>CM054057.1:379194445-379548416 GCA_028641055.1 Alopecurus myosuroides | reverse complement strand
CTAATAAAAAATAGTTCAAGTTATTTGAACAAGAATTAGGAATGAATTAGAATAAAATTTTGAGCAAGAAATTTACTAATAAAAACCGTAGTTCAAGATATTGACAAGAATTCTACTGGTAATGAACTTAGAATAAAATTTTAAGCAAAACATTTACTAATAAAAAACCTAGTTCAAGTTATTTGAACAAGGAATTCTACTTGTAATGAACTTAGAATAAAATTTTAAGGAAGAAATTTACTATTAGAAAACCTAGCGTCAAGTTATTTGACAAGAATTCTACTAGGAATGAACTTAGAATAAAATTTAAGAAAGAAATTTACTAATAAAAACCTAGTTCAAGTTATTTGAACAAGAATTCTCTGGAATGAACTTAGAATAAAATTTTGAGCAAGAAATTTACTAATAAAAAACCTAGTTCAAGTTATTTGACAAGAATTCTACTAGGAATGAACTAGAAATTTTGAGCAAGAAATTTACTATAAAAAACCTAGTTCAAGTTATTTGAACAAGAATTCTACTGGGAATGAACTTAGAATAAAATTTTTAAGCAAGAAATTTACTAATAAAAAACCTAGTTCAAGTTATTTGAACAAGAATTTAGTTAGAACTTAGAATAAAAATTTTTTTAAGAAATTTAAAAAACCTAGGTTATTTGACAAGAATTTCTAGGAATGAACTTAGAATAAAATTTTGAGCAAGAAATTTACTAATAAAAAACCTAGTTCAAGTTATTTGAACAAGAATTCTGCCGGGAATGAACATAGAATAAAATTTTGACCATGAAATTTACTAATAAAAAACCTAGTTCAAGTTATTTGAACAAGAATTCAACTAGGAATGAACTTACAATAAAATTTTGAGCAACAAATTTACTAATAAAAAACCTAGTTCAAGTTATTTGACAAGAATTCTTCTAGGAATGAACTAAGAGTAAAATGTTAAGCAAGAAATTTACTAATAAAAAACCTAGCTCAAGTTATTTGAACAAGAATTCTACTAGGAATGACCTTACAATAAAATTTTGAGCAAGAAATTTACTAGTAAAAAATCTAGTTCAACTTATTTGAACAAGAATTCTACTGGGAATGAACTTAGAATAAAATTTTGAGCAAGAAATTTACTAATAAAAAACCTAGTTCAAGTTATTTGACAAGAATTCTTCTATGAATGAACTAAGAATAAAATTTTAAGCAAGAAATTTATTAATAAAAAACCTAGTTCAAGTTATTTGAACAAGAATTCTACTAGGAATGAACTTAGAATAAAATTTAGAGCAAGAAATTTACTAATAAAAAACCTAGCTCAAGTTATTTGAACAAGAATTCTACTAGGAATGAACTTAGAATAAAATTTAGAACAAGAAAATTACTAATAAAAAACCTAGCTCAAGTTATTTGAAAAAGAATTCCACTAGAAATGAACTTAGAATAAAATTTTGAGCAAGAACTTTACTAATAAAAAACCTAGTTCAAGTTATTTGAACAAGAATTCTACTAGGAATGAACTTAGAATAAAATTTTATGCAAGAAATTTACTATTAAAAAATCTAGCTCAAGTTATTTGAACAAGAATTGTTCTAGGAATGAACTTAGAATAAAATTTAGAGCAAGAAATTTACTAATAAAAAACCTAGCTCAAGTTATTTGAACAAGAATTCTACTAGGAATGAACTTAGAATAAACTTTAGAGCAAGAAAATTACTAATAAAAAACCTAGCTCTAGTTATTTGAACAAGAATTCTACTAGAAATGAACTTAGAATAAAATTTTGAGCAAGAACTTTACTAATAAAAAACCTAGTTCAAGTTATTTGAACAAGAATTCTACTAGGAATGAATTTAGAATAAAATTTTATGCAAGAAATTTACTATTAAAAAACCTAGCTCAAGTTATTTGTACAAGAATTCTCTTAGGAATGAACTTAGAATAAAATTTTGAGCAAGAAATTTACTAGTAAAAAACCTAGTTCAAGTTATTTGAACAAGAATTCTGCTGGGAATGAACATAGAATAAAATTTTGACCATGGAATTTACTAATAAAAAACCTAGTTCAAGTTATTTGAACAAGAATTCAACTAGGAATGAACTTACAATAAAATTTTGAGCAACAAATTTACTAATAAAAAACCTTGTTCAAGTTATTTGACAAGAATTCTTCTAGGAATGAACTAAGAGTAAAATGTTAAGCCAGAAATTTATTAATAAAAAACCTAGTTCAAGTTATTTGAACAAGAATTCTACTGGTAATGAACTTAGAATAAAATTTATGCAAGAATTTTCCTAATAAAAAACCTAGTTCAAGTAATTTGAACAAGAATTCTTCTAGGAATGAACTTAGATTAAAATTTTAAGCGAGAAATTTACTAATAAGAAACCTAGTTCAAGTTATTTGAGCAATAATTATACTAGGAACTAACTTAGAATAAACTTTAAGAAAGAAATTAACTAATAAAAAATCTAGTTCAAGTTATTTGAACAAGAATTCAACTAGAATGAATTTAGAATAAAATTTTGAGCAAGAAATTTACTAATAAAAAACCTAGTTCAAGATATTTGACAAGAATTCTATTGGTAATGAACTTAGAATAAAAATTTTAAGCAATAAATTTACTAATAAAAAACCTAGTTCAAGTTATTTGAACAACAATTCTACTAGTAATGAACTTAGAATAAAATTTTAAGTAAGAAATTTACTAATAGAAAACCTAGGTCAAGTTATTTGACAAGAATTCTACTAGGAATGAACTTAGAATAAAATTTTAAGCAAGAAATTTACTAATTAAAAACCTAGTTCAAGTTATCTGAACAAGAATTCTGATGGGAATGAACTTAGAATAAAATTTTGAGCAAGAAATTTACTAATAAAAACCTAGTTCAAGTTATTTGACAAGAATTCTACTAGGAATGAACTAAGAGTAAAATTTTGAGCAAGAAATTTACGAGTAAAAAATCTAGTTCAAGTTATTTGAACAAGAATTCTAGTGGGAATGAACTTAGAATAAAATTTTGAGCAAGAAATTTACTAATAAAAACCTAGTTCAAGTTATTTGAACAAGAATTCTACTAGGAATGAACTTAGAATAAAATTTAGAGCAGGAAATTTACTAATAAAAAACCTAGCTCAAGTTATTTGAACAAGAATTCTAGTAGGAATGAACTTAGAATAAAATTTAGAGCAAGAAATTTACTAATAAAAAACCTAGCTCAATTTATTTGAACAACAATTCTACTAGAAATGAACTTAGAATAAAATTTAGAGCAAGAAATTTACTAATAAAAAACCTAGCTCAACTTATTTGAACAAGAATTCTACTAGGAATGAACTTAGAATAAAATTTTGAGCAAGAAATTTACTAATAAAAAACTTAGCTCAAGTTATTTTGAACAAGAATTCTACCAGAAATGAACTTAGAATAAAATTTTGAGCAAGAACTTTACTAATAAAAAACCTAGTTCAAGTTATTTGAACAAGAATTCTACTAGGAATGAACTTACAATAAAATTTTATGCAAGAAATTTACTATTAAAAAACCTAGCTCAAGTTATTTGAACAAGAATTCTACTAGGAATGAACATAGAATAAAATTTTGAGCAAGAAATTTACTAATAAAAACCTAGTTCAAGTTGTTTGACAAGAATTCTACTAGGAATGAACTAATAATAAAATTTTAAGCAAGAAATTTACTAATAAAAAACCTAGTTCAAGTTATTTGAACAAGAATTCTTCTAGGAATGAACTTAGAATAAAATTTTAAGCGAGAAATTTAGTAATAAAAAACCTAGTTCAAGTTATTTGAACTAGAATTCTACTAGGAACTAACTTAGAATAAACATTAAGCAAGAAATTTACTAATAAAAAATCGAGTTCAAGTTATTTGAACAAGAATTCAACTGGAATGAATTTAGAATAAAATTTTGAGCAAGAAATTTACTAATAAAAACCGTAGTTCAAGATATTTGACAAGAATTCTACTGGTAATGAACTTAGAATAAAATTTTAAGCAAAACATTTACTAATAAAAAACCTAGTTCAAGTTATTTGAACAAGAATTCTACTTGTAATGAACTTAGAATAAAATTTTAAGGAAGAAATTTACTAATAGAAAACCTAGGTCAAGTTATTTGACAAGAATTCTACTAGGAATGAACTTAGAATAAAATTTTAAGAAAGAAATTTACTATTTAAAAACCTAGTTAAAGTTATTTGAACAAGAATTCTGCTGGGAATGAACTTACAATAAAATTTTGAGCAAGAAATTTACTAATAAAAACCTAGTTCAAGTTATTTGACAAGAATTCTACTAGGAATGAACTAAGAGTAAAATTTTGAGCAAGAAATTTACTAGTAAAAAATCTAGTTCAAGTTATTTGAACAAGAATTCTACTGGGAATGAACTTAGAATAAAATTTTAAGCAAGAAATTTACTAATAAAAAACCTAGTTCAAGTTATTTGAACAAGAATTCTAATGGTAATGAACTTAGAATAAAATTTTAATTAAGAAATTTCCAAATAAAAAACCTAGGTCAACTTATTTGACAAGAATTCTAGTGGGATTGAACCTAGAATAAAATTTTGAGCAAGAAATTTACTAATAAAAAACCTAGTTCAAGTTATTTGAACAAGAATTCTGCCGGGAATGAACATAGAATAAAATTTTGACCATGAAATTTACTAATAAAAAACCTAGTTCAAGTTATTTGAACAAGAATTCAACTAGGAATGAACTTACAATAAAATTTTGAGCAACAAATTTACTAATAAAAAACCTAGTTCAAGTTATTTGACAAGAATTCTTCTAGGAATGAACTAAGAGTAAAATGTTAAGCAAGAAATTTACTAATAAAAAACCTAGCTCAAGTTATTTGAACAAGAATTCTACTAGGAATGAACTTACAATAAAATTTTGAGCAAGAAATTTACTAGTAAAAAATCTAGTTCAACTTATTTGAACAAGAATTCTACTGGGAATGAACTTAGAATAAAATTTTGAGCAAGAAATTTACTAATAAAAAACCTAGTTCAAGTTATTTGACAAGAATTCTTCTATGAATGAACTAAGAATAAAATTTTAAGCAAGAAATTTATTAATAAAAAACCTAGTTCAAGTTATTTGAACAAGAATTCTACTAGGAATGAACTTAGAATAAAATTTAGAGCAAGAAATTTACTAATAAAAAACCTAGCTCAAGTTATTTGAACAAGAATTCTACTAGGAATGAACTTAGAATAAAATTTAGAACAAGAAAATTACTAATAAAAAACCTAGCTCAAGTTATTTGAAAAAGAATTCCACTAGAAATGAACTTAGAATAAAATTTTGAGCAAGAACTTTACTAATAAAAAACCTAGTTCAAGTTATTTGAACAAGAATTCTACTAGGAATGAACTAATAATAAAATTTTAAGCAAGAAATTTACTAATAAAAAACCTAGTTCAAGTTATTTGAACAAGAATTCTTCTAGGAATGAACTTAGAATAAAATTTTAAGCGAGAAATTTAGTAATAAAAAACCTAGTTCAAGTTATTTGAACTAGAATTCTACTAGGAACTAACTTAGAATAAACATTAAGCAAGAAATTTACTAATAAAAAATCGAGTTCAAGTTATTTGAACAAGAATTCAACTGGAATGAATTTAGAATAAAATTTTGAGCAAGAAATTTACTAATAAAAACCGTAGTTCAAGATATTTGACAAGAATTCTACTGGTAATGAACTTAGAATAAAATTTTAAGCAAAACATTTACTAATAAAAAACCTAGTTCAAGTTATTTGAACAAGAATTCTACTTGTAATGAACTTAGAATAAAATTTTAAGGAAGAAATTTACTAATAGAAAACCTAGGTCAAGTTATTTGACAAGAATTCTACTAGGAATGAACTTAGAATAAAATTTTAAGAAAGAAATTTACTATTTAAAAACCTAGTTAAAGTTATTTGAACAAGAATTCTGCTGGGAATGAACTTACAATAAAATTTTGAGCAAGAAATTTACTAATAAAAACCTAGTTCAAGTTATTTGACAAGAATTCTACTAGGAATGAACTAAGAGTAAAATTTTGAGCAAGAAATTTACTAGTAAAAAATCTAGTTCAAGTTATTTGAACAAGAATTCTACTGGGAATGAACTTAGAATAAAATTTTAAGCAAGAAATTTACTAATAAAAAACCTAGTTCAAGTTATTTGAACAAGAATTCTAATGGTAATGAACTTAGAATAAAATTTTAATTAAGAAATTTCCAAATAAAAAACCTAGGTCAACTTATTTGACAAGAATTCTAGTGGGATTGAACCTAGAATAAAATTTTGAGCAAGAAATTTACTAATAAAAAACCTAGTTCAAGTTATTTGAACAAGAATTCTGCCGGGAATGAACATAGAATAAAATTTTGACCATGAAATTTACTAATAAAAAACCTAGTTCAAGTTATTTGAACAAGAATTCAACTAGGAATGAACTTACAATAAAATTTTGAGCAACAAATTTACTAATAAAAAACCTAGTTCAAGTTATTTGACAAGAATTCTTCTAGGAATGAACTAAGAGTAAAATGTTAAGCAAGAAATTTACTAATAAAAAACCTAGCTCAAGTTATTTGAACAAGAATTCTACTAGGAATGAACTTACAATAAAATTTTGAGCAAGAAATTTACTAGTAAAAAATCTAGTTCAAGTTATTTGAACAAGAATTCTACTGGGAATGAACTTAGAATAAAATTTTGAGCAAGAAATTTACTAATAAAAAACCTAGTTCAAGTTATTTGACAAGAATTCTTCTACGAATGAACTAAGAATAAAATTTTAAGCAAGAAATTTATTAATAAAAAACCTAGTTCAAGTTATTTGAACAAGAATTCTACTAGGAATGAACTTAGAATAAAATTTAGAGCAAGAAATTTACTAATAAAAAACCTAGCTCAAGTTATTTGAACAAGAATTCTACTAGGAATGAACTTAGAATAAAATTTAGAACAAGAAAATTACTAATAAAAAACCTAGCTCAAGTTATTTGAACAAGAATTCCACTAGAAATGAACTTAGAATAAAATTTTGAGCAAGAACTTTACTAATAAAAAACCTAGTTCAAGTTATTTGAACAAGAATTCTACTAGGAATGAACTTAGAATAAAATTTTATGCAAGAAATTTACTATTAAAAAATCTAGCTCAAGTTATTTGAACAAGAATTGTTCTAGGAATGAACTTAGAATAAAATTTAGAGCAAGAAATTTACTAATAAAAAACCTAGCTCAAGTTATTTGAACAAGAATTCTACTAGGAATGAACTTAGAATAAACTTTAGAGCAAGAAAATTACTAATAAAAAACCTAGCTCTAGTTATTTGAACAAGAATTCTACTAGAAATGAACTTAGAATAAAATTTTGAGCAAGAACTTTACTAATAAAAAACCTAGTTCAAGTTATTTGAACAAGAATTCTACTAGGAATGAATTTAGAATAAAATTTTATGCAAGAAATTTACTATTAAAAAACCTAGCTCAAGTTATTTGTACAAGAATTCTCTTAGGAATGAACTTAGAATAAAATTTTGAGCAAGAAATTTACTAGTAAAAAACCTAGTTCAAGTTATTTGAACAAGAATTCTGCTGGGAATGAACATAGAATAAAATTTTGACCATGGAATTTACTAATAAAAAACCTAGTTCAAGTTATTTGAACAAGAATTCAACTAGGAATGAACTTACAATAAAATTTTGAGCAACAAATTTACTAATAAAAAACCTTGTTCAAGTTATTTGACAAGAATTCTTCTAGGAATGAACTAAGAGTAAAATGTTAAGCCAGAAATTTATTAATAAAAAACCTAGTTCAAGTTATTTGAACAAGAATTCTACTGGTAATGAACTTAGAATAAAATTTATGCAAGAATTTTCCTAATAAAAAACCTAGTTCAAGTAATTTGAACAAGAATTCTTCTAGGAATGAACTTAGATTAAAATTTTAAGCGAGAAATTTACTAATAAGAAACCTAGTTCAAGTTATTTGAGCAATAATTATACTAGGAACTAACTTAGAATAAACTTTAAGAAAGAAATTAACTAATAAAAAATCTAGTTCAAGTTATTTGAACAAGAATTCAACTAGAATGAATTTAGAATAAAATTTTGAGCAAGAAATTTACTAATAAAAAACCTAGTTCAAGATATTTGACAAGAATTCTATTGGTAATGAACTTAGAATAAAAATTTTAAGCAATAAATTTACTAATAAAAAACCTAGTTCAAGTTATTTGAACAACAATTCTACTAGTAATGAACTTAGAATAAAATTTTAAGTAAGAAATTTACTAATAGAAAACCTAGGTCAAGTTATTTGACAAGAATTCTACTAGGAATGAACTTAGAATAAAATTTTAAGCAAGAAATTTACTAATTAAAAACCTAGTTCAAGTTATCTGAACAAGAATTCTGATGGGAATGAACTTAGAATAAAATTTTGAGCAAGAAATTTACTAATAAAAACCTAGTTCAAGTTATTTGACAAGAATTCTACTAGGAATGAACTAAGAGTAAAATTTTGAGCAAGAAATTTACGAGTAAAAAATCTAGTTCAAGTTATTTGAACAAGAATTCTAGTGGGAATGAACTTAGAATAAAATTTTGAGCAAGAAATTTACTAATAAAAAACCTAGTTCAAGTTATTTGAACAAGAATTCTACTAGGAATGAACTTAGAATAAAATTTAGAGCAGGAAATTTACTAATAAAAAACCTAGCTCAAGTTATTTGAACAAGAATTCTAGTAGGAATGAACTTAGAATAAAATTTAGAGCAAGAAATTTACTAATAAAAAACCTAGCTCAATTTATTTGAACAACAATTCTACTAGAAATGAACTTAGAATAAAATTTAGAGCAAGAAATTTACTAATAAAAAACCTAGCTCAACTTATTTGAACAAGAATTATACTAGGAATGAACTTAGAATAAAATTTTGAGCAAGAAATTTACTAATAAAAAACTTAGCTCAAGTTATTTTGAACAAGAATTCTACCAGAAATGAACTTAGAATAAAATTTTGAGCAAGAACTTTACTAATAAAAAACCTAGTTCAAGTTATTTGAACAAGAATTCTACTAGGAATGAACTTACAATAAAATTTTATGCAAGAAATTTACTATTAAAAAACCTAGCTCAAGTTATTTGAACAAGAATTCTACTAGGAATGAACATAGAATAAAATTTTGAGCAAGAAATTTACTAATAAAAACCTAGTTCAAGTTGTTTGACAAGAATTCTACTAGGAATGAACTAATAATAAAATTTTAAGCAAGAAATTTACTAATAAAAAACCTAGTTCAAGTTATTTGAACAAGAATTCTTCTAGGAATGAACTTAGAATAAAATTTTAAGCGAGAAATTTAGTAATAAAAAACCTAGTTCAAGTTATTTGAACTAGAATTCTACTAGGAACTAACTTAGAATAAACATTAAGCAAGAAATTTACTAATAAAAAATCGAGTTCAAGTTATTTGAACAAGAATTCAACTGGAATGAATTTAGAATAAAATTTTGAGCAAGAAATTTACTAATAAAAACCGTAGTTCAAGATATTTGACAAGAATTCTACTGGTAATGAACTTAGAATAAAATTTTAAGCAAAACATTTACTAATAAAAAACCTAGTTCAAGTTATTTGAACAAGAATTCTACTTGTAATGAACTTAGAATAAAATTTTAAGGAAGAAATTTACTAATAGAAAACCTAGGTCAAGTTATTTGACAAGAATTCTACTAGGAATGAACTTAGAATAAAATTTTAAGAAAGAAATTTACTATTTAAAAACCTAGTTAAAGTTATTTGAACAAGAATTCTGCTGGGAATGAACTTACAATAAAATTTTGAGCAAGAAATTTACTAATAAAAACCTAGTTCAAGTTATTTGACAAGAATTCTACTAGGAATGAACTAAGAGTAAAATTTTGAGCAAGAAATTTACTAGTAAAAAATCTAGTTCAAGTTATTTGAACAAGAATTCTACTGGGAATGAACTTAGAATAAAATTTTAAGCAAGAAATTTACTAATAAAAAACCTAGTTCAAGTTATTTGAACAAGAATTCTAATGGTAATGAACTTAGAATAAAATTTTAATTAAGAAATTTCCAAATAAAAAACCTAGGTCAACTTATTTGACAAGAATTCTAGTGGGATTGAACCTAGAATAAAATTTTGAGCAAGAAATTTACTAATAAAAAACCTAGTTCAAGTTATTTGAACAAGAATTCTGCCGGGAATGAACATAGAATAAAATTTTGACCATGAAATTTACTAATAAAAAACCTAGTTCAAGTTATTTGAACAAGAATTCAACTAGGAATGAACTTACAATAAAATTTTGAGCAACAAATTTACTAATAAAAAACCTAGTTCAAGTTATTTGACAAGAATTCTTCTAGGAATGAACTAAGAGTAAAATGTTAAGCAAGAAATTTACTAATAAAAAACCTAGCTCAAGTTATTTGAACAAGAATTCTACTAGGAATGAACTTACAATAAAATTTTGAGCAAGAAATTTACTAGTAAAAAATCTAGTTCAACTTATTTGAACAAGAATTCTACTGGGAATGAACTTAGAATAAAATTTTGAGCAAGAAATTTACTAATAAAAAACCTAGTTCAAGTTATTTGACAAGAATTCTTCTATGAATGAACTAAGAATAAAATTTTAAGCAAGAAATTTATTAATAAAAAACCTAGTTCAAGTTATTTGAACAAGAATTCTACTAGGAATGAACTTAGAATAAAATTTAGAGCAAGAAATTTACTAATAAAAAACCTAGCTCAAGTTATTTGAACAAGAATTCTACTAGGAATGAACTTAGAATAAAATTTAGAACAAGAAAATTACTAATAAAAAACCTAGCTCAAGTTATTTGAAAAAGAATTCCACTAGAAATGAACTTAGAATAAAATTTTGAGCAAGAACTTTACTAATAAAAAACCTAGTTCAAGTTATTTGAACAAGAATTCTACTAGGAATGAACTTAGAATAAAATTTTATGCAAGAAATTTACTATTAAAAAATCTAGCTCAAGTTATTTGAACAAGAATTGTTCTAGGAATGAACTTAGAATAAAATTTAGAGCAAGAAATTTACTAATAAAAAACCTAGCTCAAGTTATTTGAACAAGAATTCTACTAGGAATGAACTTAGAATAAACTTTAGAGCAAGAAAATTACTAATAAAAAACCTAGCTCTAGTTATTTGAACAAGAATTCTACTAGAAATGAACTTAGAATAAAATTTTGAGCAAGAACTTTACTAATAAAAAACCTAGTTCAAGTTATTTGAACAAGAATTCTACTAGGAATGAATTTAGAATAAAATTTTATGCAAGAAATTTACTATTAAAAAACCTAGCTCAAGTTATTTGTACAAGAATTCTCTTAGGAATGAACTTAGAATAAAATTTTGAGCAAGAAATTTACTAGTAAAAAACCTAGTTCAAGATATTTGAACAAGAATTCTGCTGGGAATGAACATAGAATAAAATTTTGACCATGGAATTTACTAATAAAAAACCTAGTTCAAGTTATTTGAACAAGAATTCAACTAGGAATGAACTTACAATAAAATTTTGAGCAACAAATTTACTAATAAAAAACCTTGTTCAAGTTATTTGACAAGAATTCTTCTAGGAATGAACTAAGAGTAAAATGTTAAGCCAGAAATTTATTAATAAAAAACCTAGTTCAAGTTATTTGAACAAGAATTCTACTGGTAATGAACTTAGAATAAAATTTATGCAAGAATTTTCCTAATAAAAAACCTAGTTCAAGTAATTTGAACAAGAATTCTTCTAGGAATGAACTTAGATTAAAATTTTAAGCGAGAAATTTACTAATAAGAAACCTAGTTCAAGTTATTTGAGCAATAATTATACTAGGAACTAACTTAGAATAAACTTTAAGAAAGAAATTAACTAATAAAAAATCTAGTTCAAGTTATTTGAACAAGAATTCAACTAGAATGAATTTAGAATAAAATTTTGAGCAAGAAATTTACTAATAAAAAACCTAGTTCAAGATATTTGACAAGAATTCTATTGGTAATGAACTTAGAATAAAAATTTTAAGCAATAAATTTACTAATAAAAAACCTAGTTCAAGTTATTTGAACAACAATTCTACTAGTAATGAACTTAGAATAAAATTTTAAGTAAGAAATTTACTAATAGAAAACCTAGGTCAAGTTATTTGACAAGAATTCTACTAGGAATGAACTTAGAATAAAATTTTAAGCAAGAAATTTACTAATTAAAAACCTAGTTCAAGTTATCTGAACAAGAATTCTGATGGGAATGAACTTAGAATAAAATTTTGAGCAAGAAATTTACTAATAAAAACCTAGTTCAAGTTATTTGACAAGAATTCTACTAGGAATGAACTAAGAGTAAAATTTTGAGCAAGAAATTTACGAGTAAAAAATCTAGTTCAAGTTATTTGAACAAGAATTCTAGTGGGAATGAACTTAGAATAAAATTTTGAGCAAGAAATTTACTAATAAAAAACCTAGTTCAAGTTATTTGAACAAGAATTCTACTAGGAATGAACTTAGAATAAAATTTAGAGCAGGAAATTTACTAATAAAAAACCTAGCTCAAGTTATTTGAACAAGAATTCTAGTAGGAATGAACTTAGAATAAAATTTAGAGCAAGAAATTTACTAATAAAAAACCTAGCTCAATTTATTTGAACAACAATTCTACTAGAAATGAACTTAGAATAAAATTTAGAGCAAGAAATTTACTAATAAAAAACCTAGCTCAACTTATTTGAACAAGAATTCTACTAGGAATGAACTTAGAATAAAATTTTGAGCAAGAAATTTACTAATAAAAAACTTAGCTCAAGTTATTTTGAACAAGAATTCTACCAGAAATGAACTTAGAATAAAATTTTGAGCAAGAACTTTACTAATAAAAAACCTAGTTCAAGTTATTTGAACAAGAATTCTACTAGGAATGAACTTACAATAAAATTTTATGCAAGAAATTTACTATTAAAAAACCTAGCTCAAGTTATTTGAACAAGAATTCTACTAGGAATGAACATAGAATAAAATTTTGAGCAAGAAATTTACTAATAAAAACCTAGTTCAAGTTGTTTGACAAGAATTCTACTAGGAATGAACTAATAATAAAATTTTAAGCAAGAAATTTACTAATAAAAAACCTAGTTCAAGTTATTTGAACAAGAATTCTTCTAGGAATGAACTTAGAATAAAATTTTAAGCGAGAAATTTAGTAATAAAAAACCTAGTTCAAGTTATTTGAACTAGAATTCTACTAGGAACTAACTTAGAATAAACATTAAGCAAGAAATTTACTAATAAAAAATCGAGTTCAAGTTATTTGAACAAGAATTCAACTGGAATGAATTTAGAATAAAATTTTGAGCAAGAAATTTACTAATAAAAACCGTAGTTCAAGATATTTGACAAGAATTCTACTGGTAATGAACTTAGAATAAAATTTTAAGCAAAACATTTACTAATAAAAAACCTAGTTCAAGTTATTTGAACAAGAATTCTACTTGTAATGAACTTAGAATAAAATTTTAAGGAAGAAATTTACTAATAGAAAACCTAGGTCAAGTTATTTGACAAGAATTCTACTAGGAATGAACTTAGAATAAAATTTTAAGAAAGAAATTTACTATTTAAAAACCTAGTTCAAGTTATTTGAACAAGAATTCTGCTGGGAATGAACTTACAATAAAATTTTGAGCAAGAAATTTACTAATAAAAACCTAGTTCAAGTTATTTGACAAGAATTCTACTAGGAATGAACTAAGAGTAAAATTTTGAGCAAGAAATTTACTAGTAAAAAATCTAGTTCAAGTTATTTGAACAAGAATTCTACTGGGAATGAACTTAGAATAAAATTTTAAGCAAGAAATTTACTAATAAAAAACCTAGTTCAAGTTATTTGAACAAGAATTCTGCCGGGAATGAACATAGAATAAAATTTTGACCATGAAATTTACTAATAAAAAACATAGTTCAAGTTATTTGAACAAGAATTCAACTAGGAATGAACTTACAATAAAATTTTGAGCAACAAATTTACTAATAAAAAACCTAGTTCAAGTTATTTGACAAGAATTCTTCTAGGAATGAACTAAGAGTAAAATGTTAAGCAAGAAATTTACTAATAAAAAACCTAGCTCAAGTTATTTGAACAAGAATTCTACTAGGAATGAACTTACAATAAAATTTTGAGCAAGAAATTTACTAGTAAAAAATCTAGTTCAAGTTATTTGAACAAGAATTCTACTGGGAATGAACTTAGAATAAAATTTTGAGCAAGAAATTTACTAATAAAAAACCTAGTTCAAGTTATTTGACAAGAATTCTTCTACGAATGAACTAAGAATAAAATTTTAAGCAAGAAATTTATTAATAAAAAACCTAGTTCAAGTTATTTGAACAAGAATTCTACTAGGAATGAACTTAGAATAAAATTTAGAGCAAGAAATTTACTAATAAAAAACCTAGCTCAAGTTATTTGAACAAGAATTCTACTAGGAATGAACTTAGAATAAAATTTAGAACAAGAAAATTACTAATAAAAAACCTAGCTCAAGTTATTTGAACAAGAATTCTACTAGAAATGAACTTAGAATAAAATTTTGAGCAAGAACTTTACTAATAAAAAACCTAGTTCAAGTTATTTGAACAAGAATTCTACTAGGAATGAATTTAGAATAAAATTTTATGCAAGAAATTTACTATTAAAAAACCTAGCTCAAGTTATTTGTGCAAGAATTCTCTTAGGAATGAACTTAGAATAAAATTTTGAGCAAGAAATTTACTAGTAAAAAACCTAGTTCAAGTTATTTGAACAAGAATTCTGCTGGGAATGAACATAGAATAAAATTTTGACCATGAAATTTACTAATAAAAAACCTAGTTCAAGTTATTTGAACAAGAATTCAACTAGGAATGAACTTACAATAAAATTTTGAGCAACAAATTTACTAATAAAAAACCTCGTTCAAGTTATTTGACAAGAATTCTTCTAGGAATGAACTAAGAGTAAAATGTTAAGCCAGAAATTTATTAATAAAAAACCTAGTTCAAGTTATTTGAACAAGAATTCTACTGGTAATGAACTTAGAATAAAATTTATGCAAGAATTTTCCTAATAAAAAACCTACTTCAAGTTATTTGAACAAGAATTCTTCTAGGAATGAACTTAGAATAAAATTTTAAGCGAGAAATTTACTAATAAGAAACCTAGTTCAAGTTATTTGAGCAAGAATTCTACTAGGAACTAACTTAGAATAAAATTTAAGAAAGAAATTAACTAATAAAAAATCTAGTTCAAGTTATTTGAACAAGAATTCAACTGGAATGAATTTAGAATAAAATTTTGAGCAAGAAATTTACTAATAAAAAACCTAGTTCAAGATATTTGACAAGAATTTCTTCTGGTAATGAACTTAGAATAAAATTTTAAGCAATAAATTTACTAACAAAAAACCTAGTTCAAGTTATTTGAACAAGAATTCTACTAGGTAATGAACTTAGAATAAAATTTTAAGTAAGAAATTTACTAATAAAAAACCTAGGTCAAGTTATTTGACAAGAATTCTACTAGGAATGAACTTAGAATAAAATTTTAAGCAAGAAATTTACTAATAAAAAACCTAGTTCAAGTTATTTGAACAAGAATTCTGCTGGGAATGAACTTAGAATAAAATTTTGAGCAAGAAATTTACTAATAAAAACCTAGTTCAAGTTATTTGACAAGAATTCTTCTAGGAATGAACTAAGAGTAAAATTTTGAGCAAGAAATTTACGAGTAAAAAATCTAGTTCAAGTTATTTGAACAAGAATTCTACTGGGAATGAACTTAGAATAAAATTTTGAGCAAGAAATTTACTAATAAAAAACCTAGTTCAAGTTATTTGACAAGAATTCTTCTAGGAATGAACTAAGAATAAAATTTTAAGCAAGAAATTTATTAATAAAAAACCTAGTTCAAGTTATTTGAACAAGAATTCTACTAGGAATGAACTTAGAATAAAATTTAGAGCAAGAAATTTACTAATAAAAAACCTAGCTCAAGTTATTTGAACAAGAATTCTACTAGGAATGAACTTAGAATAAAATTTAGAGCAAGAAATTTACTAATAAAAAACCTAGCTCAAGTTATTTGAACAAGAATTCTACTAGAATGAACTTAGAATAAAATTTAGAGCAAGAAATTTACTAATAAAAAACCTAGCTCAACTTATTTGAACAAGAATTCTACAAGGAATGAACTTAGAATATAATTTAGAGCAAGAAATTTACTAATAAAAAAACTAGCTCAAGTTATTTGAACAAGAATTCTACTAGAAATGAACTTAGAATAAAATTTAGAGCAAGAACTTTACTAATTAAAAGCCTAGTTCAAGTTATTTGAACAAGAATTCTACTAGGAATGAACTTAGAATAAAATTTTATGCAAGAAATTTACTATTAAAAAACCTAGCTCAAATTATTTGAACAAGAATTCTTCTAGGAATGAACTTAGAATAAAATTTTGAGCAAGAAAATAACCAATAAGAAACCTAGTTCAAGTTATTTGAACAAGAATTCTACTAGGAACTAACTTAGAATAAACTTTAAGCAAGAAATTTACTAATAAAAAATCTAGTTCAAGTTATTTGAACAAGAATTCAACAGGAATGAACTTAGAATAAAATTTTAAGCGAGAAATTTACTAATAAGAAACCTAGTTCAAGATATTTGACAAGAATTCTACTGGTAATGAACTTAGAATAAAATTTTAAGCAAGAAATTTAAAAATAAAAAACCTAGTTCAAGTTATTTGAACAAGAATTCTACTGGCAATGAACTTAGAATAAAATTTTAAGTAAGAAATTTACTAATAGAAAACCTAGGTCAAGTTATTTGACAAGAATTCTACTAGGAATGAACTTAGAATAAAATTTTACGCAAGAAATTTACTAATTAAAAACCTAGTTCAAGTTATTTGAACAAGAATTCTGCCGGGAATGAACTAAGAGTAAAATTTTGGGCAAGAAATTTACTAATAAAAACCTAGTTCAAGTTATTTGACCAAGAATTCTACTGGGAATGAACTTAGAATAAAATTTTGAGCAAGAAATTTACTAATAAAAAACCTAGGAATGAACTTAGAATAAAATTTTGAGCAAGAAATTTACTAATAAAAAACATAGCTCAAGTTATTTGAACAAGAATTCTACTAGAAATGAACTTAGAATAAATTTTTTTGCAAGAACTTAACTAATAAAAAACCTAGTTCAAGTTATTTGAACAAGAATTCTACTAGGAATGAACTTACAATAAAATTTTATGCAAGAAATTTACTATTAAAAAACCTAGCTCAAGTTATTTGAACAAGAATTCTACTAGGAATGAACTTAGAATACAATTTTGAGCAAGAAATTTACTAATAAAAACCTAGTTCAAGTTATTTGACAAGAATTCTACTAGGAATGAACTAATAATAAAATTTTAAGCAAGAAATTTACTAATAAAAAACCTAGTTCAAGTTATTTGAACAAGAATTCTTCTAGGAATGAACTTAGAATAAAATTTTAAGCGAGAAATTTACTAATAGAAAACCTAGTTCAAGTTATTTGAACAAGAATTCTACTAGGAACTAACTTAGAATAAACTTTAAGCAAGAAATTTACTAATAAAAAATCTAGTTCAAGTAATTTGGACAAGAACTCAACTGGAATGAATTTAGAATAAACTTTTGAGCATGAAATTTACTAATAAAAAACCTAGTTCAAGATATTTGACAAGAATTCTACTGGTAATGAACTTAGAATAAAATTTTAAGCAAAAAATTTACTAATAAAAAACCTTGTTCAAGTTATTTGAACATGAATTCTACTGGTAATGAACTTAGAATAAAAATTTAAGGAAGAAATTTACTAATAGAAAACCTAGGTCAAGTTATTTGACAAGAATTCTACTAGGAATGAACTTAGAATAAAATTTTAAGCAAGAAATTTACTAATTAAAAACCTAGTTCAAGTTATTTGAACAAGAATTCTGCTGGGAATGAACTTACAATAAAATTTTGAGCAAGAAATTTACTAATAAAAACCTAGTTCAAGTTATTTGACAAGAATTCTACTAGGAATGAAGTAAGAGTAAAATTTTGAGCAAGAAATTTACTAGTAAAAAATCTAGTTCAAGTTATTTGAACAAGAATTCTACTAGGAATGAACTTAGAATAAAATTTTGAGCAAGAAATTTACTAATAAAAAACCTAGTTCAAGTTATTTGATAAGAATTCTTCTAGGAATGAACTAAGAATAAAATTTTAAGCAAGAAATTTATTAATAAAAAACCTAGTTCAAGTTATTTGAACAAGAATTCTACTAGGAATGAACTTAGAATAAAATTTAGAGCAAGAAATTTACTAATAAAAAACCTAGCTCAAGTTATTTGAACAAGAATTATACTAGGAATGAAGTTAGAATAAAATTTAGAGCAAGAAAATTACTAATAAAAAACCTAGCTCAAGTTATTTGAACAAGAATTCTACTAGAAATGAACTTAGAATAAAATTTTGAGCAAGAACTTTACTAATAAAAAACCTAGTTCAAGTTATTTGAACAAGAATTCTACTAGGAATGAATTTATAATAAAATTTTATGCAAGAAATTTACTATTAAAAAACCTAGCTCAAGTTATTTGTACAAGAATTCTCTTAGGAATGAACTTAGAATAAAATTTTGAGCAAGAAATTTACTAGTAAAAAACCTAGTTCAAATTATTTGAACAAGAATTCTGCTGGGAATGAACATAGAATAAAATTTTGACCATGAAATTTACTATTAAAAAACCTAGTTCAAGTTATTTGAACAAGAATTCAACTAGGAATGAACTTACAATAAAATTTTGAGCAACAAATTTACTAATAAAAAACCTAGTTCAAGTTATTTAACAAGAATTCTTCTAGGAATGAACTAAGAGTAAAATGTTAACCCATAAATTTATTAATAAAAAACCTAGTTCAAGTTATTTGAACAAGAATTCTACTCGTAATGAACTTAGAATAAAATTTATGCAAGAATTTTCCTAATAAAAAACCTACTTCAAGTTATTTGAACAAGAATTCTTCTAGGAATGAACTTAGATTAAAATTTTAAGCGAGAAATTTACTAATAAGAAACCTAGTTCAAGTTATTTGAGCAAGAATTCTACTAGGAACTAACTCAGAATAAACTTTAAGAAAGAAATTAACTAATAAAAAATCTAGTTCAAGTTATTTGAACAAGAATTCAACTGGAATGAATTTAGAATAAAATTTTGAGCAAGAAATTTACTAATAAAAAACCTAGTTCAAGATATTTGACAAGAATTCTACTGGTAATGAACTTAGAATAAAATTTTAAGCAATAAATTTACTAATAAAAAACCTAGTTCAAGTTATTTGAACAACAATTCTACTAGTAATGAACTTAGAATAAAATTTTAAGTAAGCAATTTACTAATAGAAAACCTAGGTCAAGTTATTTGACAGGAATTCTACTAGGAATGAACATAGAATAAAATTTTAAGCAAGAAATTTACTAATTAAAAACCTAGTTCAAGTTATTTGAACAAGAATTCTGATGGGAATGAACTTAGAATAAAATTTTGAGCAAGAAATTTACTAATAAAAACCTAGTTCAAGTTATTTGACAAGAATTGTACTAGGAATGAACTAAGAGTAAAATTTTGAGCAAGAAATTTACGAGTAAAAAATCTAGTTCAAGTTATTTGAACAAGAATTCTACTGGGAATGAACTTAGAATAAAATTTTGAGCAAGAAATTTACTAATAAAAAACCTAGTTCAAGTTATTTGACAAGAATTCTTCTAGGAATGAACTAAGAATAAAATTTTAAGCAAGAAATTTATTAATAAAAAACCTAGTTCAAGTTATTTGAACAAGAATTCTACTAGGAATGAACTTAGAATAAAATTTAGAGCAAAAATTTACTAATAAAAAACCTAGCTGAAGTTATTTGAACAAGAACTCTACTAGGAATGAACTTAGAATATAATTTAGAGCAAGAAATTTACTAATAAAAAACCTAGCTCAATTTATTTGAACAATAATTCTACTAGAAATGAACTTAGAATAAAATTTAGAGCAAGAAATTTACTAATAAAAAACCTAGCTCAACTTATTTGAACAAGAATTCTACTAGGAATGAACTTAGAATATAATTTAGAGCAAGAAATTTACTAATAAAAAACCTAGCTCAAGTTATTTGAACAAGAATTCTACTAGAAATGAACTTAGAATAAAATTTAGAGCAAGAACTTTACTAATTAAAAACCTAGTTCAAGTTATTTGAACAAGAATTCTACTAGGAATGAACTTAGAATAAAATTTTATGCAAGAAATTTACTATTAAAAAACCTAGCTCAAGTTATTTGAACAAGAATTCTACTAGGAACTAACTTAGAATAAACTTTAAGCAAGAAATTTACTAATAAAAAATCTAGTTCAAGTTATTTGAACAAGAATTCAACAATAATGAACTTAGAATAAAATTTTAAGCGAGAAATTTACTAATAAGAAACCTAGTTCAAGATATTTGACAAGAATTCTACTGGTAATGAACTTAGAATAAAATTTTAAGTAAAAATTTACAAATAAAAAACCTAGTTCAAGTTATTTGAACAAGAATTCTACTGGCAATGAACATAGAATAAAATTTTAAGTAAGAAATTTACTAATAGAAAACCTAGGTCAAGTTATTTGACAAGAATTCTACTAGGAATGAACTTAGAATAAAATTTTACGCAAGAAATTTACTAATTAAAAACCTAGTTCAAGTTATTTGAACAAGAATTCTGCCGAGAATGAACTAAGAGTAAAATTTTGAGCAAGAAATTTACTAATAAAAACCTAGTTCAAGTTATTTGACCAAGAATTCTACTGGGAATGAACTTAGAATAAAATTTTGAGCAAGAAATTTACTAATAAAAATCCTAGGAATGAACTTAGAATAAAATTTTGAGCAAGAAATTTACTAATAAAAACATAGCTCAAGTTATTTGAACAAGAATTCTACTAGAAATGAACTTAGAATAAAATTTTGAGCAAGAACTTTACTAATAAAAAACCTAGTTCAAGTTATTTGAACAAGAATTCTACTAGGAATGAACTTACAATAAAATTTTATGCAAGAAATTTACTATTAAAAAACCTAGCTCAAGTTATTTGAACAAGAATTCTACTAGGAATGAACTTAGAATAAAATTTTGAGCAAGAAATTTACTAATAAAAACCTAGTTCAAGTTATTTGACAAGAATTCTACTAGGAATGAACTAATAATAAAATTTTAAGCAAGAAATTTACTAATAAAAAACCTAGTTCAAGTTATTTGAACAAGAATTCTTCTAGGAATGAACTTAGAATAAAATTTTAAGCGAGAAATTTACTAATAAAAAATCTAGTTCAAGTTATTTGAACAAGAATTCTACTAGGAACTAACTTAGAATAAACTTTAAGCAAGAAATTTACTAATAAAAAATCTAGTTCAACTTATTTGAACAAGAATTCTACTAGGAATGAACTTAGAATATAATTTAGAGCAAGAAATTTACTAATAAAAAACCTAGTTCAAGATATTTGACAAGAATTCTACTGGTAATGAACTTAGAATAAAATTTTAAGCAAAAAATTTACTAATAAAAAACCTAGTTCAAGTTATTTGAACAAGAATTCTACTGGTAATGAACTTAGAATAAAATTTTAAGGAAGAAATTTACTAATAGAAATCCTAGGTCAAGTTATTTGACAAGAATTCTACTAGGAATGAACTTAGAATAAAATTTTAAGCAAGAAATTTACTAATTAAAAACCTAGTTCAAGTTATTTGAACAACAATTCTGCTGGGAATGAACTTACAATAAAATTTTGAGCAAGAAATTTACTAATAAAAACCTAGTTCAAGTTATTTGACAAGAATTCTACTAGGAATGAACTAAGAGTAAAATTTTGAGCAAGAAATTTACTAGTAAAAAATCTAGTTCAAGTTATTTGATCAAGAATTCTACTGGGAATGAACTTAGAATAAAATTTTGAGCAACAAATTTACTAATAAAAAACCTAGTTCAAGTTATTTGACAAGAATTCTACTAGGAATGAACTTAGAATAACATTTTAAGCAAGAAATTTACTAATAAAAACCTAGTTCAAGTTATTTGAACAAGAATTCTACTGGTAATGAACTTAGAATAAAATTTTAAGCAAGAAATTTCCTAATAAAAAACCTAGGTCGAGTTGTTTGACAAGAATTCTACTGGGATTGAACCTAGAATAAAATTTTGAGCAAGAAATTTACTAATAAAAACCTAGTTCAAGTTATTTGAACAAGAATTCTGCTGGGAATGAACTTAGAATAAAATTTTAAGCAAGAAATTTACTAATAAAAACCTAGTTCAAGTTATTTGACAAGAATTCTACTAGGAATGAACTGAGAATACAATTTTGAGCAAGAAATTTAATAGTAAAAAACCTAGTTCAAGTTATTTGAACAAGAATTCTGCTGGGAATGAACTTAGAATAAAATGTTGACCAAGAAATTTACTAATAAAAAACCTAGTTCAAGATATTTGAACAAGAATTCAACTAGGAATGAACTTACAATAAAATTTTGAGCAATAAATTTACTAATAAAAAACCTAGTTCAAGTTATTTGACAAGAATTCTACTACGAATGAACTAAGAGTAAAATTTTGAGCAAGAAATTTACTAGTAAAAAATCTAGTTCAAGTTATTTGATCAAGAATTCTACTGGGAATGAACTTAGAATAAAATTTTGAGCAAGAAATTTACTAATAAAAAACCTAGTTCAAGTTATTTGACAAGAATTCTACTAGGAATGAACTTAGAATAACATTTTAAGCAAGAAATTTACTAATAAAAAACCTAGTTCAAGTTATTTGAACAAGAATTCTACTGGTAATGAACTTAGTATAAAATTTTAATTAAGAAATTTCTAAATAAAAAACCTAGGTCAACTTATTTGACAAGAATTCTAGTGGGATTGAACCTAGAATAAAATTTTGAGCAAGAAATTTACTAATAAAAAACCCAGTTCAAGTTATTTGAACAAGAATTCTGCCGGGAATGAACATAGAATAAAATTTTGACCATGAAATTTACTAATAAAATACCTAGTTCAAGTTATTTGAACAAGAATTCAACTAGGAATGAACTTACAATTAAATTTTGAGCAACAAATTTACTAATAAAAAACCTAGTTCAAGTTATTTGACAAGAATTCTTCTAGGAATGAACTTAGAATAAAATTTTGCCAAGAAATTTACTAATAAAAACCTAGCTCAAGTTATTTGAACAAGATTTCTACTAGAAATGAACTTAGAATAGACTTTTGAGCAAGAACTTTACTAATAAAAAACCTAGTTCAAGTTATTTGAACAAGAATTCTACTAGGAATGAACTTGGAATAAAATTTTATGCAAGAAATTTACTATTCAAAAACCTAGCTCAAGTTATTTGAACAAGAATTCTACTAGGAATAAACGTAGAATAAAATTTTGAGCAGGAAATTTACTAATAAAAACCTAGTTCAAGTTATTTGACAAGAATTGTACTAGGAATGAACTAAGAATAAAATTTTAAGCAAGAAATTTACTAATAAAAAACCTAGTTCAAGTTATTTGAACAAGTATTCAACTGGAATGAATTTAGAATAAAATTTTGAGCAAGAAATTTACTAATAAAAAACCTAGTTCAAGATATTTGACAAGAATTCTAGTGGTAATGAACTTAGAATAAAATTTTAAGCAAGAAATTTACTAATAAAAAACCGAGTTCAAGTTATTTGAACAAGAATTCTACTGGTAATGAACTTAGAATACAATTTTAAGCAAGAAATTTACTAATAAAAAACCTAGGTCAAGTTATTTGACAAGAATTCTACAAGGATTGAGCTTAGAATAAAATTTTAAGCAAGAAATTTACTAATTAAAAACTTAGTTCAAGTTATTTGAACAAGAATTCTGCTGGGAATGAACTTAGAATAAAATTTTGAGAAAGAAATTTACTAATAAAAACCTAGTTCAAGTTATTTGACAAGAATTCTACTAGGAATGAACTAAGTGTAAAATTTTGAGAAAGAAATTTACTAGTAAAAAATCTAGTTCAAGTTATATGAACAAGAATTCTACTGGGAATGAACTTAGAATAAAATTTGAGCAAGAAATTTACTAATAAAAAACCTAGTTCAAGTTATTTGACAAGAATTCTACTAGGAATGAACTTAGAATAAAATTTTAAGCAAGAAATTTACTAATAAAAACCTAGTTCAAGTTATTTGAACAAGAATTCTACTGGTAATGAACTTAGAATAAAATTTTAAGCAAGAAATTTCCTAATAAAAAACCTAGGTCAAGTTGTTTGACAAGAATTCTACTGGGATTGAACCCGGAATAAAATTCTGAGCAAGAAATTTACTAATAAAAAACCTAGTTTAAGTTATTTGAACAAGAATTCTACTGGGAATGAACTTAGAATAAAATTTTAAGCAAGAAATTTACTAATAAAAACCTAGTTCAAGTTATTTGACAAGAATTCTACTAGGAATGAACTGAGAATACAATTTTGAGCAAGAAATTTACTAGTAAAAAACCTAGTTCAAGTTATTTGAACAAGAATTCTGCTGGGAATGAACTTAGAATAAAATGTTGACCAAGAAATTTACTAATAAAAAACCTAGTTCAAGATATTTGAACAAGAATTCAACTAGGAATGAACTTACAATAAAATTTTGAGCAATAAATTTACTAATAAAAAACCAAGTTCAAGTTATTTGACAAGAATTCTTCTAGGAATGAACTAAGAATAAAATGTTAAGCAAGAAATTTATTAATAAAAAACCTAGTTCAAGTTATTTGAACAAAAATTCTACTAGGAATGAACTTAAAATAAAGTTTAAGCAAGAAATTTACTAATAAAAAACCTAGATAAGTTTATTTGAACAAGAATTCTACCATACCATGTGTGTTAGAGTGTCCCATGCGTGTTTTATTCCAAAGTTCCCATCACTCCCTGTGTTATGGTCTCACCGGCGTCGGATTCCCTCTTCCGGGTTCTAGGATTGCTCACACACCCCGAAACTCCCGGATCTGACGGAACGGGGGAAACTTGACAATAGGTGGGCCCTACCATTGTCTTGGGTGTTCCTTGGGACTAAAATTACACAACCAAGCAACTATTCCACTTTGCTACCCCCTTCCGGCTCACGTAGTGTGGCCAGGACAGCAGTTCCGTCTTTTTCTACAACGGGGCTAGGGTATAACCGGAGAGGGGCTCCGGCGCGTCTGAATCCCAACAATTCCCATGGTATTCCATACCATGTGTGTTAGAGTTTTCCATGTGTCTTGGATACCAAAGATACCATCACTCCCTGTGTTATGGCCTCACAGGCGTCGGATTCCCTCTTCCGGGTTCCAGGACTGCTCACACACCCCAAAACTCTCCGATCTGACGGAACGGGGGGAACCTTGCCAATAGGTAGGCCCTACCATTTTATTGGGTGTTCCGTGGGCCTAACATGACACAAACAAGCAACTAGTTCCACTTTGCTACCCCTTCCGGCTCACGTAGAGGGGCCAAGACGGCAGTTCCGTCTTTTTCTACTGTGGGGCTAGGGTTTCACCGGAGAGGGGCTCCGGAGCGTCTGAATCCCACCAATTCCCATGGTATGCCATACCATGTGTGTTATAGTGTTCCATGTGTGTTTTATTACAAATATACCATCACTCCCTGTGTTATGGCCTCACCGGCGTCAGATTCCCTGTTCCGGGTTCCTTGACTGCTCACACACCCCGAAACTCCCGGATCTGACAGAACGCGGGGAACCTTGCCAATAGGTGGGCCCTAACATTGTCTTGGGTGTTCCTTGGGCCTAACATGACACAACCAAGAAACTAGTTCCACT
Organism: Alopecurus myosuroides; assembly: GCA_028641055.1. Taxonomy (NCBI): domain Eukaryota; kingdom Viridiplantae; phylum Streptophyta; class Magnoliopsida; order Poales; family Poaceae; genus Alopecurus; species Alopecurus myosuroides. The sequence continues at coordinate 379,522,424 of CM054057.1, read as the reverse complement.
TTGCTACCCCCTTCTGGCTCACGTAGAGGGGCCAGGACGTCAGTTCCGTCTTTTTCTACAACGGGGCTAGGGTTTCGCCGGAGAGGGGCTCCAGAGCGTCTGAATCCCACCAAGTCCCATGGTATGCCATACCATGTGTGTTGGAGTGTTCCATGTGTCTTTTATGCCAAAGATACCATCACTCCCTGTGTTATGGCCTCACGGGCGTCGGATTCCCTCTTCCGGGTTCCAGGACTGCTCACACACCTCGAAACGCCCGGATCTGATGAAATGCGGGGAAACTTAACAATAGGTGGGCCCTACCATTGTCTTGGGTGTTCCTTGCTACTAACATGACACAACCAAGCAACTATTTCGACTTTTCTACCCCTTTCCGGCTCACGTAGAGGGGCTAGGACGGCAGTTGCGTCTTTTTCTACAACGGGGCTAGGCTTTCACCGGAGAGGGGCTCCGGCGCGTCTGAATCCCACCAATTCCCATGGTATGCCATACCATGTGTGTTAGAGTGTTCCATGTGTCTTGGATGCCAAAAATACCATCACTCCCTGTGTTATGGCCTCACCGGCGTCGGATTGCCTTTTCCGGGTTCCACGACTGCTCACACACCCCAAAACTCCCGGATCTGACGGAACGGGGGGAACCTTGCCAATAGGTGGGCCCTAACATTGTCTTGGGTGTTCCTTGGGCCTAACATGACACAACCAAGCAACTAGTTCCACTTTTCTACCCCCTTCCGGCTCACGTAGAGGGGCCCGGACGGCAGTTCTGTCTTTTTCTACAGTGGGGCTAGGGTTTCACCGGAGAGGGTCTCCGGAGCGTCTGAATCCAACCAAGTCCCATGGTATGCCATAACATGTGTGTTAGAGTGTTCCATGTGTGTTGCATTCCAAATATCCCATCACTCCCTGTGTTATGGCCTCACCGGCATCAGATTCCCTGTTCCGGGTTCCTCGACTGCTCACACACCCCGAAACTCCCGGATCTGACAGAACGCGGGGAACCTTGCCAATAGGTGGGCCCTACCATCGTCTTAGGTGTTCCTTGGGCCTAAAATGACACAACCAAGCAACTAGTTCCACTTTGCTACCCCCTTCTGGCTCACGTAGAGGGGCTAGGACGACAGTTCCGTCTTTTTCTACAACGGGGCTAGGGTTTCGCCGGAGAGGCGCTCCGGAGCGTCTGAATACCACCAAGTCCCATGGTATGCCATACCATGTGTGTTTGAGTGTTCCATGTGTCTTTTATGCCAAATATACCATCACTCCCTGTGTTATGGCCTCACGGGCATCGGATTCCATCTTCCGGGTTCTAGGACTGCTCACACACCTCGAAACTCCCGGATCTGATGAAACGCGGGGAACCTAGCCAATAGGTGGGCCCTACCATTGTCTTGGGTGTTCCTTGGGCCTAACATGACACAACCAAGCAACTAGTTCCACTTTTCTACCCCTTTCCGGCCCACGTAGAGGGGCTAGGACGTCAGTTCTGTCTTTTTCTACAGTGGTGCTAGGGTTTCACCGGAGAGGGGCTCCGGAGCGTCTGAATCCCACCAAGTCCCATGGTATGCCATACCATTTGTGTTAGAGTGTTCCATGTGTCTTGGATGCCAAAGATACCATCACTCCCTGTGTTATGGCCTCACCGGCGTCGGATTCCCTCTTCCGGGTTACGGGACTTCTCACACACCCCGAAACTCCCGGATCTGACGGAACTGGGGGAACCTTGCCAATAGGTGCGCCCTACCATTGTCTTGGGTGTTCCTTGGGCCTAACATGACACAACCAAGAAACTAGTTCCACTTTGATACCCCCTTCCGGCTCACGTAGAGGGGCTAAGACGGCAGTTCCGTCTTTTTCTACTATGGGGCTAGGGTTTCACCGGAGAGGGGCTCCGGAGCGTCTGAATCCCACCAATTCCCAGGGTACGCCATACCATGTGTGTTAGAGTGTTCCATGTGTGTTGTATTACAAATATCCCATCACTCCCTGTGTTATGGCCTTACCGGCGTCAGATTCCCTGTTCCGGGTTCCTGGACTGCTCACACATCCCGAAACTCCGAGATCTGACCCTTCCGGCTCACGTAGAGGGGCCAGGACGACAGTTCCGTCTTTTTCTACAGCGAGGCTAGGGTTTTGCCGGAGAGGGGCTCCGGAGCGTCTGAATCCCACCAAGTCCCATGGTATGACATACCAAGTGTGTTAGAGTGTTCCTTCTGTCTTGGATGCCAAAGATACCATCACTCCCTGTGTTATGGCCTCACCGGCGTCGAATTCCCTCTTCCGGGTTCCACGACTGCTCACACACCCCAAAACTCCCGGATCTGACGGAACGGGGGGAACCTTGCCAATTGGCGGGCCCTACCATTTTCTTGGGTGTTCCTTTGGCCTAACATGACACAACCAAGCAACTAGTTCCACTTTGCTACCCCCTTCCGGCTCACGTAGAGGGGCCAGGACGGCAGTTCTGTCTTTTTCTACAGCGGGGCTAGGGTTTCACCGGAGAGGGTCTCCGGAGTGTATGAATCGCACCAAGTCCCATGGTATGCCGTACCATGTGTGTGAGAGTGTTCCATATGTCTTGGATTCCAAATATACCATCACTCCCTGTGTTATGGCCTCACGGGCGTCGGATTCCCTCTTCGGGGTTCCAGGACTGCTCACAGACCTCGAAACTCCCGGATCTGATGAAACGCGGGGAACCGAGCCAATAGGTGGGCCCTACCATTTTCTTGGGTGTTCCTTGGGCCTAACATGACACAACCAAGCAACTAGTTCCACTTTGCTACCCCATTCCGGCTCCCGTAGAGGGGCTAGGACGGCAGTTCCGTCTTTTTCTATAACGGGGCTAGGGTTTCACCGGAAAGGGGCTCCAGAGCGTCTGAATCCCACCAAGTCCCATGGTATGCCATAACATGTGTGTTAGAGTGTTCCATGTGTCTTGGATTCCAAAGATACCATCACTCCCTGTGTTATGGCCTCACCGGCGTCGGATTCCCTCTTCCGGATTCCGGGACTGCTCATACACCCCGAAACTCCCGGATCTGACGGAACTGGGGGAACCTTGCCAATAGGTAGGCCCTACCATTTTCTTGGGTGTTCCTTGGGCCTAACATGACACAAACAAGCAACTAGTTCCACTTTGCTACCCCTTCCGGCTCACGTAGAGGGGCCAAGACGGCAGTTCCGTCTTTTTCTACTATGGGGCTAGGGTTTCACCGGAGAGGGGCTCCGGAGCGTCTGAATCCCACCAATTCCCATGGTATGCCATACCATGTGTGTTAGAGTGTTCCATGTGTGTTGTATTACAAATATACCATCACTCCCTGTGTTATGGCCTCACCGGCGTCAGATTCCCTGTTCCGGGTTCCTTGACTGCTCACACACCCCGAAACTCCCGGATCTGACGGAACTGGTGGAACCTTGCCAATAGGTGGGCCCTAACATTGTCTTGGGTGTTCCTTGGGCCTAACATGACACAACCAAGCAACTAGTTCCACTTTTCTACCCCCTTCCGGCTCACGTAGGGGGGCCAAGACGGCAGTTCCGTCTTTTTCTACTGTGGGGCTAGGGTTTCACCGGAGAGGGGCTCCGGAGCGTCTGAATCCCACCAATTCCCATGGTATGCCATACCATGTGTGTTAGAGTGTTCCATGTGTGTTGTATTCCAAATATCCCATCACTTCCTGTGTTATGGCTGTCGAGACATCGTGGTAGTTTTCATAGACTGGGGTGCCATGAGACTACGGTAGAGACGTGGGGTAACGGGATAGCGTAGTAACACAGAACACGGGATTTACCCAGGTTCGGTACGTCGTGACAGTACGGCGTACCTACTCCTGCACTTCTCACTATGTGGGACTAAAGCCCGTATAATAAGGTTACAATGTAAAGGAATAGATCCAGCTACTCGTCGAGGATGAACTTCCCGGCGAGTTGCGCAAGGCTTAAGCTAGAACCTAGAACCTTGTAACTAAAAGAACTTATGAAATCTATCTCCCGTCCGGCTTTATATAATAGCCGGATTAGGGCTTACAGAACCAGAAACCTAGAAGACTACGTTTAACTTGTAACTTGGAAAGTAAGGAATCCGTCTTCTCCTCCAAGCCAGATCACGCGGGCCGTGATCCGGGTTATTCTAGAATCCGGCTTCTACGCGTTGGACTACTGGGCCGCCCAATGGACCTAAGCCCATTACCTTGCAGGCCACCCTGGTAGTCCAGCTCTTTTGTCTACCATCTTCTATACCCCTATTTGGTATATATCCGACAGTAGCCCCCAGGAAGGATCAAAACTCTGAAACTCCGCCTTTCGTCAAATATATTTTGTCCGGGAAACTTGATTCAGCAGTCTTGATTCTTTCTTCTTCCCTTTTGAAGGAGATGGTAACATAAAACTCGGAACTATGAAAATCCGGCTTTTCTTCTCGCGATCCTTCGCGGAAAAGGAACACGTGACATCAGCGCTTTAATCATGCTGACGCAAGCGCCGCTTGGTTTCACGCGGGAAACCCTGCAACGTATCTCTGACAGATTCTCACGAGAAACGAGGAGATAGCCATCATTCCTCTGTCGTTCCGTTTCCCGGATTTTCCAGCGAGCGACACGCGTCGAACATCCAACGGTCAAAAGAGCCGTTGGCGCGTATCTAGAGGTTTTAGGCTATAAATAGCCGTCCTCGTCGTCTCCGGAAATCTTTCCTCACTCCCTCACTGCCAACGCCATTGACGCAAACGCGAGCACGAGAGCTAGAACGAATCCTTGCCCCGACGAGCCCTTTGCACGCCGGAGCGCTCCGTCACCACCGAAAACGATGGCCTCTCCGTCGTCCTCACCGGCCCGCGCCTCCATCGACGAGCTTTTGGGCGACCTGGATCCACAACTGGGGTCGCCCAAGCATGCCGGCGGCGGGCCGGAAACAACCACGGCATCCGCGGCGGGCGGAGGAAATGCTTCCACCGCCGCGGACGTAGCGGGCTCAAGCACCACAACATCCCCGCCGTTCGCACCGGAGACGGCGGAGGAGAAAATCGAGCTGCTCGGCGAAAAGCTTGCCGCCGCGAAGGCCGCCGCCGCCGCCGCCGGAGCGGAAGAGGAGGAGGAAACTGCAGGCAACTGGAGTGCCTGCAGTATTCCCCCGGCTCTCCTTCCCAACCTGGAGAAGGAGGGTTTGGTGCTAAAAAAGAAATGGCGGCTCCCGGAGGAGGAGACTGAACCCATGCCACAAGAGGGCGAAAGGGTGCTCCTCGCCTCCCACCTTCTACGAGGTATGGGATTGCCACCTTCATCCTTCTTCCTCCAGGTTCTGTCACACTACAACATCCAACCACATAACCTTCCTCCCAACTCTATTCTGTACATGGCCGGCTTCCAGGCCTTGTTCGAAGGTTACCTAGGAATAGAGCCTAGGTTAGATTTTTGGTTGTATTGCTTTGGGGTGAAGCGTAACTCTTCGGAGGGCGCGCTCCCAAATTGCGGAACCATTTCCTTTACTCTTCGGAGATTCCGAGAGGATTGGTTCCCCAAAATCAAAACCTCAGAATCCGTCAAATTTTGGACGGGTTCTTTTTTCTATCACCCCGACGTGCCTTTTCCTAAAAAGGCCGTCGGGGTTCCACCTTTTGTGAACTCCGCCGCTGTCCCCCAGGATAACTGGGTGACAGAGGCCGTCCAGGTTCTGCCTCCAGATCTACTAAGGATCAAGAGGCGCATCGCCAAGCTCACTTCCTCCAAACCTCCTTTGACCGGTATGGACACGGTCTTTTGCTGGCTGGATAGGCGAATTCAGCCGTTAGCAAACCACGGAGGCCGTCTCCTGTGTGAATACACAGGAGCCAAGGATCCAATGCGGACAACCGACAAGGATTGGCCCGCAAAGGAGCTTAGGCGGCGCATCAATCAGTTGGTCGCTTCGCGCGATCAATACACGGAGAGTCGGCCAATGTACACGGCCGACAACCCCGCTCCTAAGGTAATTTTTCCGTTATTTGGGTATAATCTTACTTCCTGGATAATCTACCTTTCGAATCTGATTGGTTTTTTCCAACAGCTTGTGGATCTTCCAGACTCGGAGTTAGCCTCCGAGGCCGAGCTGGATGCGCTGCGCACCGCCGCTACTGGTGGGCGCAAACGCAAGAAGATAATTTCTTCAGATGAAATTATCGATCTTGACGGAATCCCCGTCGCCACGTCCAGGTTATTTTCTTCTGGGTTTTTTCTTTTATGGGATCTTTTTCGTCCATCTTCGGTGTTTTAACCTTTTCCGGGTTTTTGGTTTTTAGCTTACCCCCCTCCACCTTGAAGCCGAGGAAGTTGAAGAAACTCAGAGCTTCTTCTAACCGAGGCAGCCAACCATCTCCCGCCGTCGCCCGGACACGCCGCAGACAATGGCGGAAGAACCTACTGCCACCACCACCACCAAGCCCCCAGAGCCCAGCCAGCCCGTTGTGTCCGAGTCGGTCACGAGGGAAAGGGCGGCTCCAGAGGTGGGGAAATCTTCTCGGACTTTCGACAAGGAAATCCCCACCTTTGACAAGGATTTCAAAGCTATAAATGATGGCTTGAACGCGGACGAAAATCACTTCGTGGAATACGCGAAAGAATTCCGAGAAAACTTAGCAGGTTTGCAACGCATGAGCCAGGTATGTAACTCTAGCCCCCAAGCATTAAACAAAAATGCATGCTTTTTTGCTTTGATGTTTTTTATTAACCATACTTTTCCTTGCTGTGTTCAGCAAACCTCCGAGGCCATAAACCTTGAAGTTTTCAGGAAGCTCACTATCAAGAATAAAGAAGTTCGAAGTCTTCTTTCTATTCTTGAGGGGAGAGAGGCGGAGCTGGAATCGTCTCAGCTCACTTTGACGGAAACGAAAGGTAAACTTTTTCGTTTTGAAATTTCCGATTTAAGACTTTGTCTAAGTTTTTTCCGAGGAAATCTGATCACTCGGATTTTCCCTTGCTTTTCAGCTGCTTTAGCTGAAGCTAAAAAAGAAGCGGAAGATTCCGGCAACGCCGAGATTCTCCGCAACTGAGAACATTGAGTTCACAGAATCTTGTGATGGCTCAGCAAGACCTGGAAGCCAGCAATCTGGCCCTTGGAGTGGCTAACTCCAAGGCTTCCGAACAGGCGGAGAAAGACAAATCCACCATTCAGGATTTGACTGAAGCTCTGAATCTTCGCCTGGAGGAAGTTTCCGAGATCGATAAACTCATCGGTAAATTTCTTACCCTTGTCCTCATCTTTCCATATTTTGTTTTCTCTGTTTGTCTCCTTAACCCTTTTGTATGTTTTATTGGATCAACCAGGAGACACCCCAGATGGCACTCGGGCTGCAGGCATCCGAGCTTTCGGGGAGACATGGAACTTGGTGAAGGCTGCTGCAACGCAGTTAGTAGGCAAGTTTCTTCCCGAAAAATCTGGGGAATGCTCGGAGGTTGAAAAACTTCCGGGTATCATCATGGAGGTGGCGGAGTCCAAGGAGTCTATTATCCGCTCCGCTGCACGGGGTGGTGCGCGCATGGCCTTAGGCCTTATGCGCATGCACTACCCTAGTGCCAAATCCTGGCGTGTGGCCACCGGTGTCCCTCAGGGATACACGGATGCGCAACGATCCACCATCTTTGGTGAAGTGAAGGGCCACGCCACCCAGATTGCCGCCATGGTAAATGTCGGCGTCCACTATCCAGAAGAAGAAGCTCCTCCAATTCCCGATGAAGAAAGCAGCGAGGAGGAGTCGGATTCTTGAAGGGTTACCTGGAACCTGGATAGAAAATTTAGACAATAGGAGCATTACTGTTCTTTCATTTGTAATCCAAAATGTAATGCTTCTTATGTATTAATGAAAATTCCGCCTTTTGCAGTTTAAACTATGAAATTACTTTGCAAGTTGTTTGAATTTTATCATTCCTTTATCTTCTAAGTTCTCTGGTGTGTATGCTTTAACTGTCCTTAGTGTTTGAAATGGCTCAAATAGCATTATGAATCGTTATGCCGAGTAACTGGGGACGAACCAAGCAGTTTTTGAAACTCGAAAACATGAATCATGCTAAAGGCATTTTTACTAACTAGTTCCAGTAACCCAGCATACGCACGATCAGATAAGACTTAGAGAAACAAGGAAAGTTTTAAGTGAAACTTGGGCACGCAGGCAATTCAAGTTTCCTTTAGCCGTTAAAAGGCTGAAAAATCATTCAGTTATGTAACGCCGAGTACGCAAGCACAATTCGGGTTAACATTGAGAAAATTGTAAGATCATTGGGAAATAGATGAGGCGGAAACGCTTTGCACTTAGAAGAAAAATAGATAACAGCATTCCGACAACTTTATTTCATGATCTCAAAAGATGTTTACATAGATTTGAACTAAGTACAGAAGGGGACATAACTTGCTAGGTGTTCCCAGGCTTCCGCAATCCACTTTACCTTGTCGAAACTTTTCAGCAGCTTGAAGCGTGGTAGGTTTTTAGCCCCCAGCCAACTAAGAAATCTTTTTATGGCTGTGGCGGAACCCGGCAGTTCTGGGACATCTTTTTCACACGTAAGTTCCGAGATGTTCGAGACTGCCTTGATCTTTTCCGGGTTAACTTCTATTCCTCTGCGAGAAACGATGAAACCTAGAAGTTTTCCTGAGGGAACCCCGAATACACACTTAGATGGATTTAACTTCATCTTGTAAGTGCGCAAATTTTCGAAAGTTTCTCGTAAATCCTCAAGGAGTGTATCTTTTTCCTTGGTTACGACAGCAATATCGTCCACGTAAACATGGACGTTTTTTCCAATCTGACTATGCAAACAACGTTGCATGCAACGCTGGTAAGTTGCACCTGCGTTCTTCAGGCCAAAAGGCATGGTTACATAGTAATACGTCCCATATGGGGTTATAAAAGAAGTCTTGATTTGATCTTCCTTTTTCATGCGTATTTGGTGGTACCCGGAGTATGCATCCAAAAAGCATAAAAGCTCAGAGCCTGCAGTGGCGTCTATTATTTGATCGATTCGCGGTAGCGCAAACCTATCTTTCGGACATAACTTGTTCAATCCTGTGTAATCTATACACATTCTGAGTGCAGTTGTGTCTTTCTTCGGTACTAATATCGGATTTGCGGACCAGTCAGTATGGATTACCTCCTTGATGAAATCTGCTGCTAAAAGCCGGATAATTTCCTTGCCAATAGCCTTCCGTCTTCTTCCGTCAAATCGACGGAGACCTTGTTTGACGGGTTTTGATCCGGGAATAACCTTGAGTTGGTGCTCAGCAAGTTCCCTGGGTACGCCTGGCATGTCAGCTGGACACCAGGCAAAAATGTCCTAGTTCTCACGGAGGAACTTGATGAGCTCGCCTTCCTATTTGTCGGTCATCCCAGTCCCTACAACGACGAATTTTGTCGGATCTTTGGGATCTAGGATTACCTGTCTAGTATTCTCGGATGCCTTGAAGCTATCTGTTGGCTTCCGAGTTTCTTTTCCTGCCGGCATTTCTTTCGGCGATACCTCCTTGGCTAACTCCTTCAGTTCTTCCTGAGCTATAACTCTTTGAGCGCAAAGGGCGTTTTGCTTCTCCAACTCGTTTGCCAGCTTGAAATCACCGGCAATGGTGATTACTCCTCCCTTGGGTCCTGGCATCTTCAGCTTGTTGTAGATGTAGCTAGATCTTGCCATAAACTTGGCGAAAGCCGGACGTCCGAGTATTGCGTGATACACGCTCTCGAACGGCACAACTTCGAAGGATACTTTTTCCTGCCGGAAGTGATCTTTATCTCCGAAGGTGACATCTAGGGAAATTTCTCCTAGGGATCGTGCTTGCCTGCCAGGAACGATGCCATGGAAGCGTATATTGCTGTGATTGAGCTGGGACTCGGATATCTTCAAGTGCTTCAGTGTATCCAGGTACATTATATTGATGCTGGATCCTCCGTCCATCAGCACTCTTCTTAGCCTAGTGTTTTGAACAATAGGGCTTACAACAAGAGCTTGTGTGCCGGGTTCAGGGATATTTCCGGGATGATCAGACTGATCCCAGATTATCGGTGTGTTGGAATACTTCAAGAATTTTGGGGTTGCAGGAACAACCGCGTTTATTTCTCGAAGTGTCCTTTTGGCCACCTTTGCTGACGGGGTTGCTAGGAAAGTTAGCATTGCTTCTCCGTCAACTCTCGGAAATTTAGGTTCGCCTTTTCGCTGTTGTTCCTGGATTTTATCATCAGTGTCCGATTCACTGTCTTCTTTTTCAGTTTCTGGCTTTTGTTTGGCAGGCTTCCTCTTGGAACCCTTCCCTTTATTTCCGGATCCTGCATTGCCTTTCATGTGCTTGTTTAGCCGGCATTGCGCGTTCGTGTGGGTTGGTTTCCCAAATTGAGAGTGGTGGACGCAGGGTTCCGACTTAATTCTCTCCCATTCTTCAGGAGTGTAGTTGATGGGATCCGGACTGCGGCCTTTCCACTTGTTCCCTTTTTCTCCTCCAAAGGCTAAGTTAACCTCCTTGGGCTTTGTTGTTGACTCCGGGGTTCCTTTTTTATCAGAACGAGGTGTTTTCTTGGCCAGTATTAGTGACTCAATATTGCCTCCTCTTGCTCTGATATCGTCTTCGGCTGCAGCATGCTCATTAGCGGTTGTAAGCATAGATCCGAGATCTTTGTGCTTTTTAGAACCAACCATGAACGGTACAAGTCCGGGTTTTAGGCCATTGACGAAAGCATGCATTGCTTGTACGTCAGTTACTCCAGAGCAACTATTCTTCATTGCAGTCCATCTGGAGATGAAATCCACGTATGGTTCGTCTTCAAATTGGGTGCAACGGTTCAGCTGGTTGATGCTATTTGGGCGTTTGTATGTTCCTCGAAAATGCTGAGTAAATACTCTCGCCATATCATCCCAACTGTCGACAGTTCTTGATGGTAAACCATTAATCCAATCTCTGGCTCCGTCTAGCAACATTAGGGGAAGAAACTTGACAGCTTCCAGGTCTGTCCCGTTGTTGATCTGGACGGCTGTGTAATAATCTGAAAGCCAGGTATCTGGGTTTGTACTGCCGGTGTATTTTTGGTAGGTTGGACCAACTTTGGCGAAGCCAGAATGCAGGGTTATCCTTCGGATCCTGTCTGTAAAACACTTAGGACCAAAGTATAGATCATCCTTTTCTGTTCTATCAATATGTGCAGAATATCTCCCGGCTGAATGGACAGAAGGGGATCTGCTCCTTTCTTTTCCATTGTTACGCGGACGCGTTTTTCCGAGGTTATCTCTATCTCTTCCGTTGTCACGCCCTCTGGGATTAGGTGGAGTCCTGCTCCTGTACCTTTCCTTATCTTTGGGCGGTGTCCGAGATCTTTCACGCCTGTGAGGTGTATCGTATCTTCCAGCTTTTTCAGCTGGGTTTCTCGGACGTGGCATTATTTTGCCGTCATTCCGGTGTTTGTCTTCCCGATCGTGTGGTTTGTATCCATCTTTCGGGAGATGAGGTCCGGTTCTAGACGCTGCGTCCCGGTTGTCGGGGTTTTTCTTGTCTTTTCTCGGATCCTCTTTTTTGTCCGAATCTCCGGGTTCTTCCGGTCCGGGTGCTCCAGCAGCGCAAGTAACAGTTTTGCAGAGGGCGGAATTATCATGCAGCCTCCCTGATCGCTCTTGTCCTCGCTGTTGCTGCTGTAATGCTTTTCCTAGGAAAGCATACACCCCTTGGAGTTTTTCCCCGTTGGAGTACAGATCATTGTTCAGGATGGCGAACGCTGCTTCCGCGTTTTCCGCTGCGGTTTTGTATATTGGTTCGCCCTTGGCATCTTTGCCGTTTAACTGCTTTTGCCAAGATGGGTTATAGAACCTTTCTTTCGGCGGCAGTTCTTCCGGTTTTGCAATTCCGGGTAACCTTGTAGGTTTTAAGGCAGATCTATGCTTTCTCTCGTACTCCTCAATTTCTTCCTTCATAATTTTGATGTCATTATGGGTTTGTTGGAGGTGTTGCCGAGATCTAAGCAGTTGTTGCTGTTGCCGTTGGAAAGCTTGTCTCCTGGCTTCCAGCATCTCAGGGGGTTCATTGGGTCCCACTGGAGTTTGTAATAGTTCTTGCTCTTCCAGTTCTGTCATTGGCGGAGCAGTGATTTCCTTAGATTTCTTTTCCGTAGGCTTTGTGCCACTAATATCTCCAACTTCCAGGTTTTCATCAGCGAGATCAGCTGACTTTTTCTTCCGGAGTTTGTACTGGAGTTTTTTAGAAGCACGGTGCTTTTTCTTGGAAGAGGGAGGTTTTTTGACAGGTTCATCCTCTGTCATCTCCTTGACATTAGGAAATATCGGAGAAGTTTCTCCGTCTTCCCTCTCCTCTGCTGGCGGAGGGGTTTTAGGGCTTTCCTGGCTATCGGCACCCGTTGTATCAGCTGGTTTTGCCATTAGTACTTCATGGAATCCCTCTTGAAAGGACTTAACTTTTCTTACGAAGGCATCATCATCTTCGTCTTCGGATTCGAAGTTATCCGATCCGGTTTCCGACTCCAATCTCGCCTCAATGACGGCAAGCACGGACTCTGTTTCCGAGTTCATCGTCTGGTTGACGGATGTCGGATCTTCCGTCTCTGTGACGGGTATTGGTTCTTCCGTCTCTGTGACGGGTGTATCGTTGTCTGCCTCTTGCACGGGATTTCCGTCATCCGTGTTTTCGGCGATCTCGGATTGCACCATGCCGATAAAGTGCGTATCACTGTTTTGTCGGCGATCTGAGCAAAATCCGGCATCATAGTCGTCTTCGACTGGGTATAGGGCGGGTGGGAGATAATTGCTTTCACCGCAAAACCCCATTGCTTCCGCGGTTAATCCGATAAAGATATTAGCAGATCCAATCGGTAAAACGCAGGCACTTACCAGATGGTTTTGCGCCGGTATGTAGGATCCGTTGTCGAGGAAGCGCCCGACGTCGTCGTCGAATTCCAAGCTTCCGACAGTGATCGATCTTCCAATTCCGCCTAGTATCCCAGATCGGAACTTCACGCCTGACGTCGTTTGCCCCACGGTGGGCGCCAACTGTCGAGACATCGTGGTAGTTTTCATAGACTGGGGTGCCATGAGACTACGGTAGAGACGTGGGGTAACGGGATAGCGTAGTAACACAGAACACGGGATTTACCCAGGTTCGGTACGTCGTGATAGTACGGCGTACCTACTCCTGCACTTCTCACTATGTGGGACTAAAGCCCGTATAATAAGGTTACAATGTAAAGGAATAGATCCAGCTACTCGTCGAGGATGAACTTCCCGGCGAGTTGCGCAAGGCTTAAGCTAGAACCTAGAACCTTGTAACTAAAAGAACTTATGAAATCTATCTCCCGTCCGGCTTTATATAATAGCCGGATTAGGGCTTACAGAACCAGAAACCTAGAAGACTACGTTTAACTTGTAACTTGGAAAGTAAGGAATCCGTCTTCTCCTCCAAGCCAGATCACGCGGGCCGTGATCCGGGTTCTTCTAGAATCCGGCTTCTACGCGTTGGACTACTGGGCCGCCCAATGGACCTAAGCCCATTACCTTGCAGGCCACCCTGGTAGTCGAGCTCTTTTGTCTACCATCTTCTATACCCCTATTTGGTATATATCCGACAATGGCCTTACCGGCGTCAGATACCCTGTTCCGGGTTCCTGGACTGCTCACATACCCCGAAACTCCCAGATCTGACCCTTCCAGCTCACGTAGAGGGGCCAGGACGACAGTTCCGTCTTTTTCTACAACGTGGCTAGAGTTTCGCCGGAGAGGGGCTCTGGAGCGTCTGAATCCCACCAAGTCCCATGGTATGCCATACCAAGTGTGTTAGAGTGTTCCATGTGTCTTGGATGCCAAAGATACCATCACTCCCTGTGTTATGGCCTCACCGGCGTCGGATTCCCTCTTCCGGGTTCCACGACTGCTCACACACCCAGAAACTCCCGGATCTGACGGAACGGGGGGGAACCTTGCCAATAGGTGGGCCCTACCATTGTCTTGTTTGTTCCTCTGGCCTAACATGACACAACCAAGCAACTAGTTTCACTTTGCTACCCCTTCCGGCTCACGTAGAGGGGCCAGGACGGCAGTTCTATCTTTTTCTACAGCGGGGCTAGGGTTTCACCGGAGAGGTTCTCCGGAGCGTCTGAGTCCCACCAAGTCCCATGGTATGCCATACCATGTGTGTTAGAGTGTTCCATATGTCTTGGATGCCAAATATACCATCACTCCCTGTGTTATGGCCTCACGGGCCTCGGATTCCCTCTTCCGGGTTCCAGGACTGCTCACAGACCTCGAAACTCCAGGATCTGATGAAACGCGGGGAACCGAGCCAATAGGTGGGACCTACCATTGTCTTGGGTGTTCCGTGGGCCTAACATGACACAACCAAGAAACTAGTTCCGCTTTGCTACCCCTTTCCGGCTCACGTAGAGGGGCTAGGACGTCAGTTGTGTCGTTTTCTACAGCGGGGCTAGGGTTTCACCAGAGAGGGGCTCCGGAGCGTCTCAATGCCACCAAGTCCCACTAGGAATGAACTTAGAATAAAATTTTGAGCAAGAAATTTACTAATAAAAAACCTAGTTCAAGTTATTTGATAAGAATTCTTCTAGGAATGAACTAAGAATAAAATTTTAAGCAAGAAATTTATTAATAAAAAACCTAGTTCAAGTTATTTGAACAAGAATTCTACTAGGAATGAACTTAGAATAAAATTTAGAGCAAGAAATTTACTAATAAAAAACCTAGCTCAAGTTATTTGAACAAGAATTCTACTAGGAATGAAGTTAGAATAAAATTTAGAGCAAGAAAATTACTAATAAAAAACCTAGCTCAAGTTATTTGAACAAGAATTCTACTAGAAATGAACTTAGAATAAAATTTTGAGCAAGAACTTTACTAATAAAAAACCTAGTTCAAGTTATTTGAACAAGAATTCTACTAGGAATGAATTTATAATAAAATTTTATGCAAGAAATTTACTATTAAAAAACCTAGCTCAAGTTATTTGTACAAGAATTCTCTTAGGAATGAACTTAGAATAAAATTTTGAGCAAGAAATTTACTAGTAAAAAACCTAGTTCAAATTATTTGAACAAGAATTCTGCTGGGAATGAACATAGAATAAAATTTTGACCATGAAATTTACTATTAAAAAACCTAGTTCAAGTTATTTGAACAAGAATTCAACTAGGAATGAACTTACAATAAAATTTTGAGCAACAAATTTACTAATAAAAAACCTAGTTCAAGTTATTTGACAAGAATTCTTCTAGGAATGAACTAAGAGTAAAATGTTAACCCAGAAATTTATTAATAAAAAACCTAGTTCAAGTTATTTGAACAAGAATTCTACTCGTAATGAACTTAGAATAAAATTTATGCAAGAATTTTCCTAATAAAAAACCTACTTCAAGTTATTTGAACAAGAATTCTTCTAGGAATGAACTTAGATTAAAATTTTAAGCGAGAAATTTACTAATAAGAAACCTAGTTCAAGTTATTTGAGCAAGAATTCTACTAGGAACTAACTCAGAATAAACTTTAAGAAAGAAATTAACTAATAAAAAATCTAGTTCAAGTTATTTGAACAAGAATTCAACTGGAATGAATTTAGAATAAAATTTTGAGCAAGAAATTTACTAATAAAAAACCTAGTTCAAGATATTTGACAAGAATTCTACTGGTAATGAACTTAGAATAAAATTTTAAGCAATAAATTTACTAATAAAAAACCTAGTTCAAGTTATTTGAACAACAATTCTACTAGTAATGAACTTAGAATAAAATTTTAAGTAAGAAATTTACTAATAGAAAACCTAGGTCAAGTTATTTGACAAGAATTCTACTAGGAATGAACTTAGAATAAAATTTTAAGCAAGAAATTTACTAATTAAAAACCTAGTTCAAGTTATTTGAACAAGAATTCTGATGGGAATGAACTTAGAATAAAATTTTGAGCAAGAAATTTACTAATAAAAACCTAGTTCAAGTTATTTGACAAGAATTGTACTAGGAATGAACTAAGAGTAAAATTTTGAGCAAGAAATTTACGAGTAAAAAATCTAGTTCAAGTTATTTGAACAAAAATTCTACTGGGAATGAACTTAGAATAAAATTTTGAGCAAGAAATTTACTAATAAAAAACCTAGTTCAAGTTATTTGACAAGAATTCTTCTAGGAATGAACTAAGAATAAAATTTTAAGCAAGAAATTTATTAATAAAAAACCTAGTTCAAGTTATTTGAACAAGAATTCTACTAGGAATGAACTTAGAATAAAATTTAGAGCAAAAATTTACTAATAAAAAACCTAGCTCAAGTTATTTGAACAAGAACTCTACTAGGAATGAACTTAGAATAAAATTTAGAGCAAGAAATTTACTAATAAAAAACCTAGCTCAATTTATTTGAACAATAATTCTACTAGAAATGAACTTAGAATAAAATTTAGAGCAAGAAATTTACTAATAAAAAACCTAGCTCAACTTATTTGAACAAGAATTCTACTAGGAATGAACTTAGAATATAATTTAGAGCAAGAAATTTACTAATAAAAAACCTAGCTCAAGTTATTTGAACAAGAATTCTACTAGAAATGAACTTAGAATAAAATTTAGAGCAAGAACTTTACTAATTAAAAACCTAGTTCAAGTTATTTGAACAAGAATTCTACTAGGAATGAACTTAGAATAAAATTTTATGCAAGAAATTTACTATTAAAAAACCTAGCTCAAGTTATTTGAACAAGAATTCTTCTAGGAATGAACTTAGAATAAAATTTTGAGCAAGAAAATAACTAATAAGAAACCTAGTTCAAGTTATTTGAACAAGAATTCTACTAGGAACTAACTTAGAATAAACTTTAAGCAAGAAATTTACTAATAAAAAATCTAGTTCAAGTTATTTGAACAAGAATTCAACAATAATGAACTTAGAATAAAATTTTAAGCGAGAAATTTACTAATAAGAAACCTAGTTCAAGATATTTGACAAGAATTCTACTGGTAATGAACTTAGAATAAAATTTTAAGCAAAAATTTACAAATAAAAAACCTAGTTCAAGTTATTTGAACAAGAATTCTACTAGCAATGAACATAGAATAAAATTTTAAGTAAGAAATTTACTAATAGAAAACCTAGGTCAAGTTATTTGACAAGAATTCTACTAGGAATGAACTTAGAATAAAATTTTACGCAAGAAATTTACTAATTAAAAACCTAGTTCAAGTTATTTGAACAAGAATTCTGCCGAGAATGAACTAAGAGTAAAATTTTGAGCAAGAAATTTACTAATAAAAACCTAGTTCAAGTTATTTGACCAAGAATTCTACTGGGAATGAACTTAGAATAAAATTTTGAGCAAGAAATTTACTAATAAAAATCCTAGGAATGAACTTAGAATAAAATTTTGAGCAAGAAATTTACTAATAAAAAACATAGCTCAAGTTATTTGAACAAGAATTCTACTAGAAATGAACTTAGAATAAAATTTTGAGCAAGAACTTTACTAATAAAAAACCTAGTTCAAGTTATTTGAACAAGAATTCTACTAGGAATGAACTTACAATAAAATTTTATGCAAGAAATTTACTATTAAAAAACCTAGCTCAAGTTATTTGAACAAGAATTCTACTAGGAATGAACTTAGAATAAAATTTTGAGCAAGAAATTTACTAATAAAAACCTAGTTCAAGTTATTTGACAAGAATTCTACTAGGAATGAACTAATAATAAAATTTTAAGCAAGAAATTTACTAATAAAAAACCTAGTTCAAGTTATTTGAACAAGAATTCTTCTAGGAATGAACTTAGAATAAAATTTTAAGCGAGAAATTTACTAATAAAAAACCTAGTTCAAGTTATTTGAACAAGAATTCTACTAGGAACTAACTTAGAATAAACTTTAAGCAAGAAATTTACTAATAAAAAATCTAGTTCAACTTATTTGAACAAGAATTCTACTAGGAATGAACTTAGAATATAATTTAGAGCAAGAAATTTACTAATAAAAAACCTAGTTCAAGATATTTGACAAGAATTCTACTGGTAATGAACTTAGAATAAAATTTTAAGCAAAAAATTTACTAATAAAAAACCTAGTTCAAGTTATTTGAACAAGAATTCTACTGGTAATGAACTTAGAATAAAATTTTAAGGAAGAAATTTACTAATAGAAATCCTAGGTCAAGTTATTTGACAAGAATTCTACTAGGAATGAACTTAGAATAAAATTTTAAGCAAGAAATTTACTAATTAAAAACCTAGTTCAAGTTATTTGAACAACAATTCTGCTGGGAATGAACTTACAATAAAATTTTGAGCAAGAAATTTACTAATAAAAACCTAGTTCAAGTTATTTGACAAGAATTCTACTAGGAATGAACTAAGAGTAAAATTTTGAGCAAGAAATTTACTAGTAAAAAATATAGTTCAAGTTATTTGATCAAGAATTCTACTGGGAATGAACTTAGAATAAAATTTTGAGCAACAAATTTACTAATAAAAAACCTAGTTCAAGTTATTTGACAAGAATTCTACTAGGAATGAACTTAGAATAACATTTTAAGCAAGAAATTTACTAATAAAAACCTAGTTCAAGTTATTTGAACAAGAATTCTACTGGTAATGAACTTAGAATAAAATTTTAAGCAAGAAATTTCCTAATAAAAAACCTAGGTCAAGTTGTTTGACAAGAATTCTACTGGGATTGAACCTAGAATAAAATTTTGAGCAAGAAATTTACTAATAAAAACCTAGTTCAAGTTATTTGAACAAGAATTTTGCTGTGAATGAACTTAGAATAAAATTTTAAGCAAGAAATTTACTAATAAAAACCTAGTTCAAGTTATTTGACAAGAATTCTACTAGGAATGAACTGAGAATACAATTTTGAGCAAGAAATTTACTAGTAAAAAACCTAGTTCAAGTTATTTGAACAAGAATTCTGCTGGGAATGAACTTAGAATAAAATGTTGACCAAGAAATTTACTAATAAAAAACCTAGTTCAAGATATTTGAACAAGAATCCAACTAGGAATGAACTTACAATAAAATTTTGAGAAATAAATTTACTAATAAAAAACCTAGTTCAAGTTATTTGACAAGAATTCTACTAGGAATGAACTAAGAGTAAAATTTTGAGCAAGAAATTTACTAGTAAAAAATCTAGTTCAAGTTATTTGATTAAGAATTCTACTGGGAATGAACTTAGAATAAAATTTTGAGCAAGAAATTTACTAATAAAAAACCTAGTTCAAGTTATTTGACAAGAATTCTACTAGGAATGAACTTAGAATAACATTTTAAGCAAGAAATTTACTAATAAAAAACCTAGTTCAAGTTATTTGAACAAGAATTCTACTGGTAATGAACTTAGTATAAAATTTTAATTAAGAAATTTCTAAATAAAAAACCTAGGTCAACTTATTTGACAAGAATTCTAGTGGGATTGAACCTAGAATAAAATTTTGAGCAAGAAATTTACTAATAAAAAACCCAGTTCAAGTTATTTGAACAAGAATTCTGCCGGGAATGAACATAGAATAAAATTTTGACCATGAAATTTACTAATAAAATACCTAGTTCAAGTTATTTGAACAAGAATTCAACTAGGAATGAACTTACAATTAAATTTTGAGCAACAAATTTACTAATAAAAAACCTAGTTCAAGTTATTTGACAAGAATTCTTCTAGGAATGAACTTAGAATAAAATTTTGCCAAGAAATTTACTAATAAAAACCTAGCTCAAGTTATTTGAACAAGAATTCTACTAGAAATGAACTTAGAATAGACTTTTGAGCAAGAACTTTACTAATAAAAAACCTAGTTCAAGTTATTTGAACAAGAATTCTACTAGGAATGAACTTGGAATAAAATTTTATGCAAGAAATTTACTATTCAAAAACCTAGCTCAAATTATTTGAACAAGAATTCTACTAGGAATAAACGTAGAATAAAATTTTGAGCAGGAAATTTACTAATAAAAACCTAGTTCAAGTTATTTGACAAGAATTGTACTAGGAATGAACTAAGAATAAAATTTTAAGCAAGAAATTTACTAATAAAAAACCTAGTTCAAGTTATTTGAACAACAATTCTACTAGGAACTAACTTAGAATAAACTTTAAGCAAGAAATTTACTAATAAAAAATCTAGTTCAAGTTATTTGAACAAGTATTCAACTGGAATGAATTTAGAATAAAATTTTGAGCAAGAAATTTACTAATAAAAAACCTAGTTCAAGTTATTTGACAAGAATTCTACTAGGAATGAACTTAGAATAACATTTTAAGCAAGAAATTTACTAATAAAAAACCTAGTTCAAGTTATTTGAACAAGAATTCTACTGGTAATGAACTTAGTATAAAATTTTAATTAAGAAATTTCTAAATAAAAAACCTAGGTCAACTTATTTGACAAGAATTCTAGTGGGATTGAACCTAGAATAAAATTTTGAGCAAGAAATTTACTAATAAAAAACCCAGTTCAAGTTATTTGAACAAGAATTCTGCCGGGAATGAACATAGAATAAAATTTTGACCATGAAATTTACTAATAAAATACCTAGTTCAAGTTATTTGAACAAGAATTCAACTAGGAATGAACTTACAATTAAATTTTGAGCAACAAATTTACTAATAAAAAACCTAGTTCAAGTTATTTGACAAGAATTCTTCTAGGAATGAACTTAGAATAAAATTTTGCCAAGAAATTTACTAATAAAAACCTAGCTCAAGTTATTTGAACAAGAATTCTACTAGAAATGAACTTAGAATAGACTTTTGAGCAAGAACTTTACTAATAAAAAACCTAGTTCAAGTTATTTGAACAAGAATTCTACTAGGAATGAACTTGGAATAAAATTTTATGCAAGAAATTTACTATTCAAAAACCTAGCTCAAATTATTTGAACAAGAATTCTACTAGGAATAAACGTAGAATAAAATTTTGAGCAGGAAATTTACTAATAAAAACCTAGTTCAAGTTATTTGACAAGAATTGTACTAGGAATGAACTAAGAATAAAATTTTAAGCAAGAAATTTACTAATAAAAAACCTAGTTCAAGTTATTTGAACAACAATTCTACTAGGAACTAACTTAGAATAAACTTTAAGCAAGAAATTTACTAATAAAAAATCTAGTTCAAGTTATTTGAACAAGTATTCAACTGGAATGAATTTAGAATAAAATTTTGAGCAAGAAATTTACTAATAAAAAACCTAGTTCAAGATATTTGACAAGAATTCTAGTGGTAATGAACTTAGAATAAAATTTTAAGCAAAAATTTACTAATAAAAAACCTAGTTCAAGTTATTTGAACAAGAATTCTACTGGTAATGAACTTAGAATACAATTTTAAGCAAGAAATTTACTAATAAAAAACCTAGGTCAAGTTATTTGACAAGAATTCTACAAGGATTGAACTTAGAATAAAATTTTAAGCAAGAAATTTACTAATTAAAAACTTAGTTCAAGTTATTTGAACAAGAATTCTGCTGGGAATGAACTTAGAATAAAATTTTGAGAAAGAAATTTACTAATAAAAACCTAGTTCAAGTTATTTGACAAGAATTCTACTAGGAATGAACTAAGTGTAAAATTTTGAGAAAGAAATTTACTAGTAAAAAATCTAGTTCAAGTTATACGAACAAGAATTCTACTGGGAATGAACTTAGAATAAAATTTGAGCAAGAAATTTACTAATAAAAAACCTAGTTCAAGTTATTTGACAAGAATTCTACTAGGAATGAACTTAGAATAAAATTTTAAGCAAGAAATTTACTAATAAAAACCTAGTTCAAGTTATTTGAACAAGAATTCTACTGGTAATGAACTTAGAATAAAATTTTAAGCAAGAAATTTCCTAATAAAAAACCTAGGTCAAGTTGTTTGACAAGAATTCTACTGGGATTGAACCCGGAATAAAATTCTGAGCAAGAAATTTACTAATAAAAAACCTAGTTCAAGTTATTTGAACAAGAATTCTGCTGGGAATGAACTTAGAATAAAATTTTAAGCAAGAAATTTACTAATAAAAACCTAGTTCAAGTTATTTGACAAGAATTCTACTAGGAATGAACTGAGAATACAATTTTGAGCAAGAAATTTACTAGTAAAAAACCTAGTTCAAGTTATTTGAACAAGAATTCTGCTGGGAATGAACTTAGAATAAAATGTTGACCAAGAAATTTACTAATAAAAAACCTAGTTCAAGATATTTGAACAAGAATTCAACTAGGAATGAACTTAGAATAAAATTTTGAGCAATAAATTTACTAATAAAAAACCAAGTTCAAGTTATTTGACAAGAATTCTTCTAGGAATGAACTAAGAATAAAATGTTAAGCAAGAAATTTATTAATAAAAAACCTAGTTCAAGTTATTTGAACAAAAATTCTACTAGGAATGAACTTAAAATAAAGTTTAAGCAAGAAATTTACTAATAAAAAACCTAGATAAGTTTATTTGAACAAGAATTCTACCATACCATGTGTGTTAGAGTGTCCCATGCGTGTTTTATTCCAAAGGTCCCATCACTCCCTGTGTTATGGCCTCACCGGCGTCGGATTCCCTCTTCCGGGTTCTAGGATTGCTCACACACCCCGAAACTCCCGGATCTGACGGAACGGGGGAAACTTGACAATAGGTGGGCCCTACCATTGTCTTGGGTGTTCCTTGGGACTAAAATTACACAACCAAGCAACTATTCCACTTTGCTACCCCCTTCCGGCTCACGTAGTGTGGCCAGGAGAGCAGTTCCGTCTTTTTCTACAACGGGGCTAGGGTTTAACCGGAGAGGGGCTCCGGCGCGTCTGAATCCCAACAATTCCCATGGTATTCCATACCATGTGTGTCAGAGTTTTCCATGTGTCTTGGATACCAAAGATACCATCACTCCCTGTGTTATGGCCTCACCGGCGTCGGATTCCCTCTTCCGGGTTCCAGGACTGCTCACACACCCCAAAACTCTCCGATCTGACGGAACGGGGGGAACCTTGCCAATAGGTAGGCCCTACCATTTTATTGGGTGTTCCGTGGGCCTAACATGACACAAACAAGCAACTAGTTCCACTTTGCTACCCCTTCCGGCTCACGTAGAGGGGCCAAGACGGCAGTTCCGTCTTTTTCTACTGTGGGGCTAGGGTTTCACCGGAGAGGGGCTCCGGAGCGTCTGAATCCCACCAATTCCCATGGTATGCCATACCATGTGTGTTATAGTGTTCCATGTGTGTTTTATTACAAATATACCATCACTCCCTGTGTTATGGCCTCACCGGCGTCAGATTCCCTGTTCCGGGTTCCTTGACTACTCACACACCCCGAAACTCCCGGATCTGACAGAACGCGGGGAACCTTGCAATAGGTGGGCCCTAACATTGTCTTGGGTTGTTTCCTTGGGCCTAACATGACACAACCTAGAAACTAGTTCCACTTGCTACCCCCTTCCGGCTCACGTAGAGGGGCCAGGACGTCAGTTCCGTCTTTTTCTACAACGGGGCTAGGGTTTCGCCGAGAGGGGCTCCAGAGCGTCTGAATCCCACCAAGTCCCATGTATGCCATACCATGGTTGTTGGAGTGTTCCATGTGTCTTTTATGCCAAAGATACCATCACTTCACTCCCTGTGTTATGGCCTCAACGGGCGTCGATTCCCTCTTCCGGGTTCCAGGACAGCTCACACACCTCGAAACGCCCGGATCTGATGAACGCGGGGAAAATTGACAAATAGGTGGGGCCCTACCATTGTCTTGGGTGTTCTTGCTACTAACCATGACACAACCAAGCAACTATTTCGACCTTTCTACCCCTTTCCGGCTCACGTAGAGGGGCTAGGACGGCAGTTGCGTCTTTTTCTACAACGGGGCTAGGCTTTCACCGGAGAGGGGCTCCGGCGCGTCTGAATCCCACCAATTCCCATGGTATGCCATACCATGTGTGTTAGAGTGTTCCATGTGTCTTGGATGCCAAAAATACCATCACTCCCTGTGTTATGGCCTCACCGGCGTCGGATTGCCTTTTCCGGGTTCCACGACTGCTCACACACCCCAAAACTCCCGGATCTGACGGAACGGGGGGAACCTTGCCAATAGGTGGGCCCTAACATTGTCTTGGGTGTTCCTTGGGCCTAAAATGACACAAACAAGCAACTAGTTCCACTTTTCTACCCCCTTCCGGCTCACGTAGAGGGGCCCGGACGGCAGTTCTGTCTTTTTCTACAGTGGGGCTAGGGTTTCACCGGAGAGGGTCTCCGGAGCGTCTGAATCCAACCAAGTCCCATGGTATGCCATAACATGTGTGTTAGAGTGTTCCATGTGTGTTGCATTCCAAATATCCCATCACTCCCTGTGTTATGGCCTCACCGGCATCAGATTCCCTGTTCCGGGTTCCTGGACTGCTCACACACCCCGAAACTCCCGGATCTGACAGAACGCGGGGAACCTTGCCAATAGGTGGGCCCTACCATCGTCTTAGGTGTTCCTTGGGCCTAAAATGACACAACCAAGCAACTAGTTCCACTTTGCTACCCCCTTCCGGCTCACGTAGAGGGGCTAGGACGACAGTTCCGTCTTTTTCTACAACGGGGCTAGGGTTTCGCCAGAGAGGCGCTCCGGAGCGTCTGAATACCACCAAGTCCCATGGTATGCCATACCATGTGTGTTTGAGTGTTCCATGTGTCTTTTATGCCAAATATACCATCACTCCCTGTGTTATGGCCTCACGGGCGTCGGATTCCCTCTTCCGGGTTCCAGGACTGCTCACACACCTCGAAACTCCCGGATCTGATGAAACGCGGGGAACCGAGCCAATAGGTGGGCCCTACCATTGTCTTGGGTGTTCCTTGGGCCTAACATGACACAACCAAGAAACTAGTTCCACTTTGCTACCCCTTTCCGGCTCACGTAGAGGGGCTAGGACGTCAGTTCTGTCTTTTTCTACAGCGGGGCTAGGGTTTCACCGGAGAGGGGCTCCGGAGCGTCTGAATCCCACCAAGTCCCATGGTATGCCATACCATGTGTGTTAGAGTGTTCCATGTGTCTTGGATGCCAAAGATACCATCACTCCCTGTGTTATGGCCTCACCGGCGTCGGATTCCCTCTTCCGGGTTCCGGGACTACTCACACACCCCGAAACTCCCGGATCTGACGGAACTGGGGGAACCTTGCCAATAGGTGGGCCCTACCATTGTCTTGGGTGTTCCTTGGGACTAACATGACACAACTAAGAAACTAGTTCCACTTTGATACCCCCTTCCGGCTCACGTAGAGGGGCCAAGACGGCAGTTCCGTCTTTTTCTACTTTGGGGCTAGGGTTTCACCGGAGAGGGGCTCCGGAGCGTCTGAATCCCACCAATTCCCATGGTATGCCATAACATGTGTGTTAGAGTGTTCCATGTGTGTTGTATTCCAAATATCCCATCACTCCCTGTGTTATGGCCTTACCGGCGTCAGATTCCCTGTTCCGGGTTCCTGGACTGCTCACACACCCCGAAACTCCCAGATCTGACCCTTCCGGCTCACGTAGAGGGGCCAGGACGACAGTTCCGTCTTTTTCTACAGCGAGGCTAGGGTTTTGCCGGAGAGGGGCTCCGGAGCGTCTGAATCCCACCAAGTCCCATGGTATGACATACCAAGTGTGTTAGAGTGTTCCTTGTGTCTTGGATGCCAAAGATACCATCACTCCCTGTGTTATGGCCTCACCGGCGTCGAATTCCCTCTTCCGGGTTCCACGACTGCTCACACACCCCAAAACTCCCGGATCTGACGGAACGGGGGGAACCTTGCCAATTGGCGGGCCCTACCATTTTCTTGGGTGTTCCTTTGGCCTAACATGACACAACCAAGCAACTAGTTCCACTTTGCTACCCCCTTCCGGCTCACGTAGAGGGGCCAGGACGGCAGTTCTGTCTTTTTCTACAGCGGGGCTAGGGTTTCACCGGAGAGGGTCTCCGGAGTGTATGAATCGCACCAAGTCCCATGGTATGCCGTACCATGTGTGTGAGAGTGTTCCATATGTCTTGGATTCCAAATATACCATCACTCCCTGTGCTATGGCCTCACGGGCGTCGGATTCCCTCTTCGGGGTTCGAGGACTGCTCACAGACCTCGAAACTCTCGGATCTGATGAAACGCGGGGAACCGAGCCAATAGGTGGGCCCTACCATTGTCTTGGGTGTTCCTTGGGCCTAACATGACACAACCAAGCAACTAGTTCCACTTTGCTACCCCATTCCGGCTCCCGTAGAGGGGCTAGGACGGCAGTTCCGTCTTTTTCTATAACGGGGCTAGGGTTTCACCGGAAAGGGGCTCCAGAGCGTCTGAATCCCACCAAGTCCCATGGTATGCCATAACATGTGTGTTAGAGTGTTCCATGTGTCTTGGATTCCAAAGATACCATCACTCCCTGTGTTATGGCCTCACCGGCGTCGGATTCCCTCTTCCGGATTCCGGGACTGCTCATACACCCCGAAACTCCCGGATCTGACGGAACTGGGGGAACCTTGCCAATAGGTAGGCCCTACCATTTTCTTGGGTGTTCCTTGGGCCTAACATGACACAAAAAAGCAACTAGTTCCACTTTGCTACCCCTTCCGGCTCACGTAGAGGGTCCAAGACGGTAGTTCCGTCTTTTTCTACTATGGGGCTAGGGTTTCACCGGAGAGGGGCTCCGGAGCGTCTGAATCCCACCAATTCCCATGGTATGCCATACCATGTGTGTTAGAGTGTTCCATGTGTGTTGTATTACAAATATACCATCACTCCCTGTGTTATGGCCTCACCGGCGTCAGATTCCCTGTTCCGGGTTCCTTGACTGCTCACACACCCCGAAACTCCCGGATATGACGGAACTGGGGGAACCTTGCCAATAGGTGGGCCCTAACATTGTCTTGGGTGTTCCTTGGGCCTAACATGACACAACCAAGCAACTAGTTCCACTTTTCTACCCCCTTCCGGCTCACGTAGGGGGGCCAAGACGGCAGTTCCGTCTTTTTCTACTGTGGGGCTAGGGTTTCACCGGAGAGGGGCTCCGGAGCGTCTGAATCCCACCAATTCCCATGGTATGCCATACCATGTGTGTTAGAGTGTTCCATGTGTGTTGTATTCCAAATATCCCATCACTTCCTGTGTTATGGCCTTACCGGCGTCAGATACCCTGTTCCGGGTTCCTGGACTGCTCACATACCCCGAAACTCCCAGATCTGACCCTTCCAGCTCACGTAGAGGGGCCAGGATGACAGTTCCGTCTTTTTCTACAACGTGGCTAGAGTTTCGCCGGAGAGGGGCTCTGGAGCGTCTGAATCCCACCAAGTCCCATGGTATGCCATACCAAGTGTGTTAGAGTGTTCCATGTGTCTTGGATGCCAAAGATACCATCACTCCCTGTGTTATGGCCTCACCGGCGTCGGATTCCCTCTTCCGGGTTCCACGACTGCTCACACACCCAGAAACTCCCGGATCTGACGGAACGGGGGGAACCTTGCCAATAGGTGGGCCCTACCATTGTCTTGTTTGTTCCTCTGGCCTAACATGACACAACCAAGCAACTAGTTTCACTTTGCTACCCCTTCCGGCTCACGTAGAGGGGCCAGGACGGCAGTTCTATCTTTTTCTACAGCGGGGCTAGGGTTTCACCGGAGAGGTTCTCCGGAGCGTCTGAGTCCCACCAAGTCCCATGGTATGCCATACCATGTGTGTTATAGTGTTCCATATGTCTTGGATGCCAAATATACCATCACTCCCTGTGTTATGGCCTCACGGGCCTCGGATTCCCTCTTCCGGGTTCCAGGACTGCTCACAGACCTCGAAACTCCAGGATCTGATGAAACGCGGGGAACCGAGCCAATAGGTGGGACCTACCATTGTCTTGGGTGTTCCGTGGGCCTAACATGACACAACCAAGAAACTAGTTCCGCTTTGCTACCCCTTTCCGGCTCACGTAGAGGGGCTAGGACGTCAGTTGTGTCGTTTTCTACAGCGGGGCTAGGGTTTCACCAGAGAGGGGCTCCGGAGCGTCTCAATCCCACCAAGTCCCATGGTATGCCATACCATGTGTGTTAGAGTGTTCTATGTGTCTTGGATGCCAAAGATACCATCACTCCCTGTGTTATGGCCTCACGGGCGTCGGATTCCCTCTTCTGGGTTCCAAGACTGCTCACAGACCTCGAAACTCCAGGATCTGATGAAACGCGGGGAACCGAGCCAATAGGTGGGCCCTACCATTGTCTTGGGTGTTCCTTGGGCCTAACATGACACAACCAAGCAACTAGTTCCACTTTGCTACCCCATTCCGGCTCCCGTAGAGGGGCTAGGACGACAGTTCCGTCTTTTTAGAACAACGGGGCTAGGGTTTCACTGGAAAGGGGCTCCGGAGCGTCTGAATCCAACCAAGTCCCATGGTATGCCATACCATGTGTGTTAGAGTGTTCCATGTGTCTTGGATTCCAAGGATACCATCACTCCCTGTGTTATGGCCTCACCAGCGTCGGATTCCCTCTTCCGGGTTCCAGGACTGCTCACACACCCCGAAACTCCCGGATCTGACGGAACTGGGGGAACCTTGCCAATAGGTAGGCCCTACCATTGTCTTGGGTGTTCCTTGGGCATAACATGACACAACCAAGCAACTATTTCCACTTTTCTACCCCCTTCCGGCTCACGTAGAGGGGCCAAGACGGCAGTTTCGTCTTTTTCTACTTTGAGGGCTAGGGTTTCACCGGAGAGGGTCTCCGAGTGTCTGAATCCCACCAATTCCCATGGTATGCCATACCATGTGTGTTAGAGTGTTCCATGTGTGTTGTATTCCAAATATAACATAACTCCCTGTGTTATGGCCTCATCGGCGTTTGATTCCCTGTTCCGGGTTCCTTGACTGCTCACACACCCCGAAACTCCCGGATCTGACAGAACGCGGGGAACCTTGCCAATAGGTGGGCCCTACCATTGTATTGGGTGTTCCTTGGGCCTAACATGACACAACCAAGCAACTAGTTCCACTTTGCTACCCCCTTCCGGTCACATAGAGGGGCCAGGACGACAGTTCCGTCTTTTTCTACAACGGAGCTAGGGTTTCGCCGGAGAGGGGCTCCGGAGCGTCTGAATCCCACCAAGTCCCATGGTATGCCATACCATGTGTGTTGGAGTGTTCCATGTGTGTTTGATTCCAAAGATCAAATCACTCCCTGTGTTATGGCCTCACCGGCGTCGGATTCCCTCTTCTGGGTTCCATGACTGCTCACACCCCAAAACTCCCGGATCTGACGGAACGGGGGGAACCTTGCCAATAGGTGGGCCCTACCATTGTCTTGGGTGTTCCTTGGGCCTAACATGACACAACCATGCAACTAGTTCCACTTTGCTACCCCCTCCGGCTCACGTAGAGGGGCCAGGACGACAATTCCGTCTTTTTCTACAGCGGGGCTAGGGTTTCATCGGAGAGGGGCTCCGGAGCGTCCGAATCCCACCAAGTCCCATGGTATGCCAGAACATGTGTGTTAGAGTGTTACATGTGTTTTGGATTCCAAAGATCCCATCACTCCCTGTGTTATGGCCTCACCGGCGTCGAATTCCCTCTTCCGGGTTCCACGACTGCTCACACACCCCGAAACTCCCGGATCTGACGGAACTGGGGGAACCTAGCCAATAGGTGGGCCCTAACATCGTATTGGGTGTTCCTTGGGAATAACATGACACAACCAAGCAACTATTTCCACTTTGCTACCCCCTTCCGGCTCACGTAGAGGGGCCAGGACGGCAGTTCCGTCTTTTTCTACTACGGGGCTAGGGTTTCACCGGAGAGGGGCTCCGGAGCGTCCGAATCCCACAAAGTCCCATGGTATGCCCTACCATGTGTGTTAGAGGGTGCCATGTGTGTTGGATTCCAAAGATCCCATCACTCCCTGTGTTATGGCCTCACCGGCGTCGGATTCCCTCTGTCGGGTTCCATGACTGCTCACACCCCAAAACTCCTGGATCTGACGGAACGGGGGGGTGGGACCTTGCCAATAGGTGGGCCCTACCATTGTCTTGGGTGTTCCTTTGGCCTAACATTACACAACAAAGAAACTAGTTCCACTTTGCTACCCCCTTCCGGCTCACGTAGAGGGGCCAGGACGGCAGTTCCGTCTTTTTCTACAGCGGGGCTAGGGTTTCATCGGAGAGGGGCTCCGGAGCGTCCGAATCCCACCAAGGCCCATGGTATACCATAACATGTGTGTTAGAGTGTTCCATATGTCTTGGATGCCAAAGATCCCATCACTCCCTGTGTTATGGCCTCACCGGCGTCGGATTCCCTCTTCCGGGTTCCAGGACTGCTCACACACCCCGAAACTCCTGGATATGACAGAACGGGGGGAAACTTGACAATAGGTGGGCCCTAACATTTCCTTGGGTGTTCCTTGGGACTAAAATGACACAACCAAGCAACTAGTTCCACTTTGCTACCCACTTCCAGCTCACGTAGTGGGGCCAGGACAGCAGTTGCGTCTTTTTCTACAACGGGGCTAGGGTTTCACCGGAGAGGGGCTCCGGCGCGTCTGAATCCCACCAATTCCCACGGTATGCCATAATATGTGTGTTAGAGTGTTCCATGTGTCTTGGATTCCAAAGATACCATCACTCCCTGTGTTATGGCCTCACGGGCGTCGGATTCCCTCTTCCGGGTTCCAGGACTGCTCACACACCTCGAAACTCCCGGATCTGATGAAACGCGGGGAACCGAGCCAATAGGTGGACCCTACCATTGTTTTGGGTGTTCCTTGGGCCTAACATGACAAAACCAAGAAACTAGTTCCACCTTGCTACACCTTTCCGGCTCACGTAGAGGGGCTAGGATGTCAGTTCTGTCTTTTTCTACAGCGGGGCTAGGGTTTCACAGGAGAGGGGCTCCGGAGCGTCTGAATCCCACCAAGTCCCATGGTATGCCATACCATGTGTGTTAGAGTGTTCCATGTGTCTTGTATGCCAAAGATACCATCAGTCCCTGTGTTATGGCCTCACCGGCGTCGGATTCCCTCTTCCGGGTTCCAGGACTGCTCACACAGCTCGAAACTCCCGGATCTGATGAAACGCGGGGAACCGAGCCAATAGGTGGGCCCTACCATTGTCTTGGGTGTTCCTTGGGCCTAACATGACACAACCAAGAAACTAGTTCCACTTTGCTACCCCTTTCCGGCTCACGTAGAGGGGCTAGGACGTCAGTTCTGTCTTTTTCTACAGCGGGGCTAGGGTTTCACCGGAGAGGGGCTCCGGAACGTCTGAATCCCACCAAGTCCCATGTTATGCCATAAAAAGTGTGTTAGACTGTTCCATGTGTCTTTTATGCCAAAGATACCATCACTCCCTGTGTTATGGCCTCACCGGCGTCGGATTCCCTCTTCCGGGTTCCACGATTGCTCACACACCCCGTAACTCCCGGATCTGACGGAACTGGGGGAAGCTTTCCAATATGTGGGCCCTACCATTATCTTGGGTATTCCTTGGGCCTAACATGACACAACAAAGAAACTAGTTCCACTTTCCTACCCCCTTCCGGCTCACGTAGAGGGGCCAAGACGGCAGTTCCGTCTTTTTCTACTGTGGGGCTAGGGTTTCACCGGAGAGGCGCTCCGGAGTGTATGAATCCCACCAAGTCCCATGGTATGCCATACCATGTGTGTTAGAGTGTTCCATGTGTGTTTTATTCCAAATATCCCATCACTGTATGTGTTATGGCCACACCGGCGTCGGATTCCCTCTTCCGGCTTCCATGACTGCTCACACCCTGAAACTCCCGGATCTGACGGAACGGGGGGAGCCTTGCCAATAGGTGGGCCCTAACATTGTCTTGGGTGTTCCTTGGGCCTAACATGACACAACCTAGCAACTAGTTCCACTTTGCTACCCCCTTCCGGCTCACATAGAAGGGCCAGAACGGCAGTTCCGTCTTTTTCTACTACGGGGCTATGGTTTCACCTGAGAGGGGCTCCGGAGCGTCCGAATCCCACCAAGTACCATGGTATGCCATACCATGTGTGTTAGAGTGTTCCATGCGTGTTTGATTCCAAAGATCAAATCACTCCCTGTGTTATGGCCTCACCGGCGTCGGATTCCCTCTGCCGGGTTCCATGACTGCTCACACCCCGAAACCCCTGGATCTGACGGAACGGGGGGGGGGGAACCTTGCCATAGGTGGGCCCTACCTTTTCCGTCTTTTTCTACTGTGGGGCTAGGGTTTCACCGGAGAGGGGCTCCGGTGCGTCTGAATCCCACCAATTCCCATGGTATGCCATTCCATGTGTGTTAGAGTGTTACATGTGTGTTGTATTCCAAATATCCCATCACTCCCTGTGTTATGGCCTTACCAGTGTCAGATTCCCTGTTCCGGGTTCCTGGACTGCTCACACACCACGAAACTCCCAGATCTGACAGAACACGGGGAACCTTGCCAATAGGTGGGCCCTATGTCGCACCCTGGTTTCTAGGGGATACTCATCGGGCCGAACTGGATAGCAGATGCTTGGATTATGGGGCATAACTGCTCCCACGTCCCAGCTTCCTGGTAGGCCTGCGCTTATGCGCGACAACACAAGCCCTGCTATTCCACCGTCGATGTAAACTATCCACTAGAGACCATAGGCACTACTGTCGACGTACTTCATACCAATCACGCAGGGTACGTCAACAGCGTTAAACAGAATGATACCATAACACATCTCTAAGACACAAAAGATTGAAATAAGGTTGCAAATAGCCTTCACTAAGGCAGAGAATAGCAAATACAATCATCCAGAGGACACATGTCCCAACATAACATTCATTACATAGCAGCGGAAGCATTCAACAGGTCTGAGTACAGACAAATCCAAATAGGCCTAAGAGGCCGGCAATGAAAGGAAAAACGGAGCCCATCCACGAAGTCTCGGATCCTGCCCGGGTCCGCTATCTACTCGTCAACAGCTTCGTCGTACTCCACGTAGTAGCCTCCATGGAGATCCTCGGAATCGTTGTCTGCGTAAACCACAGCCCCAAAGGGGTCAGTACACCAACGTACTGGCAAGCAAGACTCACAGTTCACCAAAGTGTAACCCGTCAACACCACGCACGGATGCTTTGGGTTCAACGGAAGAAGGGGATATAAAAGATGCGGCAACTGGCTGCTCTAACCAACTACAGAGTTACTACCACTTCCGGCTAACAGAAAGAAGATAAGATAGAGTATCGTATCCAACTACCAGCTAACCTCCAAACAAACCCATCCTGGATCTCGCCCCTTATCCAAAGAAGCAATCCGAGGATAACTCACACAGTTGGATTAATGATGGATCAGGTTGTTGTGTCAATAAATCTATTACTAGTCAAGTTATTATAGTTAGGTGTAAGTTGTCTGAGTACTTGTTAGCCAGTACTTTCACCAAGTCGTCACATAACCGCGGACAACACGGCTTCTCGAGAAGATTCATCCCTGCAGGGTGTGCTCCAGTACCCGTACACACTCAAGCCACCAACTAAAACTCAGGTGGACTCGACGCGACTCGAACCATCACTACAGCCTGTCCTAGGAGCCACGGAGCTATAAGGTCCCAGCCACGCAGCCGAATACTCAGCGCAGGTGTGCAAAACTCCCGCAGGACACAACACCCCGGCACTACAGGCCTCGCCCTATATGTGTGCGTCATCATCATCATCAGTAACCATGGGAGCGACCCATTTATGCGTATGAGCCAAATGGAACACCCGAACTAAGTGTGGCTCTTCGGACAAACTGCGGATCAGATCAAAGCCGAGGGGGGTTCCATACCACCACCCGGATGCGGTGAGCACGCTCATCATGGATCAGTAGACAAGACCCTTTTCCTAATTAGGGTCGACACTAGCAGGCCTCAAAACCACGACGGGCCTCCTGCCGGTGCCTTAACATCAAATTATTATTACCCAAGCATTAACAGGTTGTTGTTTACACATCGAGCCCATAGAACCTAACAGAATATAGCAACGGAAAGTAACGGGTATCAGACTCGAGCAGAAACAACCCTAAGCATGCTAGTAAGACACGGGCTCAAACAACGGGGTTATAGGGCTGGAGGTGAGGCAATATCATGGTTTCAGGGTATCATGTGATAGGATCGTAACAGAAGCAACGATACCTATGGCTAGCAGAAATAGACAACGGATAAGTATCGGTAACCAATGTTGAAAGGAACACAGTGGTTCATGTGAGTGATAACTTGCCTGCAAACCCAGTAGCCTGGTACTGAGCTAAAACCTCTGAAGGGGTGTCGTAAGGATCGTCGGTATCAACGTCGTCGTCTATCCGAGTAGAAGCAAACAGACAATGCAGAAAGGGTAGACAATCAATATCATGGCATAGTGCACAATCATGGGGATGATGCATGTCATGTTAATAGGTGCATCAAAATAAACTAGTTGACATGGTAACACAATTTAATGGGACACATATGCAATTTTGAGTTGCATATGAAAAGCCCATGAATTTTGGGTTAGATTATTTGTTTTCCAACTAATCAACAGATGAGGGTGAATTAGTATGATGCATGGATGAGGAAAACATCAAAATAACAACAATAGAACCAATTTAAAATAGGGTTTACCAATTTAGAAGTTTATTTAGCAAGTTATGGAATTTTGGTTCCTTAAGGTTGTCACACAAGTATTTGTTGTTTTCACCAAGTTAAATTGTTCAAAACATATAACAAAATTCATATTTGAAAAGTTTATACTTTTCTAGGTTGAAAACATATTTTGCATGTTCAAAAATAATTTATTTTGAGCAAGTTATGATTTTATCAATTTTAAATGATTTAAACAAGGTTTAAATTATTTAGGCAATTTAAATTATTCAAATCATGAAACAAAATTTATATTTGAATTGGTGGTTCAAAATGGTATGGAAAACATATTTTATTTGCATGATTTGGGTTAATAATGAATTAGTTATGGATTTTATCAAATTGCAATTGAATTATTTGAATTCAAATTTGAATTGCATTTTGAAAACTCAAAACAGAAAACAAATGCTATAGATAGATAGACAATTTAATTTAGAGCAGCGTACATATTTTATTTATTTTAGTTGGAATTGGGATTTAAAAGTTATTTGGGTTTGAGGTGTAGGGACTATTCTGTAAATTACTGGACTGATATTGAAAAAAAATAAAATGGCAGAAAAGCCAATTGCACCGCGCAGTGACCCAGAATGGGCCACTGCCAGTGGGGCCATCGCCTGCGTGGCGCCCAGGTGGATGGCTAGGAGGTGAGGTGGCCGTGGCAGTCAATGACATGCGGGACCTGGGGTGGGGCGCGCAAAGGAAAAAAATGGGGAGGCAAATGCCTCCCCTAGGATTCGAACCCGGGATCTGGCCTTGGGCACACGGTTCGTTGGCCAATTGGGCTAGTTTCAGATTCGTGTTAGATACACGTGCAGGTGGGTACTTGTAGTGTGTTTTCCGTCAGTTAAGGTTTTTAACTGAACCTGTCTCTGCGTGCAGGTACAGGAGACCATTTGCGAGCGGACAGAGCGGGGGCGGCCGGCGATGGTGCGGCCTGCCGCGGCCGCTGCGCGCGGTGGCGCCGCCGTGGGCGTGCGGCGGGACGGTGGTCGTGCGGGCCCGAGGGAAAAGGGAGAGGAGACGAGGCGGCTTACAGAGGGAACGGAGGCGAACGAAGGGAGGTCGACCGGTGGTGGTCGATGTGCGGCTGGCGGCGAAAACCGGATGGCGGCGGAGCTCCGATGACCTTCGGGGAAGGCCGAGGTCACGGCGTGGAAGAGGGCAACGGCCCCTTTCCATTCCCGGCCCTAGCTTGGGCGCTAGGGCACCATGGCGGCGGCGCCTCGCCAGAGAATGGAGGCGGTGAGGAGCTCTCGGTGGAGGAATCGAGGGGAGATGGCGGAGCAGCGAGAGAGAAAAGAAGGCGGCGCGCGAGGGAAGAAGGAGGGTGGAGGAGACTAGGGCACGGGGAGAGGTGCTCGAGTTCTTAAGGGGGAGGGGAGCTCGGGATCGCCGTTTGATCTTGCACCTGTCGACGTGGACAAAGGCATCTGCCTGCCGTACCAAGGTAGAAGAAGACCGATGGGGGGTACGGGCCAGGTGGAAGATGGGCTGGCCCCAGATGGGCTGGCTGCTCTCTCCCCCTCTCTTTTTAGTTTTTTTTTTTTGTACTGATTTTTTTTTTTTGTAGTTAAGCAAAATAGAACAAAGCAAGGTTTTGTTTAAAGAAAAGTTTGGAATAAAATAGGATAAATCTCTTAGTGAAAAATGCAACCTTTTGGTAGTTTTGGTTTTCCAAATTTCAAAAGTGGGCTTGTTGTTTAAAATTAAACCCAAATAATTGAATTTTGCAATATTAGTTATTATTGGAAAAACAAGGCAATAACCATAGGGTCTCCCCTAGAGTTTTAAAAGTGATTTAAAGAATTCCAAATAGTGGTGAATTTCATGGATTCAAATAGGTACTGATTTGAACTTGGTTTGGAATTTAAAAGATGATTTGGGAACTATTGATTGAATTAATTGAGTGATTAATGGTTTGATTAAAACCAACAATTTGAGAAGTGAAACTTAGTCAATTATTTGGAAAATAAGGGAGGTTTTGTTTTGCAATTCTTTGTTTGAAAAGATTGTAACAGACAAGTGTGAAAACAACTGTTGATTCATTATGGAAACAATGCAAACATAAATAAAACAAATGCAATGAGATGATGACATGATGCATTGCTTAAAAGTAAACAAGAAATAAAACAACTAAGGGATGTTTTCATACTTGGATGTTACAAAACGCCCCCCCTTGAAGGAATCGCGCCCCGAGATTCCCTACTGAGAAAGGAAAAGGTCCGGATACTTCTTGCGAAGATCCTCTTCGGTCTCCCACGTTGCCTCTTTATCGGAATGATGCGACCATTGCACTTTCAAGAACTTGGTGCTCTTGTTGCGAGTCTTACGAACGGTCTCATCGAGAATTCGAACAGGGTGCTCCTCATAAGATAGATCTTCTTGCAGTTCAATGGAATCATGATCAACTGCACGATCTGGATCTTTGAAACACTTCTTGAGCTGTGACACGTGAAACACATCGTGCACCTTGGATAGTTTTTCTGGAAGTTCAAGACGATAGGCATTTTCCGCACGCCTTGAGAGAATGTTGAACGGACCAATGTATCTCGGTGCTAGCTTTCCTTTCACACCAAAACGATGAGTGCCTCTGAGGGGAGTTACACGGAGGTATGCCTTGTCACCAGGTGCATAAATCATATCCCTGTGCTTGCTGTCATAGTAGCTTTTCTGACGAGACTGAGCAATCTTGAGATTGTCACGAATGATGCGAACTTTCTCTTCGGCTTCCTTAACAATGTCAGGGCCTAAGAGTGAACGTTCACCAGCTCCAGACCAATTGATTGGACTCCTGCATCTGCGGCCATAGAGTGCTTCAAACGGTGCCATGCCTAGGCTTGCCTGGAAGCTGTTGTTGTAGGAGAATTCAGCATATGGAAGGCATTCCTCCCATTTCATGCCAAAGGAGAGACCACATGCTCTGAGCATATCCTCGAGAATCTGATTGACTCTTTCGACTTGCCCTTGAGACTGAGGGTGATTAGCTGTGCTGAACAGAAGTTTGGTGCCCAATGCTTCTTGAAAACTCTTCCAGAAATGAGAAGTGAATATGCTTCCACGGTCTGAGCTTATTTCCAATGGAACACCATGAAGAGGAACAATCTTTGTTGTGTAGAGCTCTGCTAACTGGCTAGCTGAGATAGTTTCCTTTACAGCATAGAAGTGAGCAACCTTAGTGAGACGATCAATAACAACGAATATTGCATCGTTGCCCTTTTTGGACTTTGGAAACCCAGTGACGAAGTCCATTTCAATCATGTCCCACTTCCACTCAGGAATTTTCAGCGGTTGGAGAAGACCGGCTGTTTTCTGATGAACTG
The DNA here is from genome assembly GCA_028641055.1 of Alopecurus myosuroides. Lineage (NCBI taxonomy): Eukaryota > Viridiplantae > Streptophyta > Magnoliopsida > Poales > Poaceae > Alopecurus > Alopecurus myosuroides. The sequence goes on along the minus strand of CM054057.1, from coordinate 379,484,548 downwards.
CCTTAACACGTTGACAAACGTCGCATTCAGAAACGTATTTAGCAATTTCACGTTTCATGCCAGACCACCAATACAGTGTCTTAAGATCCTGGTACATCTTTGTACTTCCAGGGTGTATGGAGAGAGGAGTTTCATGAGCCTCCTTGAGAATAACATCTTTGAGACTTTGAACTTGAGGAACCGCAATGCGTTCTTCGAAGAACACCGTTCCCTTGTCATCAATTGAGAAGCACTCATACTTCACATTGCCTGCTCTGATGTTATTTGCAATCTTCTTGATCTCAGCATCACGAAGTTGTTCAGAACGAATCTTGTCCTCGAGAGTTGGACTGGCTGTCAAGTTCGCAAGATAACCTTTAGGAACAAGACCAAGGTTCAGCTTCTGGAATTCTTCATGGAGTGGAGGTTGGCTTTCCATGATCATGAGATTATTGCAATATGACTTGCGACTGAGAGCATCGGCCATAACATTAGCCTTGCCTGGAGTGTAAGAAATGGTAAGATCGAAGTCTTTGATCTTTTCAATCCATCTCCTTTGCCTGAGGTTTAGATCTGGCTGAGTGAAGATGTATTTCAGACTCTTATGATCAGAAAAGATTTCAGTGCGATTACCCAACAAGTATTGCCTCCATTTCTTGAGGGCAAACACAACTGCTGCAAGTTCTAGATCATGAGTGGGGTAGTTTTGCTCATGTGCGTTCAACTGACGTGAAGCATAAGCCACAACTTGATGTTCTTGCATAAGAACTGCACCTAGACCTTGTTGAGAAGCATCACAGAATATCTGGAAGGGTTTGGTAGTATCTGGACCAACCAGAACTGGTGTAGAAGTGAGTTTAGTCTTCAGGAGATTGAAACTTTCATCACATTGTGGAGACCAAACGAACTTCTTGTCCTTCTTTGTGAGATCAGTGAGAGGTTTGGCAATTTTGGAGAAATTTTGGACGAAACGACGGCAATAGCTAGCCAAACCAAGAAAACTTCTGACTTGCTTCACCGTCTTAGGAGGTTTCCAATCAACAATTGCCTTAACCTTTTCTGGATCAATGGCTATGCTCTTGGCAGAGATGACATGACCAAGGTAAGCAACTTCTGGAATCCAGAACTCACATTTGGAGAATTTGGCATACAGACGATGCTCGCGAAGTTTCATGAGAGTGAGACGAAGATGTTCTCCATGTTCTTCCTCAGATTTTGAGTAGACAAGAATGTCATCAAGATATACCACAACGAACTTGTCGAGGTATTCATGGAAGACAGAATTCATTAGTCGAGAGAATGTCGCCGGTGCATTGGTGAGACCAAAGGACATGACGGTGTATTCATATAAACCGTAGCGAGTGGTGAAAGCTGTCTTTGGAATATCTTCCTTTCTGATCTTTATTTGATGGTAACCCATTCTCAAGTCCAGCTTGGAGAATATTGAAGCTCCAGCAAGTTGATCAAAAAGATCATCGATACGAGGAATTGGATACTTGTTTTTGATGGTTTTCTCGTTGAGAGGACGATAGTCAACCACGAGTCTCTTTGTTTGATCCTTCTTGGCAACAAACAGAGTTGGGCATCCCCAAGCCGAGGAGCTAGGTTGAATGTAACCTTTCTCCATGTACATATCGATTTGCTCCTTCAACAACTTCAGTTCAGGAGGAGCTATCTTGTATGGATGCTTAGAGATTGGAGCAGTGCCTGGTTCAAGTTCGATCACGAACTCAACTGCTCTGTAAGGAGGCATTCCTGGCAATTCTTCTGGAAAGACATCAGGGAATTCACAAACCACCGGAATAGTTTCAATAGATGGTAGAGGATTTGCATTGAGCGTGTAGAGTTGAACAACTGGATTTTCAGCATGGAAGTAGACTATCTGGCCAGAAGGGTGTGTGATTTTGACAGACTTAGCAGGACAATCAATGACTGCTTTGTTGGCCACCAACCAATCCATCCCCAGAATGACATCAATATCTGAAGAGTGGAGAGCTATCAGAGATGCCTGGAATGGAAGGTTTCCAATTGTGATCTCGATGTTCTGGCTAACTTTATTGCTTTGCCAGTTAGATCCCGGTGATTTCACTAGGAGAGGGATAGACAACTGTTCAAAGTTGACTCCACTGTTGTTTGCAAAGCATTGAGAGATGAAAGAGTGTGAAGCACCAGAATCGAACAAGACTTTAGCACGGAACGAGTTCACAAGAAGTGTGCCCATTACAACCTCTGGAGATTCTTCTGCTCCTTGGGCCTTGACATGGTTCACCTTCACAGTTCTCAAGACAGACTTGTTCCTGTTGCGGGGCTTAGTCGAAGAAGTGTGTACTATCACCTGATTGACCTTAGAGGTAGGTAGTGATGGTAGCTTGTTCTGCGGGCACTTGTAGGAGTAGTGTCCTGATAGACCGCACTTGAAGCATGTACTAGCAGAACGAGGATCTGTTGGACTTGGCTGAGATGGAGCACCTCCTGAAGATACCACTGGGGTGGGAGGGCGGGGAAGAATTCCTGCCGGGCTTGGCAAGCTGATGGGCGGTGTTTGAGTGGTATATGGAACCCAAACTCTTCGTTTTTGTGGAGGCATGATAGCTTTCGAGAGATTAGCCTGTTCACGAGAGTGCTTACGAGATTCCTCAACCAATTTGCGCCCATGCTCTTCATTTAGAGCGATGTTGACGAGGTCCTCAAAATTCTTGGCCTTGACGTTGGTGAGAGCATACTTGAGTTCCGGGTTGAGACCCCTGCGGAACTTTGCCATCTTTCTCGCTTCCGTGGAGATTTCATCTCCGGCGTAGCGAGCCAGACGATTGAACTCTCTTTGGTATTCCAGAACGTCCAGACTGCCTTGTGTGAAAGAATAGAATTCCTCACGCATTTTCTCCATGAGCCCATCGGGAATGTGATGGCGCACGAAGGCTTGCTTGAAATCCTCCCATGTGATTGCCACACTAGAACCTCTCATTTCTTGGAAATTCTCCCACCAAGACATGGATTGTCCACGGAGAAGGTAGGTCACGTAAGGAACACGGTCCTCGTCAGCCACATGAGCTACCACAAGAGTACGGTCCATTTCACGGAGCCAGTCATCAGCATCCAATGGCTCGGAGGCGGTATCAAACGTGCGCGGATTGAGCTCAAGGAACTCCCTAATAGACACACGGGTGTTGCCATTACTCCCAAGGTCTTGGTTCTGCTGCATCTGCTTTATAACTTGTGTCATCTGAGACAGCACTTTCCCCATCTCAGGTGGCAGTGTGGGTTCTTCGTCACCACTTTCCATCCTAAAGAGGATACCAAGATTAACACACTAACCGGATAACAAAATCCAATATAAGTGCTTAAAAGGATTACTTCAGTCGGTAAGGTAGCATGGATCAAACATATACTACCCTCAACGTTCACCATAAATGGTTTGAGTACGAAAGGATAACTAAACATAGCTAGGAATGGATACATCAATGGACGAAAGGTTCTTGAGAGAAACATGATATTGAAGCAACATCGGGAAACTCGCGACCAAAACTCCTAAGGTACTACGGAAGAACCCAGAACACGTGAAATCCTAACTTGAAAGTTTAGGTGAGAAGAGAAAAACAACGTTGCACTTCCTTACCAGAAAAGGGAGGGTGGGTGGGGAAAGAAATAAAATGGCAGAATTCCTACTCTCACGTTTCATTTTTCCTATATAGCTACAAAATAGTTTCTAGACTCAAACTGCGACCAGTAAAAGGGATCCTACAGGCAGACAGGCTCTGATACCATTTGTCGCACCCTGGTTTCTAGGGGATACTCATCGGGCCGAACTGGATAGCAGATGCTTGGATTATGGGGCATAACTGCTCCCACGTCCCAGCTTCCTGGTAGGCCTGCGCTTATGCGCGACAACACAAGCCCTGCTATTCCACCGTCGATGTAAACTATCCACTAGAGACCATAGGCACTACTGTCGACGTACTTCATACCAATCACGCAGGGTACGTCAACAGCGTTAAACAGAATGATACCACAACACATCTCTAAGACACAAAAGATTGAAATAAGGTTGCAAATAGCCTTCACTAAGGCAGAGAATAGCAAATACAATCATCCAGAGGACACATGTCCCAACATAACATTCATTACATAGCAGCGGAAGCATTCAACAGGTCTGAGTACAGACAAATCCAAATAGGCCTAAGAGGCCGGCAATGAAAGGAAAAACGGAGCCCATCCACGAAGTCTCGGATCCTGCCCGGGTCCGCTATCTACTCGTCAACAGCTTCGTCGTACTCCACGTAGTAGCCTCCATGGAGATCCTCGGAATCGTCGTCTGCGTAAACCACAGCCCCAAAGGGGTCAGTACACCAACGTACTGGCAAGCAAGACTCACAGTTCACCAAAGTGTAACCCGTCAACACCACGCACGGATGCTTTGGGTTCAACGGAAGAAGGGGATATAAAAGATGCGGCAACTGGCTGCTCTAACCAACTACAGAGTTACTACCACTTCCGGCTAACAGAAAGAAGATAAGATAGAGTATCGTATCCAACTACCAGCTAACCTCCAAACAAACCCATCCTGGATCTCGCCCCTTATCCAAAGAAGCAATCCGAGGATAACTCACACAGTTGGATTAATGATGGATCAGGTTGTTGTGTCAATAAATCTATTACTAGTCAAGTTATTATAGTTAGGTGTAAGTTGTCTGAGTACTTGTTAGCCAGTACTTTCACCAAGTCGTCACATAACCGCGGACAACACGGCTTCTCGAGAAGATTCATCCCTGCAGGGTGTGCTCCAGTACCCGTACACACTCAAGCCACCAACTAAAACTCAGGTGGACTCGACGCGACTCGAACCATCACTACAGCCTGTCCTAGGAGCCACGGAGCTATAAGGTCCCAGCCACGCAGCCGAATACTCAGCGCAGGTGTGCAAAACTCCCGCAGGACACAACACCCCGGCACTACAGGCCTCGCCCTATATGTGTGCGTCATCATCATCATCAGTAACCATGGGAGCGACCCATTTATGCGTATGAGCCAAATGGAACACCCGAACTAAGTGTGGCTCTTCGGACAAACTGCGGATCAGATCAAAGCCGAGGGGGGTTCCATACCACCACCCGGATGCGGTGAGCACGCTCATCATGGATCAGTAGACAAGACCCTTTTCCTAATTAGGGTCGACACTAGCAGGCCTCAAAACCACGACGGGCCTCCTGCCGGTGCCTTAACATCAAATTATTATTACCCAAGCATTAACAGGTTGTTGTTTACACATCGAGCCCATAGAACCTAACAGAATATAGCAACGGAAAGTAACGGGTAACAGACTCGAGCAGAAACAACCCTAAGCATGCTAGTAAGACACGGGCTCAAACAACGGGGTTATAGGGCTGGAGGTGAGGCAATATCATGGTTTCAGGGTATCATGTGATAGGATCGTAACAGAAGCAACGATACCTATGGCTAGCAGAAATAGACAACGGATAAGTATCGGTAACCAATGTTGAAAGGAACACAGTGGTTCATGTGAGTGATAACTTGCCTGCAAACCCAGTAGCCTGGTACTGAGCTAAAACCTCTGAAGGGGTGTCGTAAGGATCGTCGGTATCAACGTCGTCGTCTATCCGAGTAGAAGCAAACAGACAATGCAGAAAGGGTAGACAATCAATATCATGGCATAGTGCACAATCATGGGGATGATGCATGTCATGTTAATAGGTGCATCAAAATAAACTAGTTGACATGGTAACACAATTTAATGGGACACATATGCAATTTTGAGTTGCATATGAAAAGCCCATGAATTTTGGGTTAGATTATTTGTTTTCCAACTAATCAACAGATGAGGGTGAATTAGTATGATGCATGGATGAGGAAAACATCAAAATAACAACAATAGAACCAATTTAAAATAGGGTTTACCAATTTAGAAGTTTATTTAGCAAGTTATGGAATTTTGGTTCCTTAAGGTTGTCACACAAGTATTTGTTGTTTTCACCAAGTTAAATTGTTCAAAACATATAACAAAATTCATATTTGAAAAGTTTATACTTTTCTAGGTTGAAAACATATTTTGCATGTTCAAAAATAATTTATTTTGAGCAAGTTATGATTTTATCAATTTTAAATGATTTAAACAAGGTTTAAATTATTTAGGCAATTTAAATTATTCAAATCATGAAACAAAATTTATATTTGAATTGGTGGTTCAAAATGGTATGGAAAACATATTTTATTTGCATGATTTGGGTTAATAATGAATTAGTTATGGATTTTATCAAATTGCAATTGAATTATTTGAATTCAAATTTGAATTGCATTTTGAAAACTCAAAACAGAAAACAAATGCTATAGATAGATAGACAATTTAATGTAGAGCAGCGTACATATTTTATTTATTTTAGTTGGAATTGGGATTTAAAAGTTATTTGGGTTTGAGGTGTAGGGACTATTCTGTAAATTACTGGACTGATATTGAAAAAAAATAAAATGGCAGAAAAGCCAATTGCACCGCGCAGTGACCCAGAATGGGCCACTGCCAGTGGGGCCATCGCCTGCGTGGCGCCCAGGTGGATGGCTAGGAGGTGAGGTGGCCGTGGCAGTCAATGACATGCGGGACCTGGGGTGGGGCGCGCAAAGGAAAAAAATGGGGAGGCAAATGCCTCCCCTAGGATTCGAACCCGGGATCTGGCCTTGGGCACACGGTTCGTTGGCCAATTGGGCTAGTTTCAGATTCGTGTTAGATACACGTGCAGGTGGGTACTTGTAGTGTGTTTTCCGTCAGTTAAGGTTTTTAACTGAACCTGTCTCTGCGTGCAGGTACAGGAGACCATCTGCGAGCGGACAGAGCGGGGGCGGCCGGCGATGGTGCGGCCTGCCGCGGCCGCTGCGCGCGGTGGCGCCGCCGTGGGCGTGCGGCGGGACGGTGGTCGTGCGGGCCCGAGGGAAAAGGGAGAGGAGACGAAGCGGCTTACAGAGGGAACGGAGGCGAACGAAGGGAGGTCGACCGGTGGTGGTCGATGTGCGGCTGGCGGCGAAAACCGGATGGCGGCGGAGCTCCGATGACCTTCGGGGAAGGCCGAGGTCACGGCGTGGAAGAGGGCAACGGCCCCTTTCCATTCCCGGCCCTAGCTTGGGCGCTAGGGCACCATGGCGGCGGTGCCTCGCCGGAGAATGGAGGCGGTGAGGAGCTCTCGGTGGAGGAATCGAGGGGAGATGGCGGAGCAGCGAGAGAGAAAAGAAGGCGGCGCGCGAGGGAAGAAGGAGGGTGGAGGAGACTAGGGCACGGGGAGAGGTGCTCGAGTTCTTAAGGGGGAGGGGAGCTCGGGATCGCCGTTTGATCTTGCACCTGTCGACGTGGACAAAGGCATCTGCCTGCCGTACCAAGGTAGAAGAAGACCGATGGGGGGTACGGGCCAGGTGGAAGATGGGCTGGCCCCAGATGGGCTGGCTGCTCTCTCCCCCTCTCTTTTTAGTTTTTTTTTTGTACTGATTTTTTTTTTGTAGTTAAGCAAAATAGAACAAAGCAAGGTTTTGTTTAAAGAAAAGTTTGGAATAAAATAGGATAAATCTCTTAGTGAAAAATGCAACCTTTTGGTAGTTTTGGTTTTCCAAATTTCAAAAGTGGGCTTGTTGTTTAAAATTAAACCCAAATAATTGAATTTTGCAATATTAGTTATTATTGGAAAAACAAGGCAATAACCATAGGGTCTCCCCTAGAGTTTTAAAAGTGATTTAAAGAATTCCAAATAGTGGTGAATTTCATGGATTCAAATAGGTACTGATTTGAACTTGGTTTGGAATTTAAAAGATGATTTGGGAACTATTGATTGAATTAATTGAGTGATTAATGGTTTGATTAAAACCAACAATTTGAGAAGTGAAACTTAGTCAATTATTTGGAAAATAAGGGAGGTTTTGTTTTGCAATTCTTTGTTTGAAAAGATTGTAACAGACAAGTGTGAAAACAACTGTTGATTCATTATGGAAACAATGCAAACATAAATAAAACAAATGCAATGAGATGATGACATGATGCATTGCTTAAAAGTAAACAAGAAATAAAACAACTAAGGGATGTTTTCATACTTGGATGTTACACCCTACCATTGTCTTGGGTGTTCATTGGGCCTAACATGACACAACCAAGCAACTAGTTCCACTTTGCTACCCCCTTCCGTCTCACGTAGTGGGCCCTACCATTGTCTTTTATGCCAAAGATACCATCACTCCCTGTGTTATGGCCTCACCGGCGTCGGATTCCCTCTTCCGGGTTCCACGATTGCTCACACACCCCGTAACTCCCGGATCTGACGGAACTGGGGGAAGCTTTCCAATAGGTGGGCCCTACCATTCTCTTGGGTATTCCTTGGGCCTAACATGACACAACAAAGAAACTAGTTTCACTTTCCTACCCCCTTCCGGCTCACGTAGAGGGGCCAAGACGGCAGTTCCGTCTTTTTCTACTGTGGGGCTAGGGTTTCACCGGAGAGGCGCTCCGGAGTGTATGAATCCCACCAAGTCCCATGGTATGCCATACCATGTGTGTTAGAGTGTTCCATGTGTGTTTTATTCCAAATATCCCATCACTGTATGTGTTATGGCCACACCGGCGTCGGATTCCCTCTTCCGGGTTCCATGACTGCTCACACCCTGAAACTCCCGGATCTGACGGAACGGGGGGAGCCTTGCCAATAGGTGGGCCCTAACATTGTCTTGGGTGTTCCTTGGGCCTAACATGACACAACCTAGCAACTAGTTCCAGTTTGCTACCCCCTTCCGGCTCACATAGAAGGGCCAGGACGGCAGTTCCGTCTTTTTCTACTACGGGGCTAGGGTTTCACCTGAGAGGGGCTCCGGAGCGTCCGAATCCCACCAAGTACCATGGTATGCCATACCATGTGTGTTAGAGTGTTCCATGCGTGTTTGATTCCAAAGATCAAATCACTCCCTGTGTTATGGCCTCACCGGCGTCAGGTTCCCTCTGCCGGGTTCCATGACTGCTCACACCCCGAAACTCCTGGATCTGACGGAACGGGGGGGGGGGGGGAACCTTGCCAATAGGTGGGCCCTACCTTTTCCGTCTTTTTCTACTGTGGGGCTAGGGTTTCACCGGAGAGGGGCTCCGGTGCGTCTGAATCCCACCAATTCCCATGGTATGCCATTCCATGTGTGTTAGAGTGTTACATGTGTGTTGTATTCCAAATATCCCATCACTCCCTGTGTTATGGCCTTACCAGCGTCAGATTCCATGTTCCGGGTTCCTGGACTGCTCACACACCACGAAACTCCCAGATCTGACAGAACGCGGGGAACCTTGCCAATAGGTGGGCCCTACCATTGTCTTGGCTGTTCATTGGGCCTAACATGACACAACCAAGCAACTAGTTCCACTTTGCTACCCCCTTCCGGCTCACGTAGTGGGGCCAGGACGACAGTTCCGTCTTTTTCTACAACGTGGCTAGGGTTTCGCCGGACAGGGGCTCCGGAGCGTCTGAATACCACCAAGTCCCATGGTATGCCATACCAAGTGTGTTAGAGTGTTACATGTGTATTGGATGCCAAAGATACCATCACTCCCTGTGTTATGGCCTCACCGGCGTCGGATTCCCTCTTCCGGGTTCCACGATTGCTTACACACCCCGTAACTCCCGGATCTAACGGAACTGGGGGAACCTTTCCAATAGGTGGGCCCTACCATTGTCTTGGGTATTAATTTGGCCTAAAATTACACAACCAACCAACTAGTTCCACTTTCCTACCCCCTTCCGGCTCACGTAGAGGGGCCAAGACGGCAGTTCCGTCTTTTTCTACTGTGGGGCTAGGGTTTCACGGGCGAGGCGCTCCGGAGTGTCTTAATCCCACCAAGTCCCATGGTATGCCATACCATGTGTGTTAGAGTGTTCCATGTGTGTTGTATTCCAAATATCCCATCACTCCCTGTGTTATGGCCTCACCGGCGTCGGATTCCCTCTTCCGGGTTCCATGACTGCTCACACCCTGAAACTCCCGGATCTGACGGAACGGGGGGAACCTTGCCAATAGGTGGGCCCTACCATTTTCTTGGGTGTTCCTTTGGCCTAACATGACACAACCAAGAACCTAGTTCCACTTTGCTACCCCCTTCCGGCTCACGTAGAGGGGCCAAGATGGCAGTTCCGTCTTTTTATACTATGGGGCAAGGGTTTCACCGGAGAGGGGCTCCGGAGCGTCTGAATCCCACCAATTCCGATGGTATTCCATACCATGTGTGTTAGAGTGTTCCATGTGTGTTTTATTCCAAATATCCCATCACTCCCTGTGTTATGGCCTTACCGGCGTCAGATTCCCTCTTCCGGGTTCCTGGACTGCTCACACACCCCGAAACTCCCAGATCTGACAGAACGCAGGGAAACTTTCCAATAGGTGGGCCCTACCATTGTCTTGGGTGTTCCTTGGGCCTAACATGACACAACCAAGCAACTAGTTCCACTTTGCTACCCCCTTCCGGCTCACGTAGAGGGGCCAGGACGACAGTTCCGTCTTTTTCTACAACGGGGCTAGGGTTTCGCCGGAGAGGGGCTCCGGAGCGTCTGAATCCCACCAACTCCCATGGTATTCCATACCAAGTGTGTTAGAGTGTTACATGTGTATTGGATGCAACAGATACCATCACTCCCTGTGTTATGGCCTCACCGGCGTCGGATTCCCTCTTCCGGGTTCCACGATTGCTTACACACCCCGTAACTCCCGGATCTGACGGAACTGGGGGAACCTTTCCAATAGGTGGGCCCTAAAATTTTCTTGGGTATTACTTGGGCCTAACATGACACAACCAAGCAACTAGTTCCACTTTCCTACCCCCTTCCGGCTCACGTAGAGGGGCCAAGACGGCAGTTCCGTCTTTTTCTACTATGGGGCTAGGGTTTCACGGGAGAGGCGCTCCGGAGTGTCTGAATCACGCCAAGTCCCATGGTATGCCATAACATGTGTGTTAGAGTGTTCCATGTGTGTTTTATTCCAAATATCCTATCACTCCCTGTGTTATGGCCTCACCGGCGTCGGATTCCCTCTTCCGGGTTCTATGACTGCTCACACCCATAAACTCCCGGATCTGACGGAACGGGGGGAACCTTGCCAATTGGTGGGCCCTACCATTGTCTTGGGTGTTCCTTGGGCCTAACATGACACAACCAAGCAACTAGTTCCACTTTGCTACCCCCTTCCGGCTCACGTAGAAGGGCGAGGACGGCAGTTCCGTCTTTTTCTACTGCGGGGCTAGGGTTTCACCGGAGAGGGGCTCCGGAGCGTCCGAATCCCACCAAGTCCCATGGTATGCCATACCATGTGTGTTAGATTGTTCCATGTTTGTTGTATTTCAAATATCAAATCACTCCCTGTGTTATGGCCTCACCGGCGTCGGATTCCCTCTTCCGGGTTCCATGACTGCTCACACCCCAAAACTCCCAGATCTGACGGAACAGGGGGAACCTTGCCAATAGGTGGGACCTACCATTGTCTTGGGTGTTCCTTGGGCCTAACATGACACAAACATTCAACTAGTTCCACTTTTCTACCCCCTCCGGCTCACGTAGAGGGGCCAGGACGACAGTTCCGTCTTTTTCTACAGCGGGGCTAGGGTTTCACCGGAGAGGGGCTCCGGAGCGTCCGAATCCCACCAAGTCCCATGGTATGCCAAAACATGTGTGTTAGAGTGTTCCATGTGTGTTGGATTCCAAATATCCCATCACTCCCTGTGTAATGGCCTCACCAGCGTCGGATTCCCTCTTCCGGGTTCCACGACTGCTCACACACCCCGAAACTCCCGGATCTGACGGAACTGGGGGAACCTTTCCAATAGGTGGGCCCTAACATCGTATTGGGTGTTCCTTGGGCATAACATGACACAACCAAGAAAATATTTCCACTTTGCTACCCCCTTCCGGCTCACGTAGTGGGGCCAGAACGGTAGTTCCATCTTTTTCTTCTACGGGGCTAGGGTTTCACCGGAGAGGAGCTCCGGAGCGTACGAATCCCACCAAGTCCCATGGTATGCCCTAACATGTGTGTTAGAGTGTTCCATGTGTGTTGGATTCCAAAGATCCCATCACTCCCTGTGTTATGGCCTCACCGGCGTCGGATTCCCTCTATGGGGTTCCATGACTGCTCACACCCCGAAACTCCTGGATCTGACGGAACGGGGGGGAAACTTGCCAATAGGTGGGCCCTACCATTGTCTTGGGTGTTCCTTGGTCCTATAATGACAAAACCAAGAAACTAGTTCCACTTTGCTACCCCTTCCGGATCACGTAGAGGGGCCAGGACGGCAGTTCCGTCTTTTTCTACAGCGGGGCTAGGGTTTCACCGGAGAGGGGCTCCGGAGCGTCCGAATCTCACCAAGCCCCATGGTATGCCATAACATGTGTGTTAGAGTGTTCCATATGTCTTGGATACCAAAGATCCCATCACTCCCTGTGTTATGGCCTCACCGGCGTCGGATTCCCTCTTCCGGGTTCCAGGACTGCTCACACACCCCGAAACTCCTGGATATGACGGAACGGGGGGAAAGTTGACAATAGGTGGGCCCTACCATTGCCTTGGGTGTTCCTTGGGCATAACATGACACAACAAAGCAACTAGTTCCACTTTGCTACCCACTTCCGGCTCACGTAGTTGGGCCATGACAGCAGTTGCGTCTTTTTCTACAACGGGGCTAGGGTTTCACCAGAGAGGGGCTCCGGCGCGTCTGAATCCCACCAATTCCCACGGTATGCCATAATATGTGTGTTAGAGTCTTCCATGTTTCTTGGATGCCAAAGATACCATCACACCCTGTGTTATGGCCTCACCGGCGTCGGATTCCCTCTTCCGGGTTCCACGACTGCTCACACACCCCGAAACTCCCGGATCTGACAGAACGGGGGGGGGGGGAACCGAGCCAACAGGTGGGACCTACCATTGTCTTGGGTGTTCCCTGCTCCTAACATGACAAAAACAAGCAACTAGTTCCACTTTGCTACCCCCTTCCGGCTCACGTAGAGGGGCTAGGACGGCAGTTCTATCTTTTTTTACAACGGGGCTAGGGTTTCAACGGAGAGGGTCTCCGGAGCGTATGAATCCCACGAATTCCCATGGTATGCCATACCATGTGTGTTATATTATTCCATGTGTCTTGTATGCCAAAGATACCATCACTCCCTTTGTTATGGCCTCACCGGCGTCGGATTCCCTCTTCCGGGTTCCATGACTGCTCACACCCCGAAACTCCCGGATCTGACGGAACGGGGGGAACCTTGCCAATAGGTTGGCCCTACCATTGTCTTGGGTGTTCCTTGGGCCTAACGTGGCACAACCAAGCAACTAGTTACACTTTTCTACCCCCTTCCGGCTCACGTAGAGGGGCCAGGACGGCAGTTCCTTCTTTTTGTACTCTGGAGCTAGGGTTTCACCGGAGAGGGGCTCCGGAGCGTCTGAATACCACCAAGTACCATGGTAAGCCATACCATGTGTGTTAGAGTGTTACATGTGTATTGGATGCCAAAGATTCCCATCACTCCCTGTGTTATGGCCTCACCGGCGTCAGATTCCCTCTTCCGGGTTCCTGGACTGCTCGCACAACCCGAAACTCTCGGATCTTACGGAACGCAGGGAACCTTGCCAATAGGTGGGCCCTACCATTGTCTTGGGTGTATCTTGGGCCTAACATGACACAATCAAGCAACTAGTTCCACTTTGCTACCCCCTTCCGGCTCACGTAGAGGGGCCAGGACGGCAGTTCCGTCTTTTTCTACTACGGGGATAGGGTTTCACCGGAGAGGGGCTCCAGAGCGTCTGAATCCCACCAAGTCCCATGGTATTCCATACCATGTGTTTTATAGTGTTACATGTGTCTTGGATGCCAATTATCCCATCACTCCCTGTGTTATGGCCTCACCGGCGTCGGATTCCCTCTTCCGGGTTCCATGACTACTCACACCCCGAAACTCCCGGATCTGAAGGAACAGGGGGGACCTTGCCAATAGGTGGGCCCTAACATTGTCTTGCGTGTTCCTTGGGACTAACATGACACAACCAAGCAACTAGTTCCACTTTGCTACCCCTTCCGGCTCACGTTGAGGGGCCGGGACGGCAGTTCCGTGTTTTTCTACAACGGGGCTAGGGTTTCACCGGAGAGGAGCTCCGGAGCGTCTGAATCCCACCAAGTCCCATGGTATGCCATACCATGTGTGTTAGAGTGTTCCATGTGTCTTGGATGCCAAAGATACCTTCACTCGCTGTGTTATGGCCTCACCGGCATCGGATTCCCTCTTCTGGGTTCCAGGACTGCTCACACACCCCGAAACTCCCAGATCTGATGGAACACGGGGAAACTTGACAATAGGTGGGCCCTACCATTGTATTGGGTATGGAGGGGGTGGGGTGTCGGATTCGTGTCAATCTAGCTCTGGATACCAGATGATATGGAGTTGAACTCCTAGATTGGCCCGATCTTCACGAATCGACGAAGAACGAACGAAGAACATGAAGAACGGTAAGAACACGAGATGAGGAATCGAGGGGGAACGTGGGGGAAACGCGGGGCAACACACAAATCGGGATAAATCGCAAGAACCGAAAGATCCAACCTCCCGTCAACTAAGCCCCGAGGGCCGCCTACGGAACGGTCGATCCAACTGAACTCACCTTGATACAAACCGTCTCACACCCGTAGCCGGTACCACTACGCCAATAGAACCTCAAGATAACGAGAGGAAGATTGGACAACTCTTGACTGAAACCCAATAGGGAGAGGACAAGTAGTTGGGATGTGCCTTGATACGATCCTCGACAAAGTCGGAGGAGTAGCCTTGATACGTTCCTCGGTACACACCGGAGGAGTAGTTCCTCAAAGAGGGATACAAGAGAGCTGAGCTCCAAATGTTCTAAATTCAACTCTAACCCTAGATCTGAGAATGGGGAGGACTATATATAGTCTAGTGCCAAAGGGGGTAGGTGGGAGGATAAGGTACACGGGTCGAGGCCCAAAAGTGGCACGCAGGCCGCGCAGGAGCGGAGCCTCCGGTGGTTTCCACCGGAGGTACCGGTGGATCGAGCGGAGGCTCCGGTGGGGGTCCGGTGGTCTACTGGGCTGGGCCACCGGATGTTCCGCCATGGGGTCCGGTGGTGGCTCCGCTATCAACCACCCGAAGGGGTTTTGGGCGGAGGTTGCACCGGAGGCTCCGGTGGCGAACATGGAGCGGAGGCTCCGGTGGGAACACCGGAGGTTCCTTCGGGACTCCCGTGCTGGATCCGGTGGTGGCTCCGCTATCAACCACCCGAAGGGGTTTTGGGTGGAGGCTCCGGTGGCGAGCGTGGAGCGGAGGCTCCGGTGGGAACACCGGAGGTTACGCCGCCTGGGGCTTCATGCCTTCGCCTCCTTGCGCTGGTCCTCCCCGTTCGCCTTCCGCGTCTTCTTGGGCACCCGTGGTGGGCTTGAACCTGAGCACGCAAAGTGTTGCAACATGAGGTAGCGCACCATCCGCCAAGTTACCGAAAGTATGGATCGAGAGGAGCGAGTTCACCTTATCCTCGATGGCCTTTGCGCGTGATCTTGTCATCGGTGCACTTGGAGGAGTTTGGTGGGCTACATCATCTCCCCCCCTTGAAAAAGAGTCGACCTCGACTCGGCGTCGTCTTCATCACTTTGGTATCCATGGAAGGGATATAGGTCCTTGACATTGAAGGAGTTGTGGACGAGGTACTTGGATTGCGGTAAGTCGGGCTGGTAGGCGTGGTTGTTGATGCGTTTGATGACCTTGAAGGGGTCGTCGCCTCTTGGCTTGAGCTTGGATTTGCGCTCTTCGGGGAACCGGTCCTTGCACAAGTGTAGCCACACGAGGTCACCTTCTTGGAACACCATGGTTTTCTTGTTCTTGTTCAGGACAGAGGCTCGGTGCTCGGAATGCTTCTCAAGCGTAGCTCTTGTGGAGTCGTGTAGCTTCCTGATGTAGTCGGTGCGCTTGTCAATGTCCATGTTTGCTCGCTCGCGTAGAGGCAAAGGAAGTATGTCGAGGGCGGTGTTGGGGTTGAAGCCGTAGACGATCTCGAAGGTACTCTTCTTGGTAGCTTGGTGTAGAGCACGGTTGTAGGCGAACTCGGCGTGCGGGATGCATTCCTCCCAATTCTTCAAGTTGGGCTTGATCAATGCTCGAAGTAGTGAAGAGAGTGTGCGGTTGACGACCTCGGTTTGTCCATCTGTTTGTGGGTGATAGGCGGTGGAGAAGAGTAGCTTGACGCCGAGCTTGGCCATCAACGTCTTCCAAAAGTATGAGGTGAACTTGACGTTGCGGTCCGAGACAATGGAAGTAGGTACACCATGTAGACGAACAATTTCCCTGAAGAACAAAGTGGCAACATGTGAAGCATCGTCGGTTCGGTTGCAAGGAATGAAATGTGCCATCTTAGAGAAGCGATCCACAACTACAAATATTGAATCCATGTTGGTTTTAGTGCGTGGGAGGCCTAACACAAAATCCATGCTAATATCACTCCAAGGTGCATGTGGGATAGGCAATGGCATGTAAAGACCATGGGGGTTGGAAGTATACTTAGCTCGGAGGCATGTAGAACATCTCTTGACGTGTCTCTCAACTTGATGCTTCATCTTGGGCCAATAGTAGTTGGTGGAGAGCATGGCATAGGTCTTGTCGCGTCCAAAGTGTCCCATGAGACCTCCTTCATGTGATTCCTTCAATAACAACATACGAAGAGAGGAATCGGGAATACACAATTTGTTATCCTTAAATAAGAAACCTTTGTGGAGATAGTAATCATCAAATCCTCGGTTAATCAAGCATTTCTCAAAGATAGGACTAAAGAAAGCATCAGAAGCATATAAGTCTTTGATCTCATCCAAACCAATCACATTGATGTCAAGACGTGTAAGAAGGCACTCTTTCCTAGACAAGGCATCGGCTACCACATTCTCTTTACCTTTCTTGTACTTAATGACATAAGGAAAATATTCAATGAATTCTACCCACTTAGCATGCCTCTTGTTCAAATTGGTTTGGCTTTTCAAGTATTTCAATGATTCGTGATCGGAGTGAATGACAAATTCTTTCGTCCAAAGGTAGTGTTGCCAAACTTCTAGCACTCTAACCAAAGAAAAAAGTTCCTTATCATAGATTGGGTAATTGAGTTTAGCGCCATCAATTTTTTCACTATGGTAAGCCACGGGGCATCCGTTTTGCATGAGAACGCCACCAATTCCTATACCACTAGCATCACATTCAATCTCAAAGGTTTTCTCAAAATCCGGTAAGACAAGCAAAGGAGCTTCGGTTAAGCATCGCTTAAGTGTGTCGAAAGCTTTTTGTTGCGCATTGCCCCAAACAAAAGGTACATTCTTTTTGGTAAGTTCATTCAAAGGGCAAGCAATAGTTGAAAAATCTTTGACAAAGCGGCGATAGAAACCGGCAAGGCCATGAAAGCGCCTTATCTCACCCACGGAGGTAGGGTTGGGCCAATTCCTAATTGCCTCAATCTTCTTGTTATCTACTTCAATACCATTGTAAGAGATCACAAAACCCAAGAAAACAAGCTTGTTGGTGCAAAAATTGCATTTGGAAAGATTGGCGAAACGTTTTGCTTTGCGAAGAGCCAACAGTACTTGTGAAACATGATCAAGGTGATCTTCCAAAGACTTGCTATAAATGAGAATGTCGTCGAATTAAACCACAACAAATTTGCCAATGAAAGGACGTAAAACTTCATTCATGAGACGCATGAAGGTAGATGGGGAATTCGAAAGACCAAAGGGCATAACAAGCCATTCATACAAACCAAGTTTTGTTTTGAAAGACGTTTTCCATTCATCACCTATACTCATACGAATTTGATGGTAACCACTTTTAAGATCAATTTTGGAAAAGATAGTAGCACCACTCAATTCATCAAGCATGTCATCGAGCCTAGGAATAGGATGTCTATATCTAACGGTGATAGCATTGATAGGGCGACAATCCATACACATGCGGGAAGTAGAATCTTGCTTTGGAACAAGGATAACCGGCATGGCACAAGGGCTAAGGGATTCGCGAATAAAACCTTTTTCTAGTAGTTCTTGGATTTGGCGCTCAATCTCCTTAGTCTCCTCGGGGTTGGTGCGGTAAGGAGCGCAGGTTTGGAAGGGGCGCGCCCGGAATGAGGTCAATGCGGTGCTCGATTCCTCGAAGAGGAGCAAGGCCCGGAGGGAGCTCATCGGGAAAGACGTCTTCAAATTCCTGCAACAAAGGCAACAAAGATGGAGGAAAATTTGTCATGTCGTTAGTTTCAAGTGCTTCCCCTTTGCACAATAGGACAAAGTGAAGTATGGTTGGGTCATCTCGTAGCTCTCGCATCTCTCTTTTGGTGGCAAGTAAGGCAAGGCCTTTGGCAACACTCGGAATTTTTCCACTCATATTTGGCTTGTTTCTCTCACTCTCTTTTAGGTGGATCACTCTCTCACCACTCATCTCACGAGTCTTGAGCTCTTCTTGTTTACGTGCAAGAGTCTTGGCGTTGTCGGCGATCACTTGGCTAGGAGACATGGGACGAAGCACAAATGTCTTGTTATTCCACTTGAAGCTATAGTGATTTGTACGCCCATCATGGATAGCACTCTTGTCGTATTGCCAAGGTCGACCAAGAAGAAGATGACACACGGTCATAGGGACAACGTCACACTCCACCGTGTCTTCACAGGGACCAATCTTGAAATGCACGGAGACCATGTGTTGAATCTTGAAGGTGCCGGAGTCACTAAGCCATTGGACATGGTATGGATGAGGATGTTGCTTGTAAGTCAATTGGAGTTTGTCGCAAAGCTCTTTGCTAGCCAAGTTGTGGCAACTTCCACCATCGATGATGACCTTGATTGACTTGCCATCAATACCGGCTCTAGTTTGAAAGAGATTGCACCGTTGATCATGCTCATCTTGAGGAGAAGTAGTGAGGACTCTTGTGACCAATAGCGGTGGATTCTTGTCCTCATCGCAATACACACTTTCTTCATCATTGTTGGGCACGTCCAAAGAGTTGATAGCAACTTGATGCAAGGCATAGTATTCGCCTTCGCTCATAGAATCACGTTCACCGTCTTGGTTGACAATCATGATCATCTTGTTGGAACATTCAAAGGACTTGTGTCCACTACCACCACACTTGAAGCAAGTAATAGTGCTTGACTTGACATCAGGAGCACTTGAAGATGAGGTGGAAGGCACTTGCTTCTTGAATGGTTGTGAAGACTTGTTGGGAGCACTAGCGGCTCGAGTTTTGCTCTTGTCGGTAGTTGTAGGAGGAACTTGTGTCATTGGAGACGAGGATGATGGTCTTGAGTTAAAGAAAGCCTTTTGCTTGTTGTACTTGAGATCTTCCGCAATTTGGCGTTCCGCCTTGAGAGCTTGGTGGACAAGGGCCACAATGTTGTCATACGGTTGATACTCGACGATCTTCCTTATAGGATAGTTGAGGCCATTGAGGAAGCGGGCCATTGTTTGCTCTTGAGATTCTATCACGTGAGCTCGGATCAAAGATGTCTCCATTTCCTTGTAATACTCATCAAAGGACTTCACTCCTTGACGAAGTTCTTGGAGCTTCTTGAAGAGGTCACGCTTGTAGTGAGGAGGAACGAATCGAGCATGCATGAATTGCTTCATCTCATTCCAAGTGGCAATAGGATCAATGCGATTGAGGACTCGTTCGGCTTGTAGATGATCCCACCATAAGAGTGCATAGCCTTCAAATTCCAAAGATGCTAGAGCAACCATCTTCTTGTCGGTGAAGTTGTGAATGCCGAAGATCTTGTCAACTTTGAGAGCCCAAGCAAGATATTCTTCGGGATCATTCTCACCATTGAACTTGGGGACATTGAAACGAAGAGCACTCATGTTGTTGTCCTCTTGTGGACGATGGGGGCGCTCATGTTGGCGCTCATGGGGATCTTCATCATAAATGGGAGGTGAATCATCATAGGGGTCATCCTCATTGTCTTGGCGGTGACGATCATGATGGGGAGGATGACGCCGGTGGTCATTAGGTGGTGGTTGTTGGTGGTGACGGAGCCTCGCTTCATGGTGTTCACTATCATCATGACCATTGTGTTGTTGTCGAGGATGTTCTTGTTCTTGGCGAGGGTGTTGCGGAAGCAATTCTTCATCTCGAGAGTGTTGAGGATGATCATGTTCTTGGAGGTCATTGTTGTTGGGACGCGCATGGCGCCTAGGTGGCCTTCGATGTTGACGAGCATCTTCCACGAAATCATTGTGGCCATAGTCTTGAGCGTGGCCTTGTGGAGGTGGATGATGATGGTGTTGTCGAAGGTCCGGGCGTTGCGGTTGTTGAAGAGGGTCACCACGGCCTTAGCGATGTCGAGGTGGTGGTGATGGCGAGCTATCCTCATACCAATTTTGTCGTGGAGCTTGTTGAGGTTGGGGAGGAGGTGGTGGTGGTTGTTGAGGTTGTCCACCCTCCTCCACGTTGTGGCGATCATGGTGATCATGGAGATCATGGCGACGAGGTTGGTGAAGATCTTGATTGTGGTGGCTTGAGCGACGAGACCTTGAGGACGATGATGAATGACGGCGATTGGCAAGATTAGCCAAGTTGATGTTGATGCGCGTCATTTGATCATTCAATCGAGCCTCTTGCTCTTGGAGTCGATGCTCATAGCATTGCAACCCGTCCTTGACAAGTTCACGGAGTTGAAAGTGGTCATTGTGGGTGACGAAGTTGGCGTAAGCATTGTCGTTGTAGAATGGATTGCCTTCGTCTTCCGAGCTCGGACTTGTGAATACTCCTTCCCTAGCCATCTCAAAAACACACACAAGGGTGATATTGAAGAAATGGACGCCTCACTTACCCAACGTTACCTTTCTTGGTCGTATTGAGGCTAGTGGACGAGCCTAGGTGTAGGGCGGTATGTCAAGAGCGAATCCAAAAAGATCGAAAGAAACCGCAAACGACAACACACACACTTTATATGGAAGGCAAATAGGTTAGGAAAGTGGCGAGGAAAAATCGACAAAACCGAAGAAAAGTTTGTTGTCTATCGTGGAAAAGATTCAAAGAAAAGTTAGCACAAAAACCAAACCTATAGGATGTAAATATGGTGGAACACACACATGCAAGGGAAAAATAGGGTTAGTGCGACCAATGGACGAGCGAAGAACGAAATGGACCTAACATAGACTAATGCTCAATGCCACCCTAACTCAAGGAGGACGCAAGAATATCAAACCCGGTTTTAGAGGATGGAAGGCCCTGTTTATACAGGAAGTCACCCTGCTTAAGTACAGGGTGAAGAGAGATCTCTCTGATTTTTTGACATCATGGATTGATTCACTCCCCTGAATCATTTGTAAATATGTACATACTGTAAATAACTTTTATTTTTTAATAAATAGGGGGCTGTGGGGGTTTCCCCCACAGTATTGGTGTCAAAAAAAAAACTCAAGGAGGACGCTAGGTCAAACCGCAAATTTGAAAAGGCAACAAGATTCGCACCGTGGCAATCGGTCACTCTTTCTCTTTTGCGACGCAATGCTACACGTTCCTACAATGGAAAGCAATTGGCACCTATCCTTTTGCTTCTTTTTCTATTTCCTCTTGTTCTCTTTTTTTCTTTTTTTCTCTTTTTGATGGATTCCAAAGTGCCAATGCCTACTCGTAGCTAATCTCTCACAAGCGCTAACCACGCAATCTAGATGCCACAAATGCGATGCCAAGCGGTGTAAAAAGAACTAGTCGGAATAGGTAAGTAACACAATGGGGTGGGGTGGTTCAAGCGGAAGCAAGTTATACCTCTCTTACTGATGATCACGGACTTGCGGCCGTGGGGGGAGTCGATGTCGTGGCGATCCGTTGATGTGGAAGCGTAGGTGATGTCGTGGGCGTCGCCTTGCACTTTGTTGCACTCAATTCGGATAAAAAACGACAAAGAAAAACAAGTTTCAAAATCTATCCGGAAATCGAAGAGCTGAGATTTTCTGAGATTTTTGCTCAAATTTGAAATTCCTTCAAAATCAAGAAATTTTTTGGGCGAATTGGGGGAAAGTGGCTGAATAGAAAGGTGTGGGGTGGTGTTTGGCAACAAATCTTTGAAACAAAACCACAAAAAACTCAACGAATCAACAGATAGGTCGAAATCCCTTTGTGGCTATTTTTGTGAAATTTTCGAATTTATGGTGGATAGAAGAAAAATTGGTGGTAGGGAGGGGGTGGGGTGTCGGATTCGTGTCAATCTAGCTCTGGATACCAGATGATATGGAGTTGAACTCCTAGATTGGCCCGATCTTCACGAATCGACGAAGAACGAATGAAGAACACGAAGAACAGTAAGAACGCGAGATGGGGAATCGAGGGGGAACATGGGGGAAACGCGGGGCAACACACAAATCGGGATAAATCGCAAGAACCGAAAAATCCAACCTCCCGTCAACTAAGCCCCGAGGGCCGCCTACGGAACAGTCGATCCAACTGAACTCACCTTGATACAAACCGTCTCACACCCGTAGCCAGTACCACTACGCCAATAGAACCTCAAGATAACGAGAGGAAGATTTGACAACTCTTGACTGAAACCCAATAGGGGGAGGACAAGTAGTTGGGATGTGCCTTGATACGATCCTCGACAAAGTCGGAGGAGTATCCTTGATATGTTCCTCGGTACAAACCGGAGGAGTAGTTCCTCAAAGAGGGATACAAGAGAGATGAGCTCCAAATGTTCTAAATTCAACTCTAACCCTAGATCTAAGAATGGGGAGGACTATATATAGTCTAGTGCCAAAGCGGGTAGGTGGGAGGATAAGGTACACGGGTCAAGGCCCGAAAGTGGCACGTAGGCTGCGCAGGAGCGGAGGCTCCGGTGGTTTTCACCGGAGGTACCGGTGGATCGAGCGGAGGCTCCGGTGGGGGTCCGGTGGTCTACTGGGATGGGCCACCGGATGTTCCGCCGTGGGGCCCGGTGGTGGCTCGGCTATCAACCACGAAGGGGTTTTGGGTGGAGGTTGCACCGGAGGCTCAGGTGGCGAACGTGGAGCGGAGGCTCCGGTGGGAACACCGGAGGTTCCGCCGGGACTCCGGTGCTGGCTCCGCTATCAACCACCCGAAGGGGTTTTGGACGGAGGCTCCGGTGGCGAGCGTGGAGCGGAGGCTCCGGTGGGAACACCAGAGGTTCCGCTGCCTGGGGCTTCATGCCTTCGCCTCCTTGCGCTGGTCCTCCCCGTTCGCCTTCCGCATCTTCTTGGGCACCCGTGGTGGGCTTGAACCTGAGCACGCAAAGTGTTGCGCCATGAGGTAGCGCACCATCCGCCAAGTTACCGAAAGTATGCATCGAGAGGAGCGAGTTCACCTTATCCAGGATGGCCTTTGTGCGTGATCTTGTCATCGGTGAACTTGGTGGAGTTTGGTGGGCTACATCATCTTGGTGTTCCTTGGGCCTAACATGACACAACCAAGCAACTAGTTCCATTTTGCTACCCCCTTCCGGCTCACGTAGAGGGGCCAAGACGGCAGTTCCGTCTTTTTCTACTGTGGGGCTAGGGTTTCACCGGAGAGGGGTTTCGGAGCGTCTGAATCCCACAAATTCCCATGGTATACAATACCATGTGTGTTAGAGTGTTCCATGTGTGTTGTATTCCAAATATCCCATCACTCCCTGTGTTATGGCCTTACCGGCGTCAGATTCCCTGTTCCGGGTTCCTGGACTGCTCACACACCCCGAAACTCCCAGATCTGACAGAACGCGGGGAACCTTGCCAATAGGTGGGCCCTACCATTTTCTTGGGTGTTCCTTGTGCCTAACATGACACAACCAAGCAACTATTTCCAGTTTGCTACCCCCTTCCGGCTCACGTTGAGGGGCCAGGACGACAGTTCCGTCTTTTTCTACAACGGGGCTAGGGTTTCGCCGGAGAGGGGCTCCGGAGCGTCTGAATCCCACCAAGTCCCATGGTATGCCATACCAAGTGTGTTAGAGTGTTCCATGTGTCCTGGATGCCAAAGATACCATCACTCCCTGTGTTATGGCCTCACCGGCGTCGGATTCCCTCTTCCGGGTTCCACGAGTGCTCACACACCCCGAAACTCCCGGATCTGACGGAACGGGGGGTACCTTGCCAGTAGGTGGGCCCTACCATTGTCTTGGGTGTTCCTTGGGCCTAACATGACACAAACAAGCAACTAGTTCCACTATTCTACCCCCTTCCGGCTCACGTAGAGGGGCCAGGACGGCAGTTCTGTCTTTTTTACAGCGGGGCTAGGGTTTCACCGTAGAGGGTCTCCGGAGCGTCTGAATCCCACAAAGTCCCATGGTATGCCATACCATGTGTGTTAGAGAGTTCCATGTGTCTTGGATGCCAAATATACCATCACTCCCTGTGTTATGGCCTCACGGGCGTCGGATTCCCTCTTCCGGGTTCCAGGACTGCTTACAGACCTCGAAACTCCAGGATCTGATGAAACGCGGGGAACCGAGCCAATAGGTGGGCCCTACCTTTGTCTTGGGTGTTCCGTGGGCCTAACATGACACAACCAAGCAACTAGTTCCACTTTGCTACCCCTTTCCGGCTCCCATAGAGGGGCTAGGACGGCAGTTCTGTCTTTTTCTACAACGGGGCTAGGGTTTCACCGGATAGGGGCTCCGGAGCGTCTGAATCCCGCCAAGTCCCATGGTATGCCATACCATGTGTGTTAGAGTGTTACATATGTCTTGGATGCCAAAGATACCATCAGTCCCTGTGATGGCCTCACCGGCGTCGGATTCCCTCTTCCGGGTTCCGGGACTGCTCACACACCCCAAACTCCCGGATCTGACGGAACGGGGGGAACCTTGCCAATAGGTGGGCCCTACCATTGTCTTGGGATTCCTTGGGCCTAAAATGACACAACCAAGCAACTAGTTCCACTTTGCTACCCCCTGCCGGCTCACGTAGAGGGGCCAGGACGGCAGTAGTGTCTTTTTCTACAGCGGGGCTAGGGTTTCACCGTAGAGGGTCTCCGGAGCATCTGAATCCCACCAAGTCCGATGGCATGCCATAACATATTTGTTAGAGTGTTCCATGTGTCTTGGATGCCAAATATACCATCACTCCCTGTGTTATGGCCTCACGGGCGTCGGATTCCCTCTTTCGGGTTCCAGGACTACTTACAGACCTCGAAACTCCCGGATCTGATGAAACGCAGGGAACCGAGCCAATAGGTGGGCTCTACCTTTGTCTTGGGTGTTACTTGGGCCTAAAATGACACAACCAAGCAACTAGTTCCACTTTGCTACCCCTTTCCGGCTCCCGTAGAGGGGCTAGGACGGCAGTTCTGTCTTTTTCTACAACTGGACTAGGGTTTCACCGGATAGGGGCTCCGCAGCGTCTGAATCCCACCAAGTCCGATGGTATGCCATACCATGTGTGTTAGAGTGTTCCATGTGTATTTTATGCCAAAGATACCATCACTCCCTGTGTTATGGCCTCACCGACGTCGGATTCCCTCTTCCGGGTTCCGGGACTGCTCATACACGCCGAAACTCCTGGATCTGACGGAACTGGGGGAACCTTGCCAATAGGTAGGACCTACCATTGTCTTGGGTGTTCCTTGTGCCTAAAATGAAACAAACAAGTAACTAGTTCCACTTTGCTACCCCCTTCCGGCTCACGTAGAGGGGCCAAGACGGCAGTTCCGTCTTTTTCTACTATGGGGCTAGGGTTTCACCGGAGAGGGGCTCTGGAGCGTCTGAATCCCACCAATTCCCATGGTATACCATACCATGTGTGTTAGAGTGTTCCATGTGTGTTGTATTCCAAATATCCCATCACTCCATGTGTTATGGCCTTACCGGCGTCAGATTCCCTGTTCCGGGTTCCTGGACTGCTCACACACCCCGAAACTCCCAGATCTGACAGAACGCGGGGAACCTTGCCAATAGGTGGGCCCTACCATTGTCTTGGGTGTTCCTTGGGCCTAACATGACACAACCAAGCAACTAGTTCCACTTTGCTACCCCCTTCCGGCTCACGTAGAGGGGCCAGGACGAGAGTTCCATCTTTTTCTACAGCGGGGCTAGGGTTTCACCGGAGAGGGGCTCCGGAGCGTCTGAATCCCACCAAGTCCCATGGTATTCCATACCATGTGTGTTAGAGTGTTCCATGTGTCTCGGATGCCAAAGATACAATCACTCCCTGTGTTATGGCCTCACCAGCGTCAGATTCCCTCTTCCGGGTTCCGGGACTGCTCAGACACCCCGAAACTCCCGGATCTGACGGAACTGGGGGAACCTTGCCAATAGATGGGCCCTACCATTGTCTTGGGTGTTCCTTGGGCCTAACATGACACAACCAAGCAACTAGTTCCATTTTGCTACCCCCTTCCGGCTCACGTAGAGGGGCCAAGACGGCAGTTCCGTCTTTTTATACTGTTGGGCTAGGGTTTAACCGGAGAGGGGCTACGGAGCGTCTGAATCCCACCAATTCCCATGTTATACCATACCATGTGTGTTAGAGTGTTCCATGTGTGTTTTATTCCAAATATCCCATCACTCCCTGTGTTATGGCCTTACCTGCGTCAGATTCCCTATTCCGGGTTCCTGGACTGCTCACACACCCCGAAACTCCCAGATCTGACAGAACGCGGGGAACCTTGCTAATAGGTGGGCCCTACCATTGTCTTGGGTGTTCCTTGTTCCTAACATGACACAACCAAGCAACTATTTCCAGTTTGTTACCCCCTTCCGGCTCACGTAGAGGGGCCAGGACGACAGTTCCGTCTTTTTCTACAACGGGGCTAGGGTTTCGCCGGAGAGGGGCTCCGGAGCGTCTGAATCCCACCAAGTCTCATGGTATGCCATACCAAGTGTGTTAGAGTGTTACATGCGTCTTGGATGCCAAAGATACCATCACTCCCTGTGTTATGGCCTCACCGGCGTCGGATTCCCTATTCCGGGTTCCACGACTGCTCACACACCCCGAAACTCCCGGATCTGACGGAACGGGGGGAACCTTGCCAATAGGTGGGCCCTACCATTGTATTGGGATTCCTTGGGCCTAAAATTACACAACCAAGCAACTAGTTCCACTTTGCTACCCCCTGCCGGCTCACGTAGAGGGGCCAGGACGGCAGTAGTGTCTTTTTCTACAGCGGGGCTAGGGTTTCACCGTAGAGGGTCTCCGGAGCATCTGAATCCCACCAAGTCCGATGGCATGCCGTAACATATTTGTTAGAGTGTTCCATGTGTCTTGGATGCCAAATATACCATCACTCCCTGTGTTATGGCCTCACGGGCGTCGGATTCCCTCTTCCGGGTCCAGGACTACTTACAGACCTCGAAACTCCCGGATCTGATGAAACGCAGGGAACCGAGCCAATAGGTGGGCTCTACCTTTGTCTTGGGTGTTACTTGGGCCTAAAATGACACAACCAAGCAACTGGTTCCACTTTGCTACCCCTTTCCGGCTCCCGTAGAGGGGCTAGGACGGCAGTTCTGTCTTTTTCTACAACTGGACTAGGGTTTCACCGGATAGGGGCTCCGCAGCGTCTGAATCCCACCAAGTCCGATGGTATGCCATACCATGTGTGTTAGAGTGTTCCATGTGTATTGTATGCCAAAGATACCATCACTCCCTGTGTTATGGCCTCACCGACGTCGGATTCCCTCTTCCGGGTTCCGGGACTGCTCATACACGCCGAAACTCCCGGATCTGACGGAACTGGGGGAACCTTGCCAATAGGTAGGACCTACCATTGTCTTGGGTGTTCCTTGTGCCTAAAATGAAACAAACAAGTAACTAGTTCCACTTTGCTACCCCCTTCCGGCTCACGTAGAGGGGCCAAGACGGCAGTTCCGTCTTTTTCTACTATGGGGCTAGGGTTTCACCGGAGAGGGGCTCTGGAGCGTCTGAATCCCACCAATTCCCATGGTATTCCATACAATGTGTGTTAGAGTGTTCCATGTGTGTTTTATTCCAAATATCCCATCACTCCCTGTGTTATGGCCTCACCGGCGTCAGATTCCCTGTTCCGGGTTCCTAGACTGCTCACACACCGCGAAACTCCAGGATCTGACAGAACGCGGGGAACCTTGCCAATAGGTGGGCCCTACCATTGTTTTGGGTGTTCCTTGGGCCTAACATGACACAAACAAGCAACTAGTTGCACTTTGCTACCCCTTCCGGCTCACGTAGAGGGGCAAGGACGACAGTTCCGTCTTTTTCTACAGCGGGGCTAGGGTTTCACCGGAGAGGGGCTCCGGAGCGTCTGAATCCCACCAAGTCCCATGGTATGCCATACCATGTGTGTTAGAGTGTTCCATGTGTCTTGGATGCCAAAGATACCATCACTCCCTGTGTTATGGCCTCACCGGCGTCGGATTCCCTCTTCCGGGTTCCGAGACTGCTCACACACCCCGAAACTCCCGGATCTGACGGAACTGGGGGAACCTTGCCAATAGGTGGGACCTACCATTGTCTTGGGTGTTCCTTGGGCCTAACATGACACAACCAAGCAACTAGTTCCATTTTGCTACCCCCTTCCGGCTCACGTAGAGGGGCCAGAACGGCAGTTCCGTCTTTTTCTACTTTGGGGCTAGCGTTTCACCGGAGAGGGGCTCCGGAGCGTCTGAATCCCACCAATTCCCATGTTATACCATACCATGTGTGTTAGAGTGTTCCATGTGTGTTGTATTCCAAATATCCCATCACTCCCTGTGTTATGGCCTTACCAGCGTCAGATTCCCTGTTCCGGGTTCCTGGACTGCTCACACACCCCGAAACTCCCAGATCTGACAGAACGCGGGGAACCTTGCCAATAGGTGGGCCCTACCATTGTCTTGGGTGTTCCTTGTGCCTAACATGACACAACCAAGCAACTATTTCCAGTTTGCTACCCCCTTCCGGCTCTCGTAGAGGGGCCAGGATGACAGTTCCGTCTTTTTCTACAACGGGGTTAGGGTTTCGCCAGAGAGGGGCTCCAGAGCGTCTGAATCCCACCAAGTCCCATGGTATGCCATACCAAGTGTGTTAGAGTGTTCCATGTGTCTTGGATTCCAAAGATACCATCACTCCCTGTGTTATGGCCTCACCGGCGTCGGATTCCCTATTCCGGGTTCCACGACTGCTCACACACACCAAAACTCCCGGATTTGACGGAACGGGGGGAACCTTGCCAATAGGTGGGCCCTAACATTGTCTTGGGATTTCCTTGGGCCTAAAATGACATAACCAAGCAACTAGTTCCACTTTGCTACCCCCTGCCGGCTCACGTAGAGGGGCCAGGACGGCAGTAGTGTCGTTTTCTACAGCGGGGCTAGGGTTTCACCGTAGAGGGTCTCCGGAGCATCTGAATCCCACCAAGTCCGATGGTATGCCATACCATATGTGTTAGAATGTTCCATGTGTCTTGTATGCCAAATATACCATCACTCCCTGTGTTATGGCCTCACGGGCGTCAGATTCCCTCTTCCGGGTTCCAGGACTACTTACAGACCTCGAAACTCCCGGATCTGATGAAACGCGGGGAACCGAGCCAATAGGTGGGCTCTACCTTTGTCTTGGGTGTTACTTGGGCCTAAAATGACACAAAAAAGCAACTAGTTCCACTTTGCTACCCCTTTCCGGCTCCCGTAGAGGGGTTAGGACGGCAGTTCTATCTTTTTCCACAACGGGGCTAGGGTTTCACCGGATAGGGGCTCCGCAGCGTCTGAATCCCACCAAGTCCCATGGTATGCCATACCATGTGTGTTAGTGTTACATGTGTATTGTATGCCAAAGATACCATCACTCCTTGTATTATGGCCTCACCGGCGTCGGATTCCCTCTTTCGGGTTCCGGGACTGCTCACACACCTCGAAACTCTCGGATTTGACGAAACTGGGGGAACCTTGACAATAGGTAGGACCTACCATTGTCTTGGGTGTTACTTGGTCCTAACATGAAACAACCAAGTAACTAGTTCCACTTTGCTACCCCCTTCCGGCTCACGTAGAGGGGCCAAGACGGCAGTTCCGTCTTTTTCTACTATGGGGCTAGGGTTTCACCGGAGAGGGGCTCTGGAGCGTCTGAATCCCACCAATTCCCATGGTATTCCATAAAATGTGTGTTAGAGTGTTCCATGTGTGTTTTATTCCAAATATACCATCACTCCCTGTGTTATGGCCTCACCGGCGTCAGATTCCCTGTTCCGGGTTCCTAGACTGCTCACACACCGCGAAACTCCAGGATCTGACAGAACGCGGGGAACCTTGCCAATAGGTGGGCTCTACCATTGTTTTGGGTGTTCCTTGGGCCTAACATGACACAACCAAGCAACTAGTTGCACTTTGCTACCCCTTCGGCTCACGTAGAGGGGCCAGGACGACAGTTCCGTCTTTTTCTACAACAGGGCTAGGGTTTCGCTGGAGAGGGGCTCCAGAGCGTCTGAATCCCACCAAGTCCCATGGTATGCCATACCATGTGTGTTGGAGTGTTCCATGTGTCTTTTATGCCAAAGATACCATCACTCCCTGTGTGATGGCCTCACGGGCGTCGGATTCCCTCTTCCGGGTTCCAGGACTCCTCACACACCTCGAAACTCCCGGATCTGATGAAACGCGGGGAACCGAGCCAATAGGTGGTCCCTACCATTGTCTTGAGTGTTCCTTGGGCCTAACATGACACAACCAAGCAACTATTTCCACTTTTCTACCCCTTTACGGCTCACGTAGAGGGGCTAGAACGTCAGTTCTGTCTTTTTCTACAGCGGGGCTAGGGTTTCACCGGAGAGGGGCTCCGGAGCGTATGAATCCCACCAAGTGCCATGGTATGACATAACATGTGTGTTAGAGTGTTACATGTGTCTTTTATGCCAAAGGTACCATCACTCCCTGTGTTATGGCCTCACCGGCGTCGGATTCCCTGTTCCGGGTTTCGGGACTGCTCACACACCCCGAAACTCCCGGATCTGACGGAACTGGGGGAACCTTGCCAATAGGTGGGCCCTACCATTGTCTTTGGTGTTACTTGGGCCTAACATGACACAACCAAGCAACTATTTCCACTTTTCTACCCCCTTCCGGCTCACGTAGAGGGGCCAAGACGGCAGTTCCGTCTTTTTCTACTATGGGGCTAGGGTATCACCGGAGAGGGGCTCCGGAGCGTCTGAATCCCACCAATACACATGGTATACCATACCAAGTGTGTTAGAGTGTTCCATGTGTGTTATATTCCAAATATCCCATCACTCCCTGTGTTATTGCCTTACCGGCGTCAGATTCCCTGTTCCGGGTTCCTAGACTGCTCACACACCCCAAAACTCCCAGATCTGACAGAACGCAGGGAACCTTTCCAATAGGTGGGCCCTACCATTGTCTTGGGTGTTCCTTGTGCCTAACATGACACAACCAAGCAACTAGTTCCACTTTTATACCCCCTTCCGGCTCACGTAGAGGGGCCAGGATGACAGTTCCGTCTCTTTCTACAACGGGGCTAGGGTTTCGCTGGAGAGGGGCTCCGGAGCGTCTGAATCCCACCAAGTCCCATGGTATGCCATACCAAGTGTGTTAGAGTGTTACATGTGTCTTGTATGCCAAAGATACCATCACTCCCTGTGTTATGGCCTCACTGGCGTTGGATTCCCTCTTCCGGGTTCCACGAGTGCTCACACACCCCGAAACTCACGGATCTGACGGAACGGGGGGAACCTTGCCAATAGGTGGGCCCTACCATTGTCTTGGGTGTTCCTTGGGAATAACATTACATAACAAAGCAACTAGTTCCACTTTTCTACCCCCTTCCGGCTCACATAGAGGGGCCAGGATGACAGTTCTGTCTTTTTCTACAGCGGGGCTAGGGTTTCACCGTAGAGGGTCTCCGGAGCGTCTGAATCCCACAAAGTCCCATGGTATGCCATACCATGTGTGTTAGAGAGTTCCATCTGTCTTGGATGCCAAATATACCATCACTCCCTGTGTTATGGCCTCACGGGCGTCGGATTCCCTCTTCCGGGTTCCAGGACTGCTTACAGACCACGAAACTCCCGGATCTGATGAAACGCGGGGAACCGAGACAATAGGTGGGCCCTACCTTTGTCTTGGGTGTTCCTTGGGCCTAACATGACACAACCAAGCAACTAGTTCCACTTTGCTACCCCTTTCCGGCTCCCATAGAGGGGCTAGGACGGCAGTTCTGCCTTTTTCTACAACGGGGCTAGGGTTTCACCGGATAGGGGCTCCGGAGCGTCTGAATCCCACCAAGTCCCATGGTATGCCATACCATGTGTGTTATAGTGTTACATGTGTCTTGGATGCCAAAGATACCATCACTCCCTGTGTTATGGCCTCACCGGCGTCGGATTCCCTCTTCCGGGTTCCGGGACTACTCACACACCCCAAAACTCCCGGATCTGACAGAACCGGGGGAACCTTGCCAATAGGTAGGACCTACCATTGTATTGGGTGTTCCTTGGTACTAACATGACAAAACCAAGCAACTAGTTCAACTTTGCTACCCCTTCCGGCTCACGTAGAGGGGACAGGACGACAGTTCCGTCTTTTTCTACAATGGGGCTAGGGTTTCGCCGAAGAGGGGCTCCGGAGCGTCTGAATCCCACCAAGTACCATGGTATGCCATAGCATGTGTGTTGGAGTGTTCCATGTGTATTTTATTCCAAATATACCATCACTCACTGGGTTATGGCCTCACGGGCGTCCGATTCCCTCTTCCGGGTTCCAAGACTGCTCACACACCTCGAAACTCCCGGATCTGATGAAACACGGGGAACCGAGCCAATAGGTGGGCCCTACCATTGTCTTGGGTGTTCCTTGGGCCTAACATGACACAACCAAGCAACTCTTTCCACTTTGCTACCCCCTTCCGGCTCACGTAGAGGGGCTAGGACGTCCGTTCTGTCTTTTTCTACAACGGGGCTAGGGTTTCACCGGATAGGGGCTCCAGAGCGTCTGAATCCCACCAAGTCCCATGGTATGCCATACCATGTGTGTTAGAGTGTTCCATGTGTCTTGTATGCCAAAGATACCATCACTCCCTGTGTTATGGCCTCACCGGCGTCGGATTCCCTCTTCCGGGTTCCGGGACTACTCACACACCCCGAAACTCCCGGATCTGACGGAACTGGGGGAACCTTGCCAATAGGTGGGCCCTACCATTGTATTGGGTGTTCCTTGGGACTAACATGACACAACCAAGCAACTAGTTCCATTTTGCTACCCCCTTCCGGCTCACGTAGAGGGGCCAAGACGGCAGTTCCGTCTTTTTCTACTGTGGGGCTAGGGTTTCACCGGAGAGGGGCTCCGGAGCGTCTGAATCCCACCAATTCCCATGGTATGCCATACAATGTGTGTTAGAGTGTTCCATGTGTGTTGTATTACAAATATCCCATCACTCCCTGTGTTATGGCCTCACCGGCGTCAGATTCCCTTTCCGGGTTCCTAGACTGCTCACACACCGCGAAACTCCCGGATCTGACCAGAACGCGGGGAACCTTGCCAGTAGGTGGGCCCTACCATTGTCTTGGGTGTTCCTTGGGCCTAACATGACACAACCAAGCAACAATTTGCACTTTGATACCCCCTTCCGGCTCACGTAGAGGGGCCAGGATGACAGTTCTGTCTTTTTCTACAACGGGGCTAGGGTTTCGCTGGAGAGGGGCTCCAGAGCGTCTGAATCCCACCAAGTCCCATGGTATGCCATACCATGTGTGTTTGAGTGTTCATTGTGTCTTTAATGCCAAAGATACCATCACTCCCTGTTTTATGGCCTCACGGGCGTCGGATTCCCTCTTCCGGGTTCTAGGACTGCTCACACACCTCGAAACTCCCGGATCTGATGAAATGCGGGGAACCGAACCAATAGGTGGGCCCTACCATTGTCTTGGGTGTTCCTTGGGCCTAACATGACACAACCAAGCAACTAGTTCCACTTTGCTACCCCTTTCCGGCTCACGTAGAGGGGCTAGGACGTCAGTTCTGTTTTTTTCTACAGCGGGGCTAGGTTTTCACCTGAGAGGGGCTCCAGAGCGTCTGAATCCCACCAAGTCCCATGGTATGCCATAACATGTGTGTTAGAGTGTTCCATGTGTCTTGGATGCCAAAGATACCATCACTCCCTATGTTATGGCCTCACCGGCGTCGGATTCCCCCTTCCGGGTTCCGGGACTACTCACACACCCCGGAAAGTCCCGGATCTGACGGAACTGGGGGAACCTTGCCAATAGTGGGCCCTACCATTGTCTTTGGGTGTTCCTTGGTCCTAACATGACACAACCAAGCAACCTAGTTCCACTTTTCTACCCCCTTCCGGCTCACGTAGAGGGGCCAAGACGGCAGTTCCGTCTTTTTCTACTATGTGGCTAGGGTTTCACCGGAGAGGGGCTCCGGAGCGTCTGAATCCCACCAAGTCCCATGGTAAGCCATACCATGTGTGTTAGAGTTTTCCATGTGTCTTGGATTCCAAAGATACCATCACTCCCTGTGTTATGGCCTCACCGGTGTCAGGATTCCCTATTCCGGGTTCTGGACTGCTCACACACCCCGAAAACACCCGGATCTGACGGAACGGGGGAACCTTGCAATAGGTGGGCCTACCATTGTCTTGGGAGTTCCTTGGGCCTAAAATGACACAACCAAGCAACTAGTTCCACTTTTCTACCCCCTTCCGGCTCACGTAGAGGGGCCAGGACGGCAATAGTGCCGTCTTTTTCCTACAAGCGGGGCTAGGGTTTCACCGTAGAGGGGCTCCGGAGCGTCTGAATCCCACCAAGTCCGATGGGTATGCCATACCATATGTTTTATAGTGTTCCATGTGTCTTGGATGCCAAATATACCATCACTCCCTATGTTATGGCCTCACGGGCGTCGGATTCCCTCTTCCGGTTTCCAGGACTACTTACATACCTCGAAACTCCCGGATCTGATGAAACGCGGGGAACCGAGCCAATAGGTGGGCTCTAACTTTGTCTTGGGTGTTACTTGGGCCTAAAATGACACAACCAAGCAACTAGTTCCACTTCGCTACCCCTTTCCGGCTCCCGTAGTTCTGTCTTTTTCTACAACAAGGCTAGGGTTTCACCGGATAGGGGCTCCGCAGCGTCTGAATCCCACCAAGTCCCATGGTATTCCATACCATGTGTGTTAGAGTGTTCCATGTGTATTGTATGCCAAAGATACCATCACTCCCTGTGTTACGGACCCACCGGCATCGGATTCCCTCTTCCGGGTTCCGGGACTGCTCACACACCCCGAAACTCCCGGATCTGACGGAACTGGGGGAACCTTGCCAATAGGTAGGACCTAACATTGTCTTGTGTGTTCCTTGGGCCTAACATGAAACAACCAAGTAACTAGTTCCACTTTGCTACCCCTTTCCGGCTCCCATAGAAGGGCTAGGACGGCAGTTCTGCCTTTTTCTACAACGGGGCTAGGGTTTCACCGGATAGGGGCTCCGGAGCGTCTTAATCCCACCAAGTCCCATGGTATGCCATACCATGTGTGTTATAGTGTTACATGTGTCTTGGATGCCAAAGATACCATCACTCCCTGTGTTATGGCCTCACCGGCGTCGGATTCCCTCTTCCGGGTTCCGGGACTACTCACACACCCCAAAACTCCCGGATCTGACGGAACCGGGGGAACCTTGCCAATAGGTAGGACCTACCATTGTATTGGGTGTTCCTTGGTACTAACATGACAAAACCAAGCAACTAGTTCAACTTTGCTACCCCCTTCCGGCTCACGTAGAGGGGACAGGACGACAGTTCCGTCTTTTTCTACAATGGGGCTAGGGTTTCGCCGAAGAGGGGCTCCGGAGCGTCTGAATCCCACCAAGTACCATGGTATGCCATAGCATGTGTGTTGGAGTGTTCCATGTGTATTTGATTCCAAATATACCATCACTCACCGGGTTATGGCCTCACGGGCGTCCGATTCCCTCTTCCGGGTTCCAAGACTGCTCACACACCTCGAAACTCCCGGATCTGATGAAACACGGGGAACCGAGCCAATAGGTGGGCCCTACTATTGTCTTGGGTGTTCCTTGGGCCTAACATGACACAACCAAGCAACTCTTTCCACTTTTCTACCCCCTTCCGGCTCACGTAGAGGGGCTAGGACGTCAGTTCTGTCTTTTTCTACAACGGGGCTAGGGTTTCACCGGATAGGGGCTCCAGAGCGTCTGAATCCCACCAAGTCCCATGGTATGCCATACCATGTGTGTTAGAGTGTTCCATGTGTCTTTTATGCCAAAGATACCATCACTCCCTGTGTTATGGCCTCACCGGCGTCGGATTCCCTCTTCCGGGTTCCGGGACTACTCACACACCCCGAAACTCCCGGATCTGACGGAACTGGGGGAACCTTGCCAATAGGTGGGCCCTACCATTGTATTGGGTGTTCCTTGGGACTAACATGACACAACCAAGCAACTAGTTCCATTTTGCTACCCCCTTCCGGCTCACGTAGAGGGGCCAAGACGGCAGTTCCGTCTTTTTCTACTGTGGGGCTAGGGTTTCACCGGAGAGGGGCTCCGGAGCGTCTGAATCCCACCAATTCCCATGGTATGCCATACAATGTGTGTTAGAGTGTTCCATGTGTGTTTTATTACAAATATCCCATCACTCCCTGTGTTATGGCCTCACCGGCGTCAGATTCCCTGTTCCGGGTTCCTAGACTGCTCACACACCGCGAAACTCCCGGATCTGACCAGAACGCGGGGAACCTTGCCAGTAGGTGGGCCCTACCATTGTCTTGGGTGTTCCTTGGGCCTAACATGACACAACCAAGCAACTATTTGCACTTTGATACCCCCTTCCGGCTCACGTAGAGGGGCCAGGATGACAGTTCTGTCTTTTTCTACAACGGGGCTAGGGTTTCGCTGGAGAGGGGCTCCAGAGCGTCTGAATCCCACCAAGTCCCATGGTATGCCATACCATGTGTGTTTGAGTGTTCAATGTGTCTTTAATGCCAAAGATACCATCACTCCCTGTTTTATGGCCTCACGGGCGTCGGATTCCCTCTTCCGGGTTCTAGGACTGCTCACACACCTCGAAACTCCCGGATCTGATGAAATGCGGGGAACCGAACCAATAGGTGGGCCCTACCATTGTCTTGGGTGTTACTTGGGCCTAACATGACACAACCAAGCAACTAGTTCCACTTTGCTACCCCTTTCCAGCTCACGTAGAGGGGCTAGGACGTCAGTTCTGTTTTTTTCTACAGCGGGGCTAGGGTTTCACCTGAGAGGGGCTCCAGAGCGTCTGAATCCCACCAAGTCCCATGGTATGCCATAACATGTGTGTTAGAGTGTTCCATGTGTCTTGGATGCCAAAGATACCATCACTCCCTATGTTATGGCCTCACCGGCGTCGGATTCCCTCTTCCGGGTTCCGGGACTACTCACACACCCCGGAAGTCCCGGATCTGACGGAACTGGGGGAACCTTGCCAATAGGTGGGCCCTACCATTGTCTTTGGTGTTCCTTGGTCCTAACATGACACAACCAAGCAACTAGTTCCACTTTTCTACTCCCTTCCGGCTCACGTAGAGGGGCCAAGACGGCAGTTCCGTCTTTTTCTACTATGGGGCTAGGGTTTCACCGGAGAGGGGCTCCGGAGCGTCTGAAACCCACCAAGTCCCATGGTATGCCATACCAAGTGTGTTAGAGTTTTCCATGTGTCTTGTATTCCAAAGATACCATCACTCCCTGTGTTATGGCCTCACCGGTGTCGGATTCCCTATTCCGGGTTCCACGACTGCTCACACACCCCAAAACACCCGGATCTGACGGAACGGGGGGAACCTTGCCAATAGGTGGGCCCTACCATTGTATTGGGAGTTCCTTGGGCCTAAAATGACACAACCAAGCAACTAGTTCCACTTTGCTACCCCCTGCCGGCTCACGTAGAGGGGCCAGGACGGCAATAGTGTCTTTTTCTACAGCGGGGCTGGGGTTTCACCGTAGAGGGTCTCCGGAGCATCTGAATCCCACCAAGTCCGATGGTATGCCATACCATATGTTTTATAGTGTTCCATGTGTCTTGGATGCCAAATATACCATCACTCCCTATGTTATGGCCTCACGGGCGTCGGATTCCCTCTTCCGGGTTCCAGGACTACTTACATACCTCGAAACTCCCGGATCTGATGAAACGCGGGGAACCGAGCCAATAGGTGGGATCTAACTTTGTCTTGGGTGTTACTTGGGCCTAAAATGACACAACCA
This sequence comes from Alopecurus myosuroides, assembly GCA_028641055.1. NCBI lineage: Eukaryota > Viridiplantae > Streptophyta > Magnoliopsida > Poales > Poaceae > Alopecurus > Alopecurus myosuroides. The sequence goes on along the minus strand of CM054057.1, from coordinate 379,446,386 downwards.
AGCAACTAGTTCCACTTCGCTACCCCTTTCCGGCTCCCGTAGTTCTGTCTTTTTCTACAACAAGGCTAGGGTTTCACCGGATAGGGGCTCTGCAGCGTCTGAATCCCACCAAGTCCCATGGTATTCCATACCATGTGTGTTAGAGTGTTCCATGTGTATTGTATGCCAAAGATACCATCACTCTCTGTGTTATGGACCCACCGACATCGGATTCCCTCTTCCGGGTTCCGGGACTGCTCACACACCCCGAAACTCCCGGATCTGACGGAACTGGGGGAACCTTGCCAATAGGTAGGACCTAACATTGTCTTGTTTGTTCCTTGGGCCTAACATGAAACAACCAAGTAACTAGTTCCACTTTGCTACCCCCTTCCGGCTCACGTAGAGGGGCCAAGACGGCAGTTCCGTCTTTTTCTACTATGGGGCTAGGGTTTCACCGGAGAGGGGCTCTGGAGCGTCTGAATCCCACCAATTCCCATGGTATTCCATACAATGTGTGTTAGAGTGTTCCATGTGTGTTTTATTCCAAATATCCCATCACTCCCTGTGTTATGGCCTCACCGGCGTCAGATTCCCTGTTCCGGGTTCCTAGACTGCTCACACACCGCGAAACTCCAGGATATGACAGAACGCGGGGAACCTTGCCAATAGGTGTTCCCTACCATTGTTTTGGGTGTTCCTTGGGCCTAACATGACACAACCAAGACCCTAGTTGCACTTTGCTACCCCCTTCCGGCTCACGTAGAGGGGCTAGGACGATAGTTCCGTCTTTTTCTACAACATGGCTAGGGTTTCGCTGGAGAGGGGCTCCAGAGCGTCTGAATCCCACCAAGTCCCATGGTATGCCATAACATGTGTGTTGGAGTGTTCCATGTGTCTTTGATGCCAAAGATACCATAACTCCCTGTGTTATGGCCTCACGGGCATCGGATTCCCTCTTCCGGGTTCCAGGACTCCTCACAAACCTCGAAACTCCCGGATCTGATGAAACGCGGGGAACCGAGCCAATAGGTGGGCCCTACCATTGTCTTGGGTGTTCCTTGGGCCTAACATGAGACAACCAAGCAACTATTTCCACTTTTCTACCCCTTTCCGGCTCACGTAGAGGGGCTAGAACGTCAGTTTTGTCTTTTTCTACAGCGGGGCTAGGGTTTCACCGGAGAGGGGCTCCGGAGCGTCTGAATCCCACCAAGTCCCATGGTATTCCATAACATGTGTGTTAGAGTGTTACATGTGTCTTGTATGCCAAAGTTACCATCACTCCCTGTGTTATGGCCTCACCGGCGTCGGATTCCCTCTTCCGGGTTTCGGGACTGCTCACACACCCCGAAACTCCCGGATCTGACGGAACTGGGGGAACCTTGCCAATAGGTGGGCCCTACGATTGTCTTTGGTGTTACTTGGGCCTAACATTACACAACCAAGCAACTAGTTCCACTTTGCTACCCCCTTCCGGCTCACGTAGAGGGGCCAAGACGGCAGTTCCGTCTTTTTCTACTATGGGGCTAGGGTATCACCGGAGAGGGGCTCCGGAGCGTCTGAATCCCACCAATACACATGGTATACAATACCATGTGTGTTAGAGTGTTCCATGTGTGTTATATTCCAAATATCCCATCACTCCCTGTGTTATGGCCTTACCGGCGTCAGATTCCCTGTTCCGGGTTCCTGGACTGCTCACACACCCCGAAACTCCCAGATCTGATAGAACGCGGGGAACCTTGCCAATAGGTGGGCCCTACCATTGTATTGGGTGTTCCTTGTTCCTAACATGACACAACCACGCAACTAGTTCCACTTTTCTACCCCCTTCCGGCTCACGTAGAGGGGCCAGGACGACAGTTCCGTCTTTTTCTACAACGGGGCTAGGGTTTCGCCGGAGAGGGGCTCCGGAGCGTCTGAATCCCACCAAGTCCCATGGTATGCCATACCAAGTGTTTTAGAGTGTTCCATGTGTCTTGGATGCCAAAGATACCATCACTCCCTGTGTTATGGGCTCACCGGCGTTGGATTCCCTCTTCAGGGTTCCACGTGTGCTCACACAGCCCCGAAACTCCCGGATCTGACGGAACGGGGGGAACCTTGCCAATAGGTGGGCACTACCATTGTCTTGGGTGTTCCTTGGGAATAACATGACACAACAAAGCAACTAGTTCCACTTTTCTACCCCCTTCCGGCTCACGTAGAGGGGCCAGGACGGCAGTTCTGTCTTTTTCTACAGCGGGGCTAGGGTTTCATCGTAGAGGGTCTCCGGAGCGTCTGAATCCCACAAAGTCCCATGGTATTCCATACCATGTGTGTTAGAGAGTTACATCTGTCTTGGATGCCAAATATACCATCACTCCCTGTGTTATGGCCTCACGGGCGTCGGATTCCCTCTTCCGGGTTCTAGGACTGCTTACAGACCTCGAAACTCCCGGATCTGATGAAACGCGGGGAACCGAGACAATAGGTGGGCCCTACCTTTGTCTTGGGTGTTCCTTGGGCCTAACATGACACAACCAAGCAACTAGTTCCACTTTGCTACCCCTTTCCGGCTCCCATAGAGGGGCTAGGACGGCAGTTCTGTCTTTTTCTACAACGGGGCTAGGGTTTCACCGGATAGGGGCTCCGGAGCGTCTGAATCCCACCAAGTCCCATGGTATGCCATACCATGTGTGTTATAGTGTTACATGTGTCTTGGATGCCAAAGATACCATCACTCCCTGTGTTATGGCCTCACCGGCGTCGGATTCCCTCTTCCGGGTTCCGGGACTGCTCACACACCCCGAAACTCCCGGATCTGACGGAACCGGGGGAACCTTGCCAATAGGTAGGACCTACCATTGTATTGGGTGTTCCTTGGTCCTAACATGACACAACCAAGCAACTAGTTCCACTTTGCTACCCCCTTCCGGCTCACGTAGAGGGGCCAGGACGACAGTTCCGTCTTTTTCTACAATGGGGCTAGGGTTTCGCCGAAGAGGGGCTCCGGAGCGTCTGAATCCCACCAAGTCCCATGGTATGCCGTAGCATGTGTGTTGGAGTGTTCCATGTGTATTTTATTCCAAATATACCATCACTCCCCGTGTTATGGCCTCACGGGCGTCGGATTCCCTCTTCGGGGTTCCAAGACTGCTCACACACCTCGAAACTCCCGGATCTAATGAAACGCGGGGAACCGAGCCAATAGGTGGGCCCTACCTTTGTCATGGGTGTTACTTGGGACTAACATGACACAACCAAGCAATTAGTTCCACTTTGATACCCCTTTCCGGCTCCCGTAGAGGGGCTAGAACGGCAGTTATTTCTTTTTCTACAACGGGGCTAGCATTTCAACGGATAGGGGCTCCGCAGCGTCTGAATCCCACCAAGTCCCATGGTATGCCATACCATGTGTGTTAGAGTGTTCCATGTGTCTTGTATGCCAAATATACCATCACTCCCTGTGTTATGGCCTCACCGGCGTCGGATTCCCTCTTCCGGGTTCCGGGACTGCTCACACACCCCGAAACTCCCGGATCTGATGGAACTGGGGGAACCTTGCCAATAGGTAGGACCTACCATTGTCTTGGGTGTTCCTTGGGCCTAACATGAAACAACCAAGCAACTAGTTCCACTTTGCTACCCCCTTCCGGCTCACGTAGAGGGGCCAAGACGGCAGTTCCGTCTTTTTCTACTCTGGGGCTAGGGTTTCACCGGAGAGGGGCTCCGGAGCGTCTGAATCCCACCAATTCCCATGGTATGACATACAATGTGTGTTAGAGTGTTCCATGTGTGTTGTATTCCAAATATCCCATCACTCCCTGTGTTATGCCTGTTCCATGGCGTCAGATTCCCTGTTCCGGGTTCCTAGACTGCTCACACACCGCGAAACTCCCGGATCTGACCAGAACGCGGGGAACCTTGCCAGTAGGTGGGCCCTAAAATTGTCTTGGGTGTTCCTTGGGCCTAACATGACACAACCAAGCAACTAGTTTCACTTTGATACCCCCGTCCGGCTCACGTAGAGGGGCCAGGACGATAGTTCTGTCTTTTTCTACAACGGGGCTAGGGTTTCGCTGGAGAGGGGCTCCAGAGCGTCTGAATCCCACCAAGTACCATGGTATGCCATACCATGTGTTTTGGAGTGTTCATTGTGTCTTTAATGCCAAAGATACCATCACTCCTAGTGTTATGGCCTCACGGGCGTCGGATTCCCTCTTCCGGGTTCCAGGACTGCTCACACACCTCGAAACTCCCGGATCTGATGAAATGCGGGGAACCGAACCAATAGGTGGGCCCTACCATTGTCTTGGGTGTTCCTTGGGCCTAACATCACACAACCAAGCAACTAATTCCACTTTGCTACCCCTTTCCGGCTCACGTAGAGGGGCTAGGACGTCAGTTTTGTTTTTTTCTACAGCGGGGCTAGGGTTTCACCGGAGAGGGGCTCCGGAGCGTCTGAATCCCACCAAGTCCCATGGTATGCCATAACATGTGTGTTAGAGTGTTCCATCTGTCTTGGATGCCAGAGATACCATCAATACCTATGTTATTGTAGCATCCCAACTTTTAATAAAGATGGAATACCTGTGTTATTGTGCTAGTCCCTGGATCAATTGCTAGCACCACAATACAAAATGAAATATCATGCAAATGCATCAAATTCTATTACATCGCATGATCCAGTCTTTACAAAATAGGATTACAACTTGCATAGTCTTAGAAGACTAGCAGAAAAGAAAGAAATACAGCGGAAAACATAGTACAACATTGAGCCCATCTTCTTCATGTGCCACAGGCAAAACATGTTGGCGATAGTCTCGAGATCCTAAACGAAATCCTCACTCGTCTTCAGAAACATCTGCAATATGGAATATGCAGCCACAAGGGAGTCAATACAATTTAATGTATTGGCAAGTAACACTATGGTGGATATAAATGGCAAGACTAATACTACATGCTTATTTGGCTGAGTGGAGTTTAGGCTAAGTTTGCATAAAGCCAGTTTTGTCCTATCTCTTTTGTAAAACAAACTTTTCTTTTCAAAGGGTGGCAACATTGGATTTAGATCCAAGCACCACAATACACTTCACTTGGTCAAAATTTTACTTATTGAAAATGGTGATGTGATTCTTCCGTCCTTCCTTGTCCAGCTGCTCATAGTTGTCCATAACCGGGGACACGGCTAAGATCTTAGTTTGTTGACTCTGCAGAGCTTGTGCACTTTCACCTTCAGACCCAACTCAACCCAAACATCCTATACACCCTGAGTGCATTAAGGAAAGGAGAAGAATCGAGACGAGATCTTTCAGAAGCAAGAATTCAACCCAATGGCAAGACCCGTTCCACCTATAATTATGCTACATCTGCTTGTCAAGCCCAGGCTGAACCCTCACAACTTAGTCGATCAAGACAGAGCCCATATGACTAAAGGCTGCACTGGAAGCAATCTAAACTTGGGGAACATCATAATCACTTTGTTCCTGGGTGGCATTCCTCAAGTGAACAACCCCTCGGGGAGACACTCAACTCTCATCAGCCAAACAACCAAATCCACCCAGGTGGTTCATTGAAGTTGTTACTTAGAATTTTCCCACAACATCAAGTAAAAATCATTTGTCACATTGCATAGCATCTATCAAGTTCTAAGGCTATAAATAACAAGGATAAAAGATATGGTTACACCCTACTAGGATAATAGCATAGCATAATATAACTTAGTAAAAATTTCCTATCAATGCATACTACTCAAAATCAACTAATGCATATAGAAAATAATGGGTAGTTGATGATGTGTTACTTGCCTTGTTGAAGTTGGTGAAGATATCACACTCTCTTCACAAAAGATCGTTGCTCTCCGTACAATCTATTCATTGACAACACAAAACCAAATAAACAAGCATCCTAAACAAACAAACATACAAGTGTAGAAAACATACATAGCAACTAGCATATCAAAAGGGGCTTAACCAAGTTGGTTAGGACAAGGTCAAGGTTTGAGTTTTGAAAGATTCATTCCATAATGGTTCAATACATTGTTATGGAGTTTCCAAGGTTTTACTTGGAAAGGACTAGGTGGATTTTGGTAGTGATCAAACTTTATTATAACCATACTTGTCGAGGAAGTTCCAAGAGTTCACTAAGAATAAACATATTACTTCTTCAACTAAAGTAATACATGCAAACACTTGGTCATATTCACCTTCAAAAATATTTAAGTGACTATGTTAGTATTTTCAATTGTGGTTAGGGTAGGTCTACTAACTTCATCATCAAAGGGAAAAATATTACTAAGTCTTGGGTTTTCCATTTGGGTCAATGGTTGGACAAAAATAACTTGTTACTCCTCAACTTGGGTGGATTGCTTCTAGTCCTCAGGTGATTGCCTTCTTGAAGATCATCATCATGCCATCTAAGTTGTTTCCTCCTTGCTATGGTGCTTCTCTTGGTCTTGATAGATTCTTCATGTGTTTTACTCCACTAATTGGTTTGGGTATGGGATGGGCACAAATACCACTAAGTCAAGAGAAAGAAAAATAAGAAGAAAGATAGGAAGAGAGGGGGAGATGTTTTCTTCTAAATTTCTTCACACTTGTACTTCTTGAGTTTTATTCTAGGTGTGGAGTCCAAGTCTTTTCTTCAAATTTCTTCATTGATCTTCCTTGTAGCCCTTCATGTTGCCACCAAGTTGATATTGAAGTTTCATTCTTGTGCTTGAGTCTTGATGTCCATTTTGCTGACTTGGTGAAATCTTGAAGCAAGAATGGGGGGTGGAGAAGTAGATAGAACACTATAGCAATAGTGTTTGAGGTTCACTACTTGGTACTTTATGTGATTTGCACATTCTAAGGACAAGGCTTGGCTCCAAATGGACATACCATCAAAGAAAAACAGTTGAAAACAATTCCTAAGACATGGATGGATCACTAGGTTGGGTTTTTGGTCAAAAACATATGGCCATGGTCCAAGGATGTCCAAAATGGTTGGGAAAGGTTGTTTCTGTTTCAAGGTTATCAAATGGATCAACTTTGCAAAAGGAACTATATTGAAATTATTTATAGAATTAAATCTAAGTCAAAATTACTCAAATATACCACTTAATTCTAAATTCAATTTTAATTTGTTCAAATATTATTTTGGGACAGAGGGTATGAAAGTACACATCCTAAGGTTTCCAAATATATTTTATTTACAATTTTTGGATTTGTAGAATTTGAATTATGCCAAATTTCATCAAACAAGCATATTTGAATTTGATCAAATTTAAGTTTGTCAAATTTGAATTTGGACAGTGCTAAAAGTTTCTAATTGTCAAGGGCTTTTCAAAAAGTCCAAGATCATTAAATTTGGCCATGTGGTTTAAAAGTTATGAGGTATTGAAATTGCAGGGACTAATCTGTAAAATTTACTATTTAATTTCTATTCCGGAAGAAAAACAGAAAATGGGCCGCTATTTGCTGCGCTGGGCGACAGATAAGTGGTGGGCCTGGGCCGGTTACGCGCTGCGTGGGCGACAAATAACCAATTCGGCGCTGCTCACTGCTGCACACGTGGCGCTACGCTATTCGCCGATACCCCTTCGGTAAGTGATTCTATTAGGGCCGCACGATCAAGATCTAACGGTGATGATTTGAAGAGAGGGAGCTAGGGTTACCTCCCGCCGGATTTCTTCGCCGGAAATGGAGTGGGCGGTGGCGCTGGCCTCGGGCGTCCACGACGGCGACGTTCCAGGGGGTTCCGGGCACCACGAAGGGGTCCAGGAGGGGCAGTTCGACACGGCGAACTCGACAACGTCCTCGGCGACGTCTGTGGTGGCCTCCCGCGGTGGCGCGGCGCAGACCGAGGCGGACGTGCGGGTTTCGGCTCCGGCGAGCGTGTCCTCGTCGCCACCCTGCACCAAAACGATGAGAGGAGGCATGAAGACGTGCGCACGGACGAGGGGAAGGAGAGGGGCAGGGTTTCGTGCTCGGGAACCAATTGGACTCACCGGAAATCGAAGAAAACGGCGGCGGCCAGTACGAACTCCGGCGAGCTATTCCGGTGGACTCGGGGCACGATCCAGAGAGGAAAGAGAGGGGAAAAGACGAGCAGGAGGAGGGGATTTAAGGGGAGCAATCGTCTCGGAGATTGAATGCTCGAAATGCCAGGAATCAAGAGGATTAAACCCTCCTTTATTCGGAAGAAACGGTTGCAGGAGGTTGATGACGATGATGACATCATCATGACATCATCCATTTTTTTTTCTTTTATTTCCTGTTTAATCATTTCTTTAATAACTTATGCATAAAAACTCCAATTGGCATGAAATAAATTTCTAAATTCTTAAAATTTAATTTCCTTTCCAGAAAACTCATTTTCACAAACATTTGAACACATTACATTTTTCAATTATGAAAATTGATTAAATCATTAAAAGTGACTTAATAGCATTTTTAATGGAAAATCAAATTTAATTTTGAGAAAAGGGTTTTATAAAAATAAAGAGACATTATATAAGTCAATTATCATTTTTGAAAATCATTTACACTTGTTTTTCTATTTTATATTTTGAATTTAGAAATGATTTCACTAATAGCATATTAATGCCATTTTAAACATATCAATTATATAAATGAAAATGATTGGTTGAATAAAATATCAGAGACATCAATGTGATAAAATAACATTTTCCAAAATCATATTTAATGGTTTTCATATTTTATGATTTTAAAAGATGAAGAAACTATGATAGTCACTTTAATAGAAATCATTAATTTTTATATGATTAAAACAATTTTTAGAAATATTTTCTATGATTCAATTATTGTTTCCTAAGACCCCTTTTAGGAACTTTTATATTGTATATTTTCAGCATATTAGTGAAACTACAATTAGTATCCTTTTGTTATATTCCAAACATAGAGAATTATTTAATAAATTTGGAAAATGGGGTTTAGTAAAAGCAGAAAGGTTTTCCCAAATGAAAACATTGTTTTCTCAAAGTATCTTACTTGTTTTTAATAAACACTTTATTTCATTTTAAAATTTAGAAAATAATAAATTGATGTTATTGTCTAAATAAAAATCTCAGAGACGTTTTACAAATCATATATCACTTTTAAACCACTTTCACATTTTATATTTTTAGGAGTTGAAGGATTTACTAATAGTAACTTAATGCTATTTAATTAGTTCATTTCAATTAATTATTATTGTTGATCAATAAAATTTAGAATAAAACCATAAGTCATAATATTGTTTTCAAAACCTTTTGTTATGTTATTTTCAAAGCAATGCATTTTATTTTCACACCTTTATATTTAAAACTTGGAATAACAACTAAAGGTTATTATTAATAATTTTATTCTCCTCAAATACTTTTAAGGCCTAGAACTTTATTAAGGGTTATAAATAATTGAGTAATGTTGCCATAAACTATTTTCAAAGTAATATTTGAATTGAAAACCTTTTATGTAATAAAGTTGCTAAAGATAAAATGGTTTTCTTTATGTGAGAAAAATCATTTGAGAGGGTTTTAGGGTTTATGGAATAGAGATATAATGGATTCTTAATTTCAATTTTCATTGAGTTATGTATGGTTTCCTTTTGTTTCTTGCATCTTATTTGGTTTTTGGTGACTTGCATAACATGAAAACAAAAAGTTTCAAATTTTTGTGATTTTTGCATTTTCCAAAAATCAGGGATGTTACAGACTACCACCCTTAAAAGAAATCTCGTCCCGAGATTTGGGAAGGATAGAAAGAAAGATTTGGGTAACTGGATTCCAAAACAACTGGGTGGGCTACCACCCTTAAAAGAAACTTTTGTGGGTAGTCTATTTTCATTAGATTGGAGTGTAGATTGCTTTCTAGATTAGCTTGGGTAGAACTTTCCTTCGTGGTAGAACTGTAGACCAACATAGGTATGTTGGACTACCTTTGACACTGAGGGGTCACTCTTTGGGTCAATCAAAAGCCTTTGGTTCACTCTCAACTTGGTCTTTTGATGTCCTTGGCAATCTTCCATCTTGTTGGTTGTCATCCTTGAAGCCAAACATCATGCTATTAATAAACAAACTCTCATGATAGGAAAACTCACATTGCTTGATAGCTCCAAGGTTAGCTTGATCCTTATTAGGCAGTTGGCATTGATCATGGATGTGATTGTTCCTTCACACAGAAGAAAGCAATTTGATACTAGCATTCCTCAAATGGGATGGCTTGTGTATCAATATGGTTAAGGTTGTATGATTCCAAATGGTTCTCACTATGGTTGGTGAATGAGTATGGTGTTGGGTTTGGTCTAGTAGGAATGAGTAGAGATTTAGAAAGATGGCTAAGGAAGGTTCTTATCCAAAATAGCAGATCAAGGAAACTCATCTTGAAAACAACACATAACAACACAATCATCACACCAGACAATAAAGTTTTCAAAAACATCTAGTATTGTCATACCACACTCATTGGTATGATCAATACACTAACACGTTAACGTTGTTCTAACAAACTAGATTGGTGGTCTCATCTATATCTTCTTGAGCTTTTCTTCATATTCTTCTCTCCATGTCTTGAGGTGTTCTTGATTGTTTGGAAAGTCTATGTTTTTCTTCAAATTCTTCAAAAATCTTGAGTGTAGGTCTTCATGTGGTGAAAAATACTTCTTGCACTTCTTGGTATGGTCATCAACAATCTTGCCTTGAGGGTATTCAAGAAGTAGGTCATCTAGAAAATTTTGAAGGTGAATAGTAGATGAGAGGATATGAGAAAGATTAAGATGATTGTTTTGTTTCTAGAAAGTTTGAACATAGAAAGTCTTCAATCCTAGGGTGATCAATGGGTTATTAACAACTTGTTGCAAATTGGATATTCACTATAGTGAGAGATACTGGCACCCGCAAGCCAATCAGGGAACGGTCTCGTGTCCGTGGGCACGTAAAGTTGTCCGGGCCGCTTCATCTCACTATGCCGCTAGGATCCAAAATACTTTAAGGAGATAATAACATGATCAAAAAGGGCTTCCAAACCTAAGGGTCTCGAATTCTACAGGCAACACAATGCTCTGATACCATTTTGTAGCATCCCAACTTTTAATAAAGATGGAATACCTGTGTTATTGTGCTAGTCCCTGGATCAATTGCTAGCACCACAATACAAAATGAAATATCATGCAAATGCATCAAATTCTATTACATCGCATGATCCAGTCTTTACAAAATAGGATTACAACTTGCATAGTCTTAGAAGACTAGCAGAAAAGAAAGAAATACAGCGGAAAACATAGTACAACATTGAGCCCATCTTCTTCATGTGCCACAGGCAAAACATGTTGGCGATAGTCTCGAGATCCTAAACGAAATCCTCACTCGTCTTCAGAAACATCTGCAATATGGAATATGCAGCCACAAGGGAGTCAATACAATTTAATGTATTGGCAAGTAACACTATGGTGGATATAAATGGCAAGACTAATACTACATGCTTATTTGGCTGAGTGGAGTTTAGGCTAAGTTTGCATAAAGCCAGTTTTGTCCTATCTCTTTTGTAAAACAAACTTTTCTTTTCAAAGGGTGGCAACATTGGATTTAGATCCAAGCACCACAATACACTTCACTTGGTCAAAATTTTACTTATTGAAAATGGTGATGTGATTCTTCCGTCCTTCCTTGTCCAGCTGCTCATAGTTGTCCATAACCGGGGACACGGCTAAGATCTTAGTTTGTTGACTCTGCAGAGCTTGTGCACTTTCACCTTCAGACCCAACTCAACCCAAACATCCTATACACCCTGAGTGCATTAAGGAAAGGAGAAGAATCGAGACGAGATCTTTCAGAAGCAAGAATTCAACCCAATGGCAAGACCCGTTCCACCTATAATTATGCTACATCTGCTTGTCAAGCCCAGGCTGAACCCTCACAACTTAGTCGATCAAGACAGAGCCCATATGACTAAAGGCTGCACTGGAAGCAATCTAAACTTGGGGAACATCATAATCACTTTGTTCCTGGGTGGCATTCCTCAAGTGAACAACCCCTCGGGGAGACACTCAACTCTCATCAGCCAAACAACCAAATCCACCCAGGTGGTTCATTGAAGTTGTTACTTAGAATTTTCCCACAACATCAAGTAAAAATCATTTGTCACATTGCATAGCATCTATCAAGTTCTAAGGCTATAAATAACAAGGATAAAAGATATGGTTACACCCTACTAGGATAATAGCATAGCATAATATAACTTAGTAAAAATTTCCTATCAATGCATACTACTCAAAATCAACTAATGCATATAGAAAATAATGGGTAGTTGATGATGTGTTACTTGCCTTGTTGAAGTTGGTGAAGATATCACACTCTCTTCACAAAAGATCGTTGCTCTCCGTACAATCTATTCATTGACAACACAAAACCAAATAAACAAGCATCCTAAACAAACAAACATACAAGTGTAGAAAACATACATAGCAACTAGCATATCAAAAGGGGCTTAACCAAGTTGGTTAGGACAAGGTCAAGGTTTGAGTTTTGAAAGATTCATTCCATAATGGTTCAATACATTGTTATGGAGTTTCCAAGGTTTTACTTGGAAAGGACTAGGTGGATTTTGGTAGTGATCAAACTTTATTATAACCATACTTGTCGAGGAAGTTCCAAGAGTTCACTAAGAATAAACATATTACTTCTTCAACTAAAGTAATACATGCAAACACTTGGTCATATTCACCTTCAAAAATATTTAAGTGACTATGTTAGTATTTTCAATTGTGGTTAGGGTAGGTCTACTAACTTCATCATCAAAGGGAAAAATATTACTAAGTCTTGGGTTTTCCATTTGGGTCAATGGTTGGACAAAAATAACTTGTTACTCCTCAACTTGGGTGGATTGCTTCTAGTCCTCAGGTGATTGCCTTCTTGAAGATCATCATCATGCCATCTAAGTTGTTTCCTCCTTGCTATGGTGCTTCTCTTGGTCTTGATAGATTCTTCATGTGTTTTACTCCACTAATTGGTTTGGGTATGGGATGGGCACAAATACCACTAAGTCAAGAGAAAGAAAAAGAAGAAGAAAGATAGGAAGAGAGGGGGAGATGTTTTCTTCTAAATTTCTTCACACTTGTACTTCTTGAGTTTTATTCTAGGTGTGGAGTCCAAGTCTTTTCTTCAAATTTCTTCATTGATCTTCCTTGTAGCCCTTCATGTTGCCACCAAGTTGATATTGAAGTTTCATTCTTGTGCTTGAGTCTTGATGTCCATTTTGCTGACTTGGTGAAATCTTGAAGCAAGAATGGGGGGTGGAGAAGTAGATAGAACACTATAGCAATAGTGTTTGAGGTTCACTACTTGGTACTTTATGTGATTTGCACATTCTAAGGACAAGGCTTGGCTCCAAATGGACATACCATCAAAGAAAAACAGTTGAAAACAATTCCTAAGACATGGATGGATCACTAGGTTGGGTTTTTGGTCAAAAACATATGGCCATGGTCCAAGGATGTCCAAAATGGTTGGGAAAGGTTGTTTCTGGTTCAAGGTTATCAAATGGATCAACTTTGCAAAAGGAACTATATTGAAATTATTTATAGAATTAAATCTAAGTCAAAATTACTCAAATATACCACTTAATTCTAAATTCAATTTTAATTTGTTCAAATATTATTTTGGGACAGAGTGTATGAAAGTACACATCCTAAGGTTTCCAAATATATTTTATTTACAATTTTTGGATTTGTAGAATTTGAATTATGCCAAATTTCATCAAACAAGCATATTTGAATTTGATCAAATTTAAGTTTGTCAAATTTGAATTTGGACAGTGCTAAAAGTTTCTAATTGTCAAGGGCTTTTCAAAAAGTCCAAGATCATTAAATTTGGCCATGTGGTTTAAAAGTTATGAGGTATTGAAATTGCAGGGACTAATCTGTAAAATTTACTATTTAATTTCTATTCCGGAAGAAAAACAGAAAATGGGCCGCTATTTGCTGCGCTGGGCGACAGATAAGTGGTGGGCCTGGGCCGGTTACGCGCTGCGTGGGCGACAAATAACCAATTCGGCGCTGCTCACTGCTGCACACGTGGCGCTACGCTATTCGCCGATACCCCTTCGGTAAGTGATTCTATTAGGGCCGCACGATCAAGATCTAACGGTGATGATTTGAAGAGAGGGAGCTAGGGTTACCTCCCGCCGGATTTCTTCGCCGGAAATGGAGTGGGCGGTGGCGCTGGCCTCGGGCGTCCACGACGGCGACGTTCCAGGGGGTTCCGGGCACCACGAAGGGGTCCAGGAGGGGCAGTTCGACACGGCGAACTCGACAACGTCCTCGGCGACGTCTGTGGTGGCCTCCCGCGGTGGCGCGGCGCAGACCGAGGCGGACGTGCGGGTTTCGGCTCCGGCGAGCGTGTCCTCGTCGCCACCCTGCACCAAAACGATGAGAGGAGGCATGAAGACGTGCGCACGGACGAGGGGAAGGAGAGGGGCAGGGTTTCGTGCTCGGGAACCAATTGGACTCACCGGAAATCGAAGAAAACGGCGGCGGCCAGTACGAACTCCGGCGAGCTATTCCGGTGGACTCGGGGCACGATCCAGAGAGGAAAGAGAGGGGAAAAGACGAGCAGGAGGAGGGGATTTAAGGGGAGCAATCGTCTCGGAGATTGAATGCTCGAAATGCCAGGAATCAAGAGGATTAAACCCTCCTTTATTCGGAAGAAACGGTTGCAGGAGGTTGATGACGATGATGACATCATCATGACATCATCCATTTTTTTTTCTTTTATTTCCTGTTTAATCATTTCTTTAATAACTTATGCATAAAAACTCCAATTGGCATGAAATAAATTTCTAAATTCTTAAAATTTAATTTCCTTTCCAGAAAAATCATTTTCACAAACATTTGAACACATTACATTTTTCAATTATGAAAATTGATTAAATCATTAAAAGTGACTTAATAGCATTTTTAATGGAAAATCAAATTTAATTTTGAGAAAAGGGTTTTATAAAAATAAAGAGACATTATATAAGTCAATTATCATTTTTGAAAATCATTTACACTTGTTTTTCTATTTTATATTTTGAATTTAGAAATGATTTCACTAATAGCATATTAATGCCATTTTAAACATATCAATTATATAAATGAAAATGATTGGTTGAATAAAATATCAGAGACATCAATGTGATAAAATAACATTTTCCAAAATCATATTTAATGGTTTTCATATTTTATGATTTTAAAAGATGAAGAAACTATGATAGTCACTTTAATAGAAATCATTAATTTTTATATGATTAAAACAATTTTTAGAAATATTTTCTATGATTCAATTATTGTTTCCTAAGACCCCTTTTAGGAACTTTTATATTGTATATTTTCAGCATATTAGTGAAACTACAATTAGTATCCTTTTGTTATATTCCAAACATAGAGAATTATTTAATAAATTTGGAAAATGGGGTTTAGTAAAAGCAGAAAGGTTTTCCCAAATGAAAACATTGTTTTCTCAAAATATCTTACTTGTTTTTAATAAACACTTTATTTCATTTTAAAATTTAGAAAATAATAAATTGATGTTATTGTCTAAATAAAAATCTCAGAGACGTTTTACAAATCATATATCACTTTTAAACCACTTTCACATTTTATATTTTTAGGAGTTGAAGGATTTACTAATAGTAACTTAATGCTATTTAATTAGTTCATTTCAATTAATTATTATTGTTGATCAATAAAATTTAGAATAAAACCATAAGTCATAATATTGTTTTCAAAACCTTTTGTTATGTTATTTTCAAAGCAATGCATTTTATTTTCACACCTTTATATTTAAAACTTGGAATAACAACTAAAGGTTATTATTAATAATTTTATTCTCCTCAAATACTTTTAAGGCCTAGAACTTTATTAAGGGTTATAAATAATTGAGTAATGTTGCCATAAACTATTTTCAAAGTAATATTTGAATTGAAAACCTTTTATGTAATAAAGTTGCTAAAGATAAAATGGTTTTCTTTATGTGAGAAAAATCATTTGAGAGGGTTTTAGGGTTTATGGAATAGAGATATAATGGATTCTTAATTTCAATTTTCATTGAGTTATGTATGGTTTCCTTTTGTTTCTTGCATCTTATTTGGTTTTTGGTGACTTGCATAACATGAAAACAAAAAGTTTCAAATTTTTGTGATTTTTGCATTTTCCAAAAATCAGGGATGTTACAGTTATGGCCTCACCGGCGTCGGATTCCCTCTTCCGGGTTCCGGGACTACTCACACACCCCGAAACTCCCGGATCTGACGGAACTGGGGGAACCTTGCCAATAGGTGGGCCCTACCATTGTCTTTGGTGTTCCTTGGGCCTAACATGACACAACCAAGAAACTAGTTCCACTTTGCTACCCCCTTCCGGCTCACGTAGAGGGGCCAAGACGGCAGTTCCGTCTTTTTCTACTATGGGGCTAGGGTTTCACCGGAGAGGGGCTCCGGAGCGTATGAATCCCACCAATTCGCATGGTATACCATACCATGTGTGTTAGAGTGTTCCATGTGTGTTGTATTCCAAATATACCATCACTCCTTATGTTATGGCCTTACCGGCGTCAGATTCCCTGTTCCGGGTTCCTGGACTGCTCACACACCCCGAAACTCCCAGATCTGACAGAACGCGGGGAACCTTGCCAATAGGTGGTACCTACCATTGTCTTGGGTGTTCCTTGTGCCTAACATGACACAACCAAGCAACTAGTTCCACTTTGCTACCCCCTTCCGGCTCACGTAGAGGGGCTAGGACGACAGTTCCGTCTTTTTCTACAACGGGGCTAGGGTTTCGCCGGAGAGGGGCTCCGGAGCGTCTGAATCCCACCAAGTCCCATGGTATGCCATACCAAGTGTGTTAGAGTGTTCCATGTGTCTTGGATGCCAAAGATACCATCACTCCCTGTGTTATGGCCTCACTGGCGTTGGATTCCCTCTTCCGGGTTCCACGAGTGCTCACACATCCCGAAACTCCCGGATCTGACGGAACGGGGGGGGGGGACCTTGCCAATAGGTGGGCCCTACCATTGTCTTGGGTGTTCCTTGGGACTAACATGACACAACCAAGCAACTAGTTCAACTTTGCTACAACCTTCCGGCTCACGTAGAGGGGCCAGGACGGTAGTTCTGTCTTTTTCTACACCGGGGCTAGGGTTTCACCGTAGAGTGTCTCCGGAGCGTCTGAATCCCACCAAGTCCCATGGTATGCCATACCATGTGTGTTAGAGTGTTCCATGTGTCTTGGATGCCAAATATACCATCACTCCCTATGTTATGGCCTCACGGGCGTCGGATTCCCTCTTCTGGGTTCCAGGACTGCTTACAGACCTCGAAACTCCCGGATCTGATGAAACGCGGGGAACCGAGCCAATAAGTGGGCCCTACCTTTGTCTTGGGTGTTCCTTGGTCCTAACATGACATAACCAAGCAACTAGTTCCACTTTTCTACCCCTTTCCGGCTCACGTAGAGGGGCTAGGACGTCAGTTCTGTCTTTTTCTACAGTGGGGCTAGGTTTCACCGGAGAGGGGCTCCGGAGCGTCTGAATCCCACAGAGTCCCATGGTATGCCATAACATGTGTGTTAGAGTGTTCCATGTGTCTTGGATGCCAAATATACTGTCAGAACCCGGACCCAGAGATATACATACTATTATGTGCTCCTTGCCATGGACTCACAAGGGCTTCAGGGTTACCAGCCCCGGCCGCAACAAACAACGGCAGGCAGACCGGATTCATCGGCACGTAGTCCGGATCCCCGGTCTACTACTCCTTGTATCCATGCTAGTCATAACCAATTATGCATACCCAAGCATCCACGAGTCGGATGAAACTGAAGGAACGGGACCAAAGTTATATAGAGCTGCTATGTGTCCAGAAAGTGCAACAACAATCGAGGGTTACTGGGGTTACCTCGCCCCAGGCCGATCAAATCGACAGGCGGGCTCGGACATGGATCATCGGCTCCACAACCCCTCGACTGCGACAACTATGCAGGCATAGCCAAAACTGTATAACAATGAGCTCGAAACCAACAACCGATCAAAGCAGTACTCTAAACATGAAGCTTTATTAACAAGTGTTACTAGAGTATAGCTTACAAGCAGAGGTCACACGACCCAACATTACATCAGACAACGGAAGGCAAGTTATGTTGCTAGTCAACAAGAACCAAAAAGGCCTAAGAGGCCGCAACATAAGGCGACGTCCCAGCCCATAGATTCCAGGCTGCTACCTGGGAACCCCAAACTACTCGTCGATGTCCACGTTGAATCACCACCGATGGAGTTCTTCTCCTGAACCAAAATTAAGCAAACCTGAGTACGGGAGGTACTCAACAAGACTTAATTAACCTATTATATATCTGCTATTTCAAAAAGGGTTTCATGAAGGCTGATTTGCGTAAAGCAATCTTTGTTTTGCAAGTTGAGGAAGGAATAGCACGTCTCATGGAGTATTTTGAAAACAGATGAGAAAGCTACTCAACTACTGAGACCATTATCTTTTTATCCACCAACACCATTTCCCAGAAACTCACATGCTACAAGGATCACCCCTCCCGGCATCTCCGGGGAGGCACCCTTCATTCATTGCCAACATCTTTTACGCCACTTTAAAGTTATCTATGACCTCGTGACTTTCACCAAGTCGTCCATAACCGTGGACACGGCTTTCCGAAAGATTTATCCCTGCAGGGTGGTACACTTTACCCACACGTACCCTCCGACTCTTAGCGCCACATGTACGCTCTTCCATGGAGCGCGGCAGAGGGTGGCTGGCTCCGACCTTTACCTTGCTCGACCCTATCCATGAGTCAACCCAAACAGGGCCACCCCGTCAACAGGGAGTTGGCCACCTCCTGACGGCACCTGTTCTGTGAGTCGGGAACAAGATCCGTGTACATCCATCACTTGTCCCGGTCACGCCCTAGTTTTTCTCCAAATCGTTTTCGGACTCACACGCAGATGGAAATAGCAAACTACGTGACTCATGGATGTGGCCAAACAAGTTAGTTAGTCGAGCGAGGTTCATTGGCTCGCGCGTGTGGTTGCACGCTCAGTCTTGGTTTCCGCGGCGAGACCTTACTCCTAGGTTTGGCAAGTACAGGACAAAGAACCACTTCCCAAGCGGCCTCCCGTCCAAGCCTTAGTCATGTTAAACACACAATGCTCATCTCACCACGTCATCATATGATACTAGGTTCTCGTAGCTCTGATTCATCAACCGGATGGAGCAGAGGTAAACAAACATGTATGACTAAGCAAAGCAGATATGAGGCTCTGGCGATGCGCACAACCAATTCTATGGCGGCTAGGAGCAGTGGATCATGATATCTAGGTTATGCAGTATATAGGAGAACTCTATCTACTGACATCAAATAGTTTGGAACCGAATGCAAAGTACGAGATTCAAATCACTTTGAAATCATATATGAGCAGATAAGAGGTTATGCTTGCCTTGGTTATAAGAAAACCAGATAAAGTCTTCAGGAATAAGTGCTTGACTTGTCGGTTAGGATCAAGTATTCGTCATTGAATTGCTGGCCTTCTCTTCGGAGTCACGTTCTACCGAGGGAGAAATAACACCGAAAGAGAAATAACAATCAACACATGGCATCTATGCAATGCGCAATATGTATGCATGAGCAGGTTAATGCACTGAAATAAAGCCCTAGGCATGTTCAACGGTTGCTAGGGTTCATATGTCAGATATGCACTTTTACTGAAATTGGCCCGAAATAGACCCCGGAGGGGGCAATTCGGACGATTCTGAAAGTAGGTACCATTTTAGTTGCTCAAATGGGTTTAAAAACATCATAAATAGGTTCCAAATGTCATTTTGAGCAATTTGGTATATAACTTTTAATTTTCTAATTTTGGTGAATACAAACTTATTTTTCTATTTTTAAATAATTAAACAACATTAAATAATGTTCATTTTTAGACTTTCTCAAACATGTCTGAAAATGGTATTTTTGGAAAGAGTACATTTTTCTGATCAATTTGATACCTCACTTTTATTTTTCTGAGATATAAAACAAAAGTTATTAATTAAATAAAATAATACATTTTCTGGAATTTAATGGAATTCTGAAATTAGGGAATATGACATCACTGTGATGTCACAATGACCTCATGTTTCCCTGTTCTTCACAGACATGATCGAATTCGGTTCAATTCGCGCGCCAACAAGAAATTGGAAACCACCACGGGACAGAGGAGGCGATGGCGAGTTGGAGGGTGGTGGCGGTTGGTCGGATGGCCACCGGAAAGATCGCCGGCGACGACCTTCCGCGGCGGCGGTGGCATGGTCATGGCGGGGACAAGCTACGGAGGGGGAGGGAGCAAGGTGGGAGCACCTACGTGCTCGGGGGCTCACCGTGGTTGTAGTGCTCTGCTCGGGGAGGCCGGAGGGAGGCCGAGGGCGGCGAATTGGCCGCGGCGGCCGTCGGCCGGAGGCGAGGAAATGGGGATGGCGGCGGCGACTCCGATCGATTCGGGGCAACTAATTCGACGAGGAGGTGGAGTAGGGAGTGGCGGAGCTCCCTGGCCACTCGCCGGAGCTCGGAGATGGGAGGAACAGCGAGGATCGACGGCGGCCAGCGGGACGTTAGGGATAGGGTTCGGTTCGTGAGGGAGGACAGAGAGAGGGGAAGGGAACTCGAGGGGAGGGAGGCGCCGGTTCCTTATCCTTCCTCACAGGGAGCTGCGGCGGGCGGGAATCCCCTCAGGAGATCGACGATCGATGGAGCGCCACGGAGCTGCTTGCGTCTGGAGGTAGAAGACAAAGGGCAACTTACAAAAACCCCCTGCGGATTTTGGAAACAACAGTAAGGTCCTCCTCCTTTTAAAAACAGAACAAAAACCAAACTTTTGAGGGCCTTTTTGAAAGGATAAAATTTGGCAAAAATTACTTTTGGAAATCTTATGAAATTTCCAACAACACCATGTGTTTCATTGGAGAATTTGAAATATTTTCCAGAACAAGATTTTGGGAACCAAAATAAGAGCTTTTTGTGGGATTTTCTGAAACCATTTGAATTCACAATTTAAATTGGTTAAAACATGATTTGAATTTTTGTTTCATGCATGTATGAGATGAACACACACCACACCCCCTAATGTAGCCAACTTTGGGATGTTACAAATCTACCCCCCTTACAAGAATCTCGTCCCGAGATTCTCGAAGGAGAAGAAAGAAGGAACACCGGTTTTGAGCGATCTTCTCGAACCTTACGGTTCTTTTCTTGAAGAGGTTGACCTGTAGCACTTGCGAAGATCTCCAGCGGCTACACCTTAGGTGAGAGGGAAAACTCTTAGGAAACGATCTTCACGAAGATCGAGTATCTCATGGCTAACTCAGGACAAGAATGTTTGTAAAGAACTTTTGAGTTAACAGGCATGAAACACATCAAGATAACGGAGGGAACGGGAGAAGGTTTCAAGTTTGCGGACGAATGTTCTTGAGAGGATTTAGAATATGAGATTTGCACAAGACTTTAAATCCTTTTGGAAAAGAAAGGTGGAACAACTGATGATATCGAGGTTTCTTCAAACCTATAACCAAGATGAAAAAGATGGTCTTGGATAACACGACATAATATCCGTAGACGAGGGAAATCACGAGAAAACACTGTAATCGTGAGTCGGAGAGAAATTGATACAGGACTATGTTCACTCTTCGGAGTGGACACGGAAGATAACGGAACTCTCACTCCGTCAAATCTTTATCAAGATTGTTGTCAAAGATCGGAATGTTACTTCACAACAGAAGATGAGTAACCAAAAGAAGTTGGAACACCATAACAAAGAAAGAATCTTTGGTCACACCATAAAGATGAATAACCAACGAGGATTGAAACACCAGAAGGAATAGGGAATCTCTTTCCTATGGTGGATTTGACGTAGCAATACGTTTACCACATAGTTAAGACCCCACGGCTGGAGTGACTGACAAATTCACACAATGTGCGAGAAAAACAGAACTTCATGTATAAACAACTTGAAAAGGGGAACTGATCAACGGCGGTTACAAAACACCACGAGATGTTCTCATGAGGAACTTGTTTCCACTGAAACGAAGGTTTTGGAAGATTAACAGAGAGATATTGGACATAAAAAGTTCCAAGGTCTTCTTGACGTTCCCGATACCAATATCCAGCTTACATAAGCCTTCATTAGGTCATCGGTGAAAGTCAAACTCCGGTTTGGAAAAACGGGGAGGAAATTTGTTAGAATAAGCCAAACAAGAATTCACACGGAGTGGCGGTTCTTACGGATTAAAAGGGATATGACATTAGGTCTTCCGGCTAATTGTGTCAACCACCACATCAACCAGGCCGGATTCTGAAAAAAAACCTAATTCAATACCCTTGAGAAAACACCGACCATCATTGCTGCTTGAGATTCAGCTCTGGTTAGCGGGTTGATAAATTAGACTCGGTATGTTTGTTAAGAGGTTGCACCGGTTATCAACGGAACACATTTACTAGATTCTCAAGACATGGACTACGATGCCAATCTCAAGAAGATGAGCAGGATTGTAGAACTCATGTATTAGCAACTTGCAAAAGACGGTTGCACCTACATGGACTACTTGCAACAAAACACATCGGAGTCCTTGTGGGAAAGACGATACAAAGATAATGAAGTTCTTAAACTTCTTCTCTTTCACGAACAATTAGTCAGTGGCTTGTTGTGGATGCGTACTTAAGCAAGGAGTGGAGGTAACAACCTTCCATCTCATGAGCACTCCACACATGCATGACCGACTGTGGATTATTCCCGAAGGAACAAGAAAACTCTACTCGGATCCATGGCGACAACTTTCACCATAAGCACATGAACCCGAGGAAGTCACTTCGAACATCCAGAACACAAGCTTCGTAACGAAACAAAGATGGTTCTCGAAAGTTTCCAACATTGTTGCCAATTGTTCAACATGAGCCTCTCGCAACTTGGAGAAAACAGGAATGTCATCGATGGGCTCGAAAACACACTTATCAAAACACTCCAAGAAGAGGGATTCATATGATATATGAACAAGGCAGAATATTGGTCAGACCAAAGGACATGAAGGTGTACTTGGGCCAAACACCATGAGTGAAAACACCATCAGGATAGTCCTTGAATCTGGACTTGATCTGACGATAGCCCAAATCAAATCAAGGTAGATTGACATCATGTCTATTAAAGAGATACTATCATGCTTCAACACTAGGAAAACTAGATATCCCTTATCAAAGGAACAAGTTGGCGGAGCTTTTGCCTTTCAACTCTCCAAGTTGTTGTTTAAGCTCAACCACTAGTCCAAGGTGTCTAGCGTAGGTTCTTGGAGAGAGGAGTGGTTCAAATTTACTCCTGGTTTAGACATCACGGTCAGGTAAAACCTGGTGATACTTCTGGTAAGACAACCAGAATACCACAACCTACCGGTATGTCTCGAAGTTTGAAAGGAATTCTTGCTTTCCAAAGCAACTGATATGATCTTGAGAGCTTCAGCACGAATCCAACTCTCTGACCGAGGATGTGCACTAGAATGAACGGATTTGGTAACACAACCAACTTCAAACAGAGACCGGGTGACCAATAGTGCTAAGAAGGATACAGATGTTTCTTAAACTTTTCAAAGCAATAAGAATTTCAAAGAACATCTGATACACACCTCAAATCACATGCCCATCATACTCAAGCATTCAAGCTTGGAGTGAAGGTGGTTAAAGATGTGTAAGAGCATCACTTCCTCAATAAGGCCATGAAACTTAACACAGTCTCGTGATATAAAAGAGTGTGATACTCGAAGGTAGAACAGAACAGAAGCTGATAAAACTTCTTCAATCTGCGGATTACAAAATTTTGACCTGGTTCTTAAGATGAACGAGGTACTGGAGTTTGTTTCTCCTGACATTCCAAGGTGAAATGTTCTGAAGGAAAATAAGAGCTATGCATGGGTACATCCGACACGCATATGCAACTTGATGTCCAAAACAACGGATGGGGATTTGAGAGCAACTAAAGGGGGAATCATGCTCGGAGGAGATCCTAAGATCAAGATGATGCACAGGGTCATACTCATTTGTAAAACCCATGCAAAAGAATTGATATAGCAGAGTCAAGAACAAGGATATGGGAATCACCAAGAACACTCTTGTTGTGATCATTTTGATTCCTAGAGAGAGCCTATGGCTAGGAGGGTTGAAATCACCTAGCCATCCCGAGGTAAAACAGATTCCTCAGGATCCAAAGAAACGGAACTTGGGTTAAAGGTCAGCATCCTGTACTGATGGTGTGAGCATCACATGGTTATGACCACATGATTCAACCCACCACAACTCAGCACATTCCGGGACCTTCGGTTCAAGTCGAAGGGTTAAAGCACTGAGAAAGGAATAACTACTATCTGAGTGCCACAGAGGACACTACAATTAACAATCACGGAGTATCTTTCAAAAGACAACGGTAGCTCCGGAAGTACTTGAGCAGAGGATATCGATTACATTCGAGATGAAAAGGAAATCTCGAGGTTCAGGATTTTTAAGACTTAGAACATGGAAGAATTGGGAATCCATACAACTTTGAGGGATTACGAATGGAAAGGAATCTCCCAGTTGAATCAGAAGATAACGGAATATGGAACACACACAACTCTAGAAACTTTTTAACACTAGGTCAACTTGGGTAACAACGTTCTTGCCAAAGAAGGCACCTAGGTTTTGAATGACTAGGAGAGATAGAAAAACCTTTTTCAAATCAAAACAGGTAAGATGACCAGAGTTAGAGCGATACCAGATACGGAGTAAAAAGAATCCTAAGAAGATTTTCACAACTCCTTTGAAGTTTCAAAATAGTTTTCACAAACTCTAGACTCAACATCGACCAAGCAGTAAGGTTTTCCTACAGGCAGTCCTGCTCTGATACCAAGACTTGTCAGACCCCGGACCCAGAGATATACATACTGTTATGTGCTCCTAGCCATGGACTCACAAGGGCTTCAGGGTTACCAGCCCCGACCGCAACAAACAACGGCAGGCAGACCGGATTCATCGGCACGTAGTCCGGATCCCCGGTCTACTACTCCTTGTATCCATGCTAGTCATAACCAATTATGCATACCCAAGCATCCACGAGTCGGATGAAACTGAAGGAACGGGACCAAAGTTATATAGAGCTGCTATGTGTCCAGAAAGTGCAACAACAATCGAGGGTTACTGGGGTTACCTCGCCCCAGGCCGATCAAATCGACAGGCGGGCTCGGACATGGATCATCGGCTCCACAACCCCTCGACTGCGACAACTATGCAGGCATAGCCAAAACTGTATAACAATGAGCTCGAAACCAACAACCGATCAAAGTAGTACTCTAAACATGAAGCTTTATTAACAAGTGTTACTAGAGTATAGCTTACAAGCAGAGGTCACACGACCCAACATTACATCAGACAACGGAAGGCAAGTTATGTTGCTAGTCAACAAGAACCAAAAAGGCCTAAGAGGCCGCAACATAAGGCGACGTCCCAGCCCATAGATTCCAGGCTGCTACCTGGGAACCCCAAACTACTCGTCGATGTCCACGTTGAATCACCACCGATGGAGTTCTTCTCCTGAACCAAAATTAAGCAAACCTGAGTACGGGAGGTACTCAACAAGACTTAATTAACCTATTATATATCTGCTATTTCAAAAAGGGTTTCATGAAGGCTGATTTGCGTAAAGCAATCTTTGTTTTGCAAGTTGAGGAAGGAATAGCACGTCTCATGGAGTATTTTGAAAACAGATGAGAAAGCTACTCAACTACTGAGACCATTATCTTTTTATCCACCAACACCATTTCCCAGAAACTCACATGCTACAAGGATCACCCCTCCCGGCATCTCCGGGGAGGCACCCTTCATTCATTGCCAACATCTTTTACGCCACTTTAAAGTTATCTATGACCTCGTGACTTTCACCAAGTCGTCCATAACCGTGGACACGGCTTTCCGAAAGATTTATCCCTGCAGGGTGGTACACTTTACCCACACGTACCCTCCGACTCTTAGCGCCACATGTACGCTCTTCCATGGAGCGCGCCAGAGGGTGGCTGGCTCCGACCTTTACCTTGCTCGACCCTATCCATGAGTCAACCCAAACAGGGCCACCCCGTCAACAGGGAGTTGGTCACCTCCTGACGGCACCTGTTCTGTGAGTCGGGAACAAGATCCGTGTACGTCCATCACTTGTCCCGGTCACGCCCTAGTTTTTCTCCAAATCGTTTTCGGACTCACACGCAGATGGAAATAGCAAACTACGTGACTCATGGATGTGGCCAAACAAGTTAGTTAGTCGAGCGAGGTTCATTGGCTCGCGCGTGTGGTTGCACGCTCAGTCTTGGTTTCCGCGGCGAGACCTTACTCCTAGGTTTGGCAAGTACAGGACAAAGAACCACTTCCCAAGCGGCCTCCCGTCCAAGCCTTAGTCATGTTAAACACACAATGCTCATCTCACCACGTCATCATATCATACTAGGTTCTCGTAGCTCTGATTCATCAACCGGATGGTGCAGAGGTAAACAAACATGTATGACTAAGCAAAGCAGATATGAGGCTCTGGCGATGCGCACAACCAATTCTATGGCGGCTAGGAGCAGTGGATCATGATATCTAGGTTATGCAGTATATAGGAGAACTCTATCTACTGACATCAAATAGTTTGGAACCGAATGCAAAGTACGAGATTCAAATCACTTTGAAATCATATATGAGCAGATAAGAGGTTATGCTTGCCTTGGTTATAAGAAAACCAGATAAAGTCTTCAGGAATAAGTGCTTGACTTGTCGGTTAGGATCAAGTATTCGTCATTGAATTGCTGGCCTTCTCTTCGGAGTCACGTTCTACCGAGGGAGAAATAACACCGAAAGAGAAATAACAATCAACACATGGCATCCATGCAATGCGCAATATGTATGCATGAGCAGGTTAATGCACTGAAATAAAGCCCTAGGCATGTTCAACGGTTGCTAGGGTTCATATGTCAGATATGCACTTTTACTGAAATTGGCCCAAAATAGACCCCGGAGGGGGCAATTCGGACGATTCTGAAAGTAGGTACCATTTTAGTTGCTCAAATGGGTTTAAAAACATCATAAATAGGTTCCAAATGTCATTTTGAGCAATTTGGTATATAACTTTTAATTTTCTAATTTTGGTGAATAAAAACTTATTTTTCTATTTTTAAATAATTAAACAACATTAAATAATGTTCATTTTTAGACTTTCTCAAACATGTGTGAAAATGGTATTTTTGGAAAGAGTACATTTTTCTGATCAATTTGATACCTCACTTTTATTTTTCTGAGATATAAAACAAAAGTTATTAATTAAATAAAATAATACATTTTCTGGAATTTAATGGAATTCTGAAATTAGGGAATATGACATCACTGTGATGTCACAATGACCTCATGTTGTACCGTTCTTCACAGACATGATCGAATTCGGTTCAATTCGCGCGCCAACAAGAAATTGGAAACCACCACGGGACAGAGGAGGCGATGGCGAGTTGGAGGGTGGTGGCGGTTGGTCGGATGGCCACCGGAAAGATCGCCGGCGACGACCTTCCGCGGCGGCGGTGGCATGGTCATGGCGGGGACAAGCTACGGAGGGGGAGGGAGCAAGGTGGGAGCACCTACGTGCTCGGGGGCTCACCGTGGTTGTAGTGCTCTGCTCGGGGAGGCCGGAGGGAGGCCGAGGGCGGCGAATTGGCCGCGGCGGCCGTCGGCCGGAGGCGAGGAAATGGGGATGGCGGCGGCGACTCCGATCGATTCGGGGCAACTAATTCGACGAGGAGGTGGAGTAGGGAGTGGCGGAGCTCCCTGGCCACTCGCCGGAGCTCGGAGATGGGAGGAACAGCGAGGATCGACGGCGGCCAGCGGGACGTTAGGGATAGGGTTCGGTTCGTGAGGGAGGACAGAGAGAGGGGAAGGGAACTCGAGGGGAGGGAGGCGCCGGTTCCTTATCCTTCCTCACAGGGAGCTGCGGCGGGCGGGAATCCCCTCAGGAGATCGACGATCGATGGAGCGCCACGGAGCTGCTTGCGTCTGGAGGTAGAAGACAAAGGGCAACTTACAAAAACCCCCTGCGGATTTTGGAAACAACAGTAAGGTCCTCCTCCTTTTAAAAACAGAACAAAAACCAAACTTTTGAGGGCCTTTTTGAAAGGATAAAATTTGGCAAAAATTACTTTTGGAAAGCTTATGAAATTTCCAACAACACCATGTGTTTCATTGGTGAATTTGAAATATTTTCCAGAACAAGATTTTGGGAACCAAAATAAGAGCTTTTTGTGGGATTTTCTGAAACCATTTGAATTCACAATTTAAATTGGTTAAAACATGATTTGAATTTTTGTTTCATGCATGTATGAGATGAACACACACCACACCCCCTAATGTAGCCAACTTTGGGATGTTACATATACCATCACTCCCTATGTTATGGCCTCACCGGCGTCGGATTCCCTCTTCCGGGTTCCGGGACTGCTCACACACCCCGAAACTCCCGGATCTGACGGAACCGGGGGAACCTTGCCAATAGGTAGGCCCTACCATTGTATTGGGTGTTCCTTGGTCCTAACATGACACAACTAAGCAACTAGTTCCACTTTTCTACCCCTTTCCGGCTCACGTAGAGGGGCTAGGACGTCAGTTCTGTCTTTTTCTACAGCGGGGCTAGGGTTTCACCGGAGAGGGGCTCCGGAGCGTCTGAATCCCACCAAGTCCCATGGTATGCCATAACATCTATGTTAGAGTGTTCCATGTGTCTTGTATGCCAAAGATACCATCACTCCCTATGTTATGGCCTCACCGGCGTCGGATTCCCTCTTCCGGGTTCCGGGACTGCTCACACACCCCGAAACTCCCGGATCTGACGGAACCGGGGGAAACTTGCAAATAGGTAGGCCCTACCATTGTATTGGGTGTTCCTTGGTCCTAAAATGACACAACCAAGCAACTAGTTCCACTTTGCTACCCCCTTCGGCTCACGTAGAGGGGCCAAGACGGCAGTTCCGTCTTTTTCTACTGTGGGGCTAGGGTTTCACCGGAGAGGGGCTCCGGAGCGTCTAAATCCCACCAATTCCCATGTTATGCCATACCATGTGTGTTAGAGTGTTCCATGTGTGTTGTTTTCCAAATATCCCATCACTCCCTATGTTATGGCCTCACCGGCGTCAGATTCCCTGTTCCGGGTTCCTAGACTGCTTACACACCCCGAAACTCCCGGCTCTGACAGAACGCGGGGAACCTTGCCAATAGGTGGGCCCTACCATTGTCTTCGGTGTTCATTGGGCTTAACATGACACAACCAAGAAACTAGTTCCACTTTGCTACCCCCTTCCTGCTCACGTAGAGGGGCCAGGACGAAAGTTCCGTCTTTTTCTACAATGGGGCTAGGGTTTCACCGGAGAGGGGCTCCGGAGCGTCTGAATCCCACCAAGTCCCATGGTATGCCATACCATGTGTGTTGGATTGTTCCATGTGTATTTGATTCCAAATATACCATCACTCCCCGTGTTATGGCCTCACGGGCGTCGGATTCCCTCTTCCGGGTTCCAGGACTGCTCACACACCTCGAAACTCCCAGATATGATGAAACGCGGGGAACCAAGCCAATAGGTGGGCCCTAACATTGTCTTGGGTGTTCCTTGGGACTAAAATGACACAACGAAGCAACTAGTTCCACTTTGCTACCCCTTTCCGGCTCACGTAGAGGGGCTAGGACGTCAGTTCTGTCTTTTTCTACAGCGGGGCTAGGGTTTCACCGGAGAGGGGCTCCAGAGCGTCTGAATCCTACCAAGTCCCATGGTATGCCATACCATGTGTGTTATAGTGTTACATGTGTCTTGGATTCCAAAGATACCATCACTTCCTGTGTTATGGCCTCACCGGCGTCGGATTCCCTCTTCCGGGTTCCGGGACTGCTCACACACCCCGAAACTCCCGGATCTGACGGAACTGGGGGAACCTTGCCAATAGGTGGGCCCTACCATTGTCTTGGGTGTTCGTTTGGCCTAACATGACACAACCAAGCAACTAGTTCCACTTTGCTACCCCCTTCCAGCTCACGTAGAGGGGCCAAGACGGCAGTTCCGTGTTTTTCTACCGTGGGGCTAGGGTTTCACCGGAGAGGGGCTCCGGAGCGTGTGAATCCCACCAATTCCCATGGTATGCTATACCATGTGTGTTAGAGTGTTCCATGTGTGTTGTATTGCAAATATCCCATCACTCCCACTGTTATGGCCTTACCGGCGTCAGATTCCCTGTTCCGGGTTCCTGGACTGCTCACACACCCCGAAACTCCCAGATCTGACAGAATGCGGGGAACCTTGCCAATAGGTGGGCCCTAACATTGTCTTGGGTGTTCCTTGGGCCTAACATGACACAACCAAGCAACTAGTTCCACTTTGCTACCCCCTTCCGGCTCACTTAGAGGGGCCAGGACGACAGTTCCGTCTTTTTCTACAACGGGGCTAGGGTTTCGCCGGAGAGGGGCTCCGGAGCGTCTGAATCCCACCAAGTCCCATTGTATGCCATACCAAGTGTGTTAGAGTGTTCCATGTGTCTTGGATGACAAAGATACCATCAGTCCCTGTGTTATGGCCTCACCGGCGTCGGATTCCCTCTTCCGGGTTCCACGACTGCTCACACACCCCGAAACTCCCATATCTGACAGAACTGGGGGAACCTTTCCAATAGGTGGGCTCTACCATTGTCTTGTGTATTACTTGGGCCTAACATGACACAACCAAGCAACAAGTTCCACTTTGCTGCCACCTTCCGGCTCACGTAGAGGGGCCAAGACGGCAGTTCCGCCTTTTTCTACCGGGGGGCTAGGGTTTCACCGGAGAGGGGCTCCAGAGTGTCTGAATCCCACCAAGTCCCATGGTATGCCATACCATGTGTGTTAGATGTTCCATGTGTGTTGTATTCCAAATATCCCATCACTCCCTCTGTTATGGCCTCACCGGCGTCGGATTCCCTCTTCCGGGTTCCATGACTGCTCACACCCCGAAACTCCCGGATCTGACGGAACAGGGGGAACCTTGCCAATAGGTGGGCCCTACAATTGTCTTTGGCGTTCCTTGGGCCTAACATGACACAACAAAGCAACTAGTTCCACTTTGCTACCCCCTTCCGGCTCACGTAGTAGGGCCAGGACGGCAGTTCCGTCTTTTTCTACTACGGGGCTAGGGTTTCACCGGAGAGGGGCTCCGGAGCATCCGAATCTCACCAAGTCCCATGGTATGCCATACCATGTGTGTTAGAGTGTTCCAAGTGTGTTGGATTACAAAGATCAAATCAATCCCTGTGTTATGGCCTCACCGGCGTCGGATTCCCTCTTCCGGGTTCCATGACTGCTCACACCCCAAAACTCCCGGGTCTGACGGAACGGGGGGAACCTTGCCAATAGTTGGGCCCTACCATTGTCTTGGGTGTTCCTTGGTCCTAACATGACACAAAGAAGCAACTAGTTCCACTTTGCTACCCCCTCCGGCTCACGTAGAGGGGCCAGGACGGCAGTTTCGTCTTTTTCAACAGCGGGGCTAGGGTTTCACCGGAGAGGAGCTCCAGAGCGTCCGAATCCCACCAAGTCCCCAGGTATGACATACCATGTGTGTTAGAGTGTTCCATGTGTGTTTTATTCCAACGATCCCATCACTCCCTGTGTTATGGCCTCACTGGCGTCGGATTCCCTCTGTCGGGTTTCATGACTGCTCACACCCCGAAACTCCCGGATCTGACGGAACGGGGTGAACCTTGCCAATAGGTGGTCCCTACCATTGTCTTGGGTGTTACTTGGGCCTAACATTACACAACCAAGCAACTGGTTCCACTTTGCTAGCCCCTTTCGGCTCACGTAGAGGGGCCAGGACGGCAGTTCTGTCTTTTTCTACTACGGGGCTAGGGTTTCACCGGAGAGGGGCTCCAGAGCGTCTGAATCCCGCCAAGTACCATGGTATTCCATACCATGTGTGTTAGAGTGTTACATGTGTCTTGGATGCCAAATATCCCATCACTCCCTGTGTTATGGCCTCACCGGCGTCGAATTCCCTCTTCCGGGTTCCATGACTGCTCACACCCCGAAACTCCCGGATCTGACGGAACGGGTGGGGGGGGGGAACTTGCCAATAGGTGGGCCCTAACATTTTATTGGGTGTTCCTTGGGCCTAACATGACACAACCGAGCAACTAGTTCCACTTTGCTACCCCCTTCCGGCTCACGTTGAGGGGCCAGGACGGCAGTTCCGTCTTTTTCTACAACGGGGCTAGGGTTTCACTGGAGAGGGGCTCCGGAGCGTCTGAATCCCACCAAGTCCCATGGTATTTCATAACATGTGTGTTAGAGTGTTCCATGTGTCTTGGATGCCAAAGATACCATCACTCCCTGTGTTATGGCCTCACCAGCGTCGGATTCCCTCTTCCGGGTTCCAGGACTGCTCACACACCCCAAAACTACCGGATCTGATGGAACGCGGGGAAACTTGACAATAGGTGGACCCTACCATTGTATTGGGTGTTCCTTGGGACTAAAATTACACAACCAAGCAACTAGTTCCATTTTTCTACCCCCTTCCGGCTCACGTAGTGGGGCCAGGACGGCAGTTCCGTCTTTTTCTACAACGGGGCTAGGGTTTCACCGGAGAGGGGCTCCGGAGCGTCTGAATCCCACCAAGTCCCATTTTATGCCATACCATGTGTGTTATAGTGTTCCATGTGTATTGTATTCCAAATATAACATCACTCCCTGTGTTATGGCCTCACCGGCGTCGGATTCCCTCTTCCGGGTTCCAAGACTGCTCACACACCCCGAAACTCCCGGATCTGACGGAACGGGGGGAACCTTGCCAATAGGTGGGACCTACCATTGTCTTGGGTGTTCCTTGGGCCTAACATGACACAACCAAGCAACTAGTTCCACTTTTCTACCCCCTTCCGGCTCACGTAGAGGGGCCAGGACGGCTGTTTCGTCTTTTTCTACTCCGGGGCTAGGGTTTCACCGGAGAGGGGCTCCGGAGCGTCTCAATCCAACCAAGTACCATGGTAAGTCATACCATGTGTGTTATAGTTTTCCATGTGTATTTTATGCCAAAGATCCCATCACTCCCTGTGTTATGGCCTCGCCAGCGTCAGATTCCCTCTTCCGGGTTCTTGGACTGCTCGCACACCCCGAAACTCCCGGATCTGACGGAACGCAGGGAGCCTTGCCAATAGGTGGGCCCTACCATTGTCTTGGGTGTTACTTGTTCCTAACATGACACAACCAAACAACTAGTTCCACTTTTGTACCCCCTTCCGGCTCATGTAGTGGGGCCAGGACGGCAGTGCCGTCTTTTTCTACAGCGGGGCTAGGGTTTCACCGGAGAGGGGCTCCGGAGCGTCTGAATCCCACCAAGTCCCATGGTACGCCATAACTTGTGTTTTATAGTGTTCCATGTGTCTTGGATGCAAAATATACCATCAATCCTTGTGTTATGGCCTCACCAGCTTCGGATTCCCTCTTCCCGGTTCCACGACTCCTCACACACCCCGAAACTCCCGGATTTGACGGAACAGGGGGAACCGAGCCAATAGGTGGGACCTACCAGTCTTGGGTGTTCCTTGCGTCTAACATGACAAAACCAAGCAACTAGTTCCACTTTTCTACCTCCTTCCGGCTCACGTAGAGGGGCCAGGACGACAGTTCTCTCTTTTTCTACAGCGGGGCTAGGGTTTCACCGGAGAGGGTCTCCGGCGCGTCTGAATCCCACGAATTCCCATGGTATGCCATACAATGTGTGTTAGAGTATTCTATGTGTCTTGGATGCCAAAGATACCATCACTCCCTTTGTGATGGCCTCACCGGCGTCGGATTCCCTCTTCCGGGTTCCATGACTGCTCACACCCCGAAACTCCTGGATCTCACGGAACGGGGGGAACCTTGCCAATAGGTGGGCCCTACCATTGTATTGGGTGTTCCTTGGGCCTAACATGACACAACCAAGCAACTAGTTCCACTTTTATACCCCCTTTCGGCTCACGTAGAGGGGCCAGGACGGCAGTTCCGTCTTTTTCTACTCCGGGCTAGGGTTTCACCGGAGAGGGCCTCCGGAGCGTCTGAATCCCACCAAGTACTATGGTAGGCCATACCATGTGTGTTAGAGTGTTCCATGTGTATTGGATTCCAAATATCCCATGACTCCCTGTGTTATAGCCTCACCAGCTGATGGAGGGATAATAACCCGGTAGGCCAACTCCAAGGCGTAATCCGGCCCAAAGGACTCTGTGCAGGATCCGGCTAAGGATAAAGAAACTTCCGGAAGGCCCAAGTTTGTAGGCCTAGTAACCCGGATTGTGGGTTACGGTAAAGGAAGGTTAGGGTTTGTATGCCGTGTCCGGGTAGGATCCAGGGTGTGTCTTGGAGGACAAGCCGGGGGGTACGGGTGCTTTATAAACCGACCCCTAGGTCTAGTTGAGAGATCTAAGAACCCTAGTAGTACCGCTTGATATCGAGCATCCAGTGTATACAAGAGATCGAGTTAATATATTGAGATCGGAGACTCGGCGACTTGATTGCCGGCTACCAGATCGAGTTCCACCATGTTTTCCTCTGAGCTAAACCCTCTCCCAAACGCCTGTGTCGTCTTGCCCCAAGATCAGTTACCCCCGGTAACGTCTGCCGTGATAATCCCACGACAGTTGGCGCCCACCGTGGGGCCTGCGTCCAAAGGCGTTTACATCACGGGAGAAGCTCGGAAGAGCATGGAGAATTTTGTCGTCGGCGAGATCTACATCGACCACAAAGGAGAGAGGACGATGGACGATTCCGGCTGGGGGCCAGAGTCGGATCACCTTGAATCCGGATCCGTCGTGACAATCGGCCGGATCAGCGTCTTCATCGGTATGGTATGTACTTCTGGTTCGATCCCTGACAATTTTGGATCTGATTCTGTGCCAGGGGAGGCCGCCTATATCCCATCAGATGAAGAAGAATCAGTTGGAACGACATATCCAACAGAAGAACCCATCACGAAGTGGGAACATCCGGAGGAGCCGGCATGGACCCCGCGTGACCGGGTCGAAAGAGAGGATGATACCGAGTCCATCCTGGATCTGCTGGAAAACCGGTATGAGGAGAATAACAGCGAAGGGGAACAACATGAATTCGCGCCAAGCATCATACGCCAAGTCGCGGTTTACACGGCTCCCGCGACCAATCTCAAGCAAGAGACCGTAACCGCGGCCGCGGCCGGGTCCGCACAAGTATTAACCCGGCAGCAGGGGCCGGCTAACGGAAACACGGTCTTGGCCCATATTGACGGAGAGTCGGCATCGGTCACCAGTCAAGCACCAGAGAACGAGCTACACGCGAACACATTCGGATTCCTAGCAAACCGGACGCCAGGAGCGGGTCCTTCCAATCCGCAACACCCGGCCTTGTTCGATAACAATCTGATCCTAGATCCGACAGTTCTCGCCACAGTTATTACTGCAGAAAACGCGGCGGAACGTGTTAGGGATTTGGACGTAGCCCGTCGTGCATTGGAGCAGCAGAGGAGGCAAGTAGAAGCAGAAAGGCAAGGGATGGCCACACGGCAACGTGAGCTGGATGCACTGGAAACTCGGCTCCAAGAGGAAACGACTAGAATACATCAAAGGCATCAAACTAGATTACCAGCATTGGGAGGAGTCATAAACCCGGCCGCGCTATTTATCACGCCTCAGGATCAGCCGGTTCCAACGGCAAATCCAGGGACTGCCCCTCAGCCGACAACCGGAAGAGTACAACCAGCAGATGTGCAGGCCGGATTACCTGCACCACAGACTGGAGTCACTGCCGGGAACGTTGTACCACCACCGCCACCATCGCGTTTTCGCACACCAACGGGTCATTACAACAATCCCATGGACAACGTGTACGCGGCCATGCTTGCACTAAATCAAATCCCCGTGAGAGAGTCACCCCACGCAGAGGAGACCCGGCGGGCGATAGATATGCTGCGCACCGCGGTGGCGCAACAGGTTAATTACCCGGATCACAGAAGTGGAATGCATGGGACACCATATGTCAGCCAACAACAAGGTAACGCTGGAAACATCCAAACAAGTTCGGCACGGCGGAGGGAAGAGAAGCAGCAAATGCCGCCTCCTCCACACATTCAGGCAGTACCAGCAGCATCAGCAGCTCAGGCCATCGTGGATAGCTCCAGAGCCAGGAGAGCCGTGGCCGGGTCTGCGGCACATGGGCCACCAGCGGTACTGCATCCAGCTGTACCCCCTGCAGGATCACACGTTTCCCGGGTAAGACCAGCTTGAACCATTCTTGCAGGGCCTAAGTGTCTTTCGGACAGCATCAGAGCTGAACCTTACCCGGAAAAGTTCAAAGAACCGGGTAAAGTGGTGAATTATGAGCCGACTATGGATCCGGAAACATGGTTAAGCAGCTATGAGATGGCCATGTCGATTCGCAATGCGTCCGAGAATCTTCAAGCCAAATTCATGTATCTAATGATGTCAGAGGGAGCAGCAAAGTTATGGCTCGCCAATCTACCGGAAGGATCTATTAAGTCATGGGAGGAATTGAAAACTGCGTTTATCAAGCACTTTCACGGGACGTGCAGAAAGTTATTCAGTATTGATGACTTAGAGCGATGTGTTCAGAAGAAGGGAGAATCGGCGCGCAGCTGGGTGCGCCGGGTTATGGAAATTCTTCATTCATCTACGGATATTCAGCCCAAGGATGCGCTGCAAGCTATGGCAAAGACCTGCAAGTACACACCCTTAGTACAAAAGTTAACTCGCATGAAATCTAGTCGGAATGCTTCGGAGGTTACAATGCGCGAATTGATGGATGCATGCAACAAACACGCTACAACGGATACTACAGAGGAGGAAGTTGATGACAAAAAGGCAAAAGCAAACACGAGTAATAGTGGAAGAACCGGCAATGGATCAGCCCCGGGTAATAACGGAAATAGCCAGAACAAGCGCCCGTTTGAAGGAGGCTCCGAGTTTGTCGCTAACACAGAAGCCGGGTCTTCGAGACCCAGGGCAGAAGGAAATTTCAATGCTGGGAATCACAATGGAGGAAACTATCAAGGACCACCAAGGCCGAGTAATAATTGGGACATATTCAGAATGGCATGCCCGAAGCACAGCAGGAACGGCAGGCCAGCTAACCACTCCTTGGAGCAGTGCGCCGACTTACAAAGATGGAAAAATGAGGAAGTGAACAGAGCTATGCGAGGTGCAGGACGGGGAGGAGGACCGGGTCCAGGGGGAAACCCGGGCAACGGCCCACCCCCAGCCGGTAACCCGGCGGCTGGAAATCAAGGTAATAACCAAGGGGGAGCAGGAGGTTTCCAGGCTAACCCCAAACAATTGGGTCAATATCATGTGCATACCACAGGAGGTTCTAACAAGGACAAAAAGATACTGAAGCAAGCGGTCAACTCAGTTTCGTCGGCTGTCCCGAGATACCTGAGATGGTCAGAACAGGATGTAACATGGAGCAGAAGGGATCACCCAGAAAGAGTAGAACGCCCGGGAGTCTTGGCATTAGTAGTCGCACCGCAGGTCAATGGGTATGAGCTGAAAAAGGTTTTGATGGATGGTGGAAGTAGCATCAATATATTGTATTGGGAAACCTTCCTACGCATGGGCCACAAGGAGTCTCAGCTACAAAACAGCTCAACAATTTTTCATGGGATAGTGCCGGGTCATTCAGCGTGCCCCGAGGGAAAAATCGCATTGGAGGTAGCTTTTGGGGAGTCAAAGGATAACTATCGAGTTGAGTGGCTCACCTTTGAGGTGGTCAAATTGCGCAGTCCTTATCACGCGTTATTCGGAAGGCCGGCTTATGCCAAATTCATGGCTAGGCCGTGTTACGTGTATCTACAGCTAAAAATCCCGGGTCCCAAGAAGACCATTACCATACATGGAAATCGAGACATAGCAGCTGAATGCGATGAAGGAGACGCAGCAATGGCCGAGCAAGCCTGTAGAAAAGAGGAACTCAAGCACTACCGGTCTCAAGCAGACCCGGAGGACAGAACCACATCAAAAAGGCCGAGTACTGAAGGCGAAAGCGCAAAGTCCAAGGTAGCACAAGATACTAAAATGGTGGCTTTTATCGAGGATGACTCCCCCAAACAATCCGCTATAAGAGAAGAAACTGCACGGCCGCTCACAACCAGCCACGTTATGGAAACACCTCACCCGGGTTGGCTAGTAAACCCGGTACTCATCATGAAAAAGTCCAACAAGTGGAGAATGTGTATCGGTTACGTCAGCCCGGGACCGGTTCCCAAGAAGAACTAAACAATGTAACGGGCAGCAGGTTTCAGACGCGCTCTTTTCCTACCCAGGGTACCTAAGGGGATTGAAAGATTTTTAATGAGGCGGCCTGCTGATCCAAACTTTCTCGCATCAATAAAGAGATGGTTATCAAGTCCTATCTTGTTACAGCCTTTACTCCGATTACAAGTAAGTAGTATCCATGTGACATCAATACATCAGTATCATTAAGAATGTTGAGTATATATAGGTCTCGGGGGCTGGTTGCTCAAGTAGCGCAGCCACAAACCCAAAGACCCGGCCTTGATGCCTATGAGTTATAAGGGCCGATTATTCGCAAACGAGTACGGCTGCAATCTTATAACTGGACAAAGGAGCCAAATTTTCTTGACTTTTCTTACTTAAGCTCGATGTGACTCGCACTAAAGTGGCATGATTTGCTCGCTTACGATTACAATCAGCCATGAAGCCCAATGGGACTTGTCTGACCCTGTTTTCGTATAGATGTAACAACATGGTATCCACGCGAAAGCCGGCTTACAGTACAAGATAGTCAAAAGGGTCATCTAAACCACAAGTTATGCAGAGTACAAGGCTAATAGCTGGAAACTCAACGTTTATCAAGCATAACTTCATTATCTATATGAAACAATTCCGGGTTTCGGCTTAGCGACAACAAGTTTGTTCTCTTCGAAAAAACCACACACCACAGACTCGGAAATTCGGGCCTTGGGGACTGTGGGTTCCGAAACAGAATCAAGCTGTTTCGTCGCTAAGCTTGAAAGACCCCAACGTCCGAGTCGTGGGGACTTGGGGACTTAAAGAAAAGTCCACCTGTCAAAACCCACGATACTCGGAAATAAAGAAGGAAATAAAAAGAAAGTCGGATATCAAGAATAAGTCCAAAAATAG
Source organism: Alopecurus myosuroides (assembly GCA_028641055.1). Taxonomy (NCBI): domain Eukaryota; kingdom Viridiplantae; phylum Streptophyta; class Magnoliopsida; order Poales; family Poaceae; genus Alopecurus; species Alopecurus myosuroides. The sequence goes on along the minus strand of CM054057.1, from coordinate 379,407,206 downwards.
ACAAGTATCAAGTTCATCAAAAGGCCTAGAAAGGCACGAGGTGTATCACAGAATTAAAGTGCGACACTAGTATCAAGGGTGCACAGGCGCACCGTCAAAAGAATACTTGTTTTGAGTAAAAACATCAAATGATTAAAGTATTTTTTATGGCGTTTTGCTCATTCGGCTTCCTGAGTAGAGTCCACATCTTTGCCCTTACCCTCCGGGTCTTGCTCCTGGACTTGCTTTTTTCCGGCATCATCACCCGGATTCCTTGCGGCAGGACGAACTGGTGGAGGAACAGCTGGTGTAGAGGTGGCTGGCCCTGATAACTCGGCCTCTCTCTTCGCAGTTGCTTCCCTCTTCCTAGCCGAATCAGCAGCCCATTTCTCCAAAATATCAAAAGGCGGGGGTGCTTCCTCTGTAACAATTTTGCCTTCAGCGTCGTATGAACTCATAATCGTGTTCAGATCCATACTATCGGCCAAAGTGGTGGCCGAATGACGCACTGCAGACTGTACGGCCTTGAAGTCCTTGGGTGTAAACTTGGAGCCATCCGCTTTAAATTCTGGAAACCCGGATATTATCTTTGCCGGATCAAGCTTTGGAAAGTAAGCCTTAGCCAGGGTAAAGGCCCGGGTCATACCAATCCGGCATGCCGAGCGTTTCCATATTTCAATCCAGCCAGGCACGGTGGAGCAGGCTTTGATGAGATTTTCTTCACCCGGGTATACTTCAGTAGGCCACTTCACGGCGTCCAGTATAAATTTCGTGCCGGCAAAGAACGTCCGGAGCACAGTCTTTAAAGTTTTAGCCTTTGCAAGGGCATCCTCCTCTGGGGCCGCAAGGTTGGCACCTGCAGTTGAAGCAAAGGAAGGACGTATTAGTGATCCCGAGTATCATACAATAAAGTAAAGGCACGAAGACAGTCGGCAGCAAAAACTTACTAAGCAAGATCTGATAGGTATCGGTGACCTGGTCCGATAGTTTCTTCAGTGCGGTTTGAGCAGTATTGCACTTCTTCTGGTATTTAGAAACATCTTTCTTCAAGTTTTCCACGTCATCCTCGAGGGTTTCTCTCCGCTTTACCTCGGCAAGAAGAAGTTGTTCGGTCTTGAGCAAAATTTCATCAGACCGGGTAATCTGCGCCTGTAAGTAGCAAGGAGCACAAGTATCAGTCGGATATTATGGCAAGCTGAGTATTGCGTAAAGTACCAAGCACAACTTCAGAAAGTCATGCTCGGAACTTGGGGACTAGGCATGCACTACGAGATATCAAGTATTATTACCTGGTGCTCTGCGGCCATGCGCTCCAGAATATTGCTCTCTGAAGTCTTCATAGTGAGGAGAGTGTCCATCAGTTGATCAAAAGTGTCATTACCCGTATCAGAGGACCCGGGGCCTTGGAAATTCCGAGAAGGAGTTTTCTTCTTAGTGGGAGGCGGCACTCGGGTCATTCGAATGTCGGAATCCGATGCTCCTTCTCCTGCACCCAAGGTTGCAGCTCTTTTCTTCTTGCTTGTGTGGGAGGCGATCGGATACTCGGCTTCTTGTGTGCCCGGGTTTATTGGTGACGCTTGTTCTTCGCCGCTAGACTCGGCTGTTGTTTTATCAGCTGGGTTTCCCTTACCCGGGTTATCGGTTGCCATATCCTCTTGGTCACTAATAACGATAGTGGCCCTATGGATAGTGAGAGTGAGCAGTCAGTGTGCAATCAGGAAAGGGTGATGAAAATGCGATAGAACGTTAGAAAAGGAATTTTACCCGGGATTCACCGCAAAGTCTGAAGGGAATTCGTTGCCAGACCCGGGCGAATCTGAAAAATATCAAGCGAGATTTCGTAAGAGAATGGTTCAGAAAGATTGTTTCCTCCGACAAAGGATAAGGTAAATACCGGTGCGCCGAGCCGGAGACGACGGAGTACCCGGGTTAAGAGCGTCATCACCCGGGTAATTCCAAGTCGCTCTGCGCTTGGTCATAGGCGACTCCTTCAAATACGGCCAGTGGAATAATGCCAAGTTAGCTCATGTATATCACCAAAGGAATACGAATTGAATACAAGGAGGCGATATGAAACCTTGAAGACGACCCGTCGGGGTTTTCTCTTAGATCCGACTTTAATTGTCGGCTCCACTTCGTCTTCATCACTGGCGGATTCCACTTTGCCGTCAGTTTCTTCTTCCTCGTCATCCTCCTCTTGTTCTGGATATCATCAAAGTTAGTTAGAAAATGAAGGAGTTGCGACGAACTTAAAGGAACCAAGTAAAATCCGGAGAGCACCTTCGTCCGAGTTAACGGCCTCTTCTTGCTCCTCTGGACTCTCGGAGCTAGGAGAAGTGTTGATCTTCCAAAAATCATCATCAGCCTGAAATAAAAGTATCAGTACAAGGGTTATCAACTGTATCAAGTGGAAAGAGCAAGGGTAAAGACGTCAAAATTGGATCTTCACCTTGGGGGCTGGGTTCTCGAGTGTGAAGGGCTCTAATCCGGCTATGTTCCGGATTACCTCGAGTTTTTCTGTCAGAAAACCCTTGATAGTTTTATGGGTGTCACCAGCCGCGAAGCTGTTGTCAGAGTACCGGAGCGGGTCCGTGGTTTGCCCCGAATACTCGCACATTAACTTTGTGCGGATGGAATTGGGTTGAATCCGGAAATCGACCCAAGTTTTCACCAGGTTGAGCCTGATGAGACCTTGGGCCGCGAGAGTGGTGATTTTGGCTAGCAGAGGTTGAATTGCCTCCCTGTCCGAGTCAGGGGCAAAGGCATTAAAATTCTCAGAGATGTCAAGAAGGCCCTCTGAGTAACCCGGCAGTTTCTTTTGGCCGGGTGGGGAAGTGTCTTGGCAGTAAAAGTACGAGAGCTGCCAGTGCTTGACGTGGGAGTTAAGGGTAAGAGGTGGCATCAGAGAATTCTTGCGGCGCTGGATAGAAAACCCGCCGCAAGCGAGAAGTGCCCCGTCACCGCTTTCGCGGCACGGTTTGCACTGGAAAAGCTCAACGAAAAGAGCCAGACTTGGCGGAGTGCACAAGTATGACTAGGAAAGGACGATAAAGTGGGAGATATTTAACACAGAATTAGGACCTATGTCAAATACACGAAGGCCATAGTGGCTCAGGACGTCGCGGAAGAAGGGGTGACCCGGAGGACGAAAGCCCCGAGTCACGTGCTCTACAAAGCATATTACCTCATCCTTTGCCCGTGTAGGCCGGGTCTCCTTACCCGGCACCCTCCACTGGATATCCTCTTGAGGGGGAAGAATTCCTAGCTCGACCAGTTCTTCTAACTTGGCCTTGGTGACCGTAGATCGCGCCCAGTTGGCGGATATGGAGTTGGTGGTCTTGGCCTTGGTCGGTGTTTTTCCCTGCTTCTTGGGAGCCATGTGGTTGACCTGCAAAGCACGAGGTAGAAGGATACAAGGAATAAGACACGGAAACTGTGAGCTGGCCGAGTATCGGTGGGTGATATCGAGACATGGAAATTGCATACTATCCGGGTGTCAATCTGGAGAGTGAGGTTCGAATTATCCGGGTATCGAGCATCGTAATAAAAGTTATGGAGGTCTATGCATTGAAAGAGCTTTTGAGGACGATGAATGGTTGCACAGGCACTTATTGCGAATAAAAAGAACCGGAAAGGGGAGGATTTTCCGGGTGACAGAGATAAGGGCAAAAACTCTGAGTGGCCCGAGCCCAGATTGGAGACTCCGTTTCTAGATTTGCGGTAAAATTAACAAATGTGGGCGGTAGGAAAACGCAATAAAGTCTATATCCCACGTATTGGATGAGCTAGAATGAATACAAGCGATCTAATTCGGCATGACCGGGAAAATGACCGGCGGGTTGACCTAGATCTAATTTGAAGAAAATCAAGAAATTGCGGAGGCTAATTAATGGGTATGGGAATCTTACTGGAGGAGATTGAAGTGAAGCTCGACGGAGGCAAATCGCGCAAGATTGGTGCCCCTTTGCGATTCCCGACGGGCCGGTTGGGGGTTTGGCGGCGGATCTTGGTGGCGGTACAGAGTGAGCTGTGGTGGAACGCAGCCGCCGGCCAATAGGCTCCGGAGATGCGCGTGGGATTTCCGTGGCGGCGCTCTGTGAGATTGATCACGGAGGAAGAAAGGAAGAGGAATGGGGGGAAGTGAGCCGTTGGGGTTAGGGTTACCCCTACGGGCATATTTATAATGGTTCATGTGGATAAGTTTGGTTCCGCGATCGGGAGCCGGGGATTGCAGAGTAACGGCTATTTGTTTGAATTTTGCGAAATATGCTTTAAGTGTTGAACGTGATATCTGGGCAGAAATAAGAAGGAGATATTCTTCATAATATCAAGGTCAATTATCGAGTAAAGTGCAGAATCTTGACAATTTTATCAGGGCTTAGACCGGGAAAGCTAAGCCGGGTATTTGGAGAAGAGCCGGGTTACCATATGGCCACCGTGGAGTTGGGCCTAGCTACTTATCAAAGCATCTTAACCCGGCCTCCATATATTTGTGAGATTGGTATTTTTGCAGGGAATAGCAAGCACTTCAAGGAAGAATCCGTGAAGCCGAAGCTATTCTGGGGACTACTGATGGAGGGATAATAACCCGGTAGGCCAACTCCAAGGCGTAATCCGGCCCAAAGGACTCTGTGCAGGATCCGGCTAAGGATAAAGAAACTTCCGGAAGGCCCAAGTTTGTAGGCCTAGTAACCCGGAATGTGGGTTACGGTAAAGGAAGGTTAGGGTTTGTATGCCGTGTCCGGGTAGGATCCAGGGTGTGTCTTGGAGGACAAGCCGGGGGGTACGGGTGCTTTATAAAACGACCCCTAGGTCTAGTTGAGAGATCTAAGAACCCTAGTAGTACCGCTTGATATCGAGCATCCAGTGTATACAAGAGATCGAGTTAATATATTGAGATCGGAGACTCGGCGACTTGATTGCCGGCTACCAGATCGAGTTCCACCATGTTTTCCTCTGAGCTAAACCCTCTCCCAAACGCCTGTGTCGTCTTGCCCCAAGATCAGTTACCCCCGGTAACGTCTGCCGTGATAATCCCACGACACCAGCGTCAGATTCCCTCTTCCGGGTTCCTGGACTGCTCGCCCACCCCGAAACTCCAGGATCTGACGGAACACAGGGAACCTTGCCAATAGGTGGTCCCTACCATTGTCTTGGGTTTTACTTGGGCCTAACATGACACAACCAAGCAACTATTTCCACTTTGCTATCCCCTTCCAGCTCACGTAGAGGGGCCAGGACGGCAGTTCCGTCTTTTTCTACAACGGGGCTAGGGTTTCACCGGGGAGGGGCTCCGGAGCGTCTGAATCCCACCAAGTCCCATGGTATGCCATACCCTGTGTGTTAGAGTGTTCCACGTGTCTTGGATGCAAAAGATACCATCACTCCTTGTGTTATGGCCTCACCGGCGTCGGATTCCCTCTTCCCGGTTCCAAGACTGCTCACACACCCCGAAACTTCCGGATCTGATGGAACGCGGGGAAACTTGACAATAGGTGGGCCCTACGATTGTATTGGGTGTTCCTTGGGAATAAAATTACACAATAAAGCAACTAGTTCCACTTTGCTACCCCCTTCCGGCTCACGTAGTGGGGCCAGGACGGCAGTTCCGTCTTTTTCTACAACGGGGCTAGGGTTTCACCAGAGAGGGGCTCCGAAGCGTCTGAATCCCATCAAGTCCCATGATATTCCATAACATGTGTGCTATAGTGTTCCATGTGTATTTTATGCCAAATATACCATCACTCCCTGTGTTATGGCCACACCGGCGTCGGATTCCCTCTTCCGGGTTCCAGAACTGCTCACACACCCCGAAACTCCCGGATCTGATGGAACGCGGGGAAACTTGACAATAGGTGGACCCTAACATTGTATTGGGTGTTCCTTGGTACTAAAATTACACAACCAAGCAACTAGTTCCATTTTTCTACCCCCTTCCGGCTCACGTAGTGGGGCCAGGACGGCAGTTCCGTCTTTTTCTACAACGGGGCTAGGGTTTCACCGGAGAGGGGCTCCGGAGCGTCTGAATCCCACCAAGTCCCATGGTATGCCATACCATGTGTGTTATAGTGTTCCATGTGTATTGTATTCCAAATATAACATCACTTCCTGTGTTATGGCCTCACCGGCGTCGGATTCCCTCTTCCGGGTTCCAGGACTGCTCACACACCCCAAAACTCCCGGATCTGACGGAACGGGGGGAACCTTGCCAATAGGTGGGACCTACCATTGTCTTGGGTGTTCCTTGGAACTAACATGACACAACCAAGCAACTAGTTCCACTTTTCTACCCCCTTCCGGCTCACGTAGAGGGGCTAGGACGGCAGTTTCGTCTTTTTCTACTCCGGGGCTAGGGTTTCACCGGAGAGGGGCTCCGGAGCGTCTGAATCCAACCAAGTACCACGGTAAGTCATACCATGTGTGTTATAGTTTTCCATGTGTATTGGATGCCAAATATCCCATCACTCCCTGTGTTATGGCCTCACCGGCGTCAGATTCCCACATCCGGGTTCTTGGACTGCTCGCACACCCCGAAACTCCCGGATCTGACGGAGCGCAGGGAGCCTTGCCAATAGGTGGGCCCTACCCCCCCCCCCCCCCCCCATTGTCAGGGTGTTACTTGGGCCTACATGACAACAAGCAAACAATAGTTCCACTTTTCTACCCCCTCCGGACTCAATGTAGTGGCGGCCGGACGGAGTGCCGTCTTTTTTCTACAGGGGGCTAGGGTTTCACCGGAGAGGGGCTCCGGAGCGTCTGAATCCCACCAAGTCCCATGGTACGCCATAACATGTGTTTTATAGTGTTCCATGTGTCTTGGATGCCAAATATACCATCAATCCTTGTGTTATGGCCTCACCAGCTTCGGATTCCCTCTTCCGGGTTCCACGACTCCTCACACACCTCGAAACTCCCGGATTTGACGGAACAGGGGGAACCGAGCCAATAGGTGGGACCTACCAGTCTTGGGTGTTCCTTGCGTCTAACATGACAAAACCAAGCAACTAGTTCCACTTTGCTACCTCCTTCCGGCTCACGTAGAGGGGCCAGGACGACAGTTCTCTCTTTTTCTACAGCGGGGCTAGGGTTTCACCGGAGAGGGTCTCCGGCGCGTCTGAATCCCACGAATTCCCATGGTATGCCATACCATGTGTGTTAGAGTATTCTATGTGTCTTGGATGCCAAAGATACCATCACTCCCTTTGTGATGGCCTCACCGGCGTCGGATTCCCTCTTCCGAGTTCCATGACTGCTCACACCCCGAAACTCCTGGATCTGACGGAACGGGAGGAACCTTGCCAATAGGTGGGCCCTACCATTGTATTGGGTGTTCCTTGGGCCTAACATGACACAACCAAGCAACTAGTTCCACTTTTATACCCCCTTTCGGCTCACGTAGAGGGGCCAGGACGGCAGTTCCGTCTTTTTCTACTCCGGGCTAGGGTTTCACCGGAGAGGGGCTCCGGAGCGTCTGAATCCCACCAAGTACTATGGTAGGCCATACCATGTGTGTTAGAGTGTTCCATGTGTATTGGATTCCAAATATCCCAGGACTCCCTGTGTTATAGCCTCACCAGCGTCAGATTCCCTCTTCCAGGTTCCTGGACTGCTCGCACACCCCGAAACTCCCGGATCTGACGGAACACAGGGAACCTTGCCAATAGGTGGTCCCTACCATGGTCTTGGGTTTTACTTGGGCCTGACATGACACAACCAAGCAACTATTTCACTTTGCTATCCCCTTCCAGCTCACGTAGAGGGGCCAGGACGGCAGTTCCGTCTTTTTCTACAACGGGGCTAGGGTTTCACCGGAGAGGGGCTCCGGAGCGTCTGAATCCCACCAAGTCCCATGGTATGCCATACCCTGTGTGTTAGAGTGTTCCATGTGTCTTGGATGCCAAAGATACCATCACTCCCTGTGTTATGGCCTCACGGGCGTCGGATTCCCTCTTCCCGGTTCCAGGACTGCTCACACACCCCGAAACTTCCGGATCTGATGGAACGCGGGGAAACTTGAAAATAGGTGGGCCCTACGATTGTATTGGGTGTTCCTTGGGAATAAAATTACACAATAAAGCAACTAGTTCCACTTTGCTACCCCCTTCCGGCTCACGTAGTGGGGCCAAGACGGCAGTTCCGTCTTTTTCTACAACAGGGCTAGGGTTTCACCAGAGAGGGGCTCCGAAGCGTCTTAATCCCATCAAGTCCCATGGTATTCCATAACATGTGTTTTATAGTGTTCCATGTGTATTTTATGCCAAATATACCATCACTCCCTGTGTTATGGCCACACCGGCGTCGGATTCCCTCTTCCGGGTTCCAGGACTGCTCACACACCCTGAAACTCCCGGATCTGACGGAACGCGTGGAACCTTGAAATAGGTGGGCCCTACCATTGTCTTGGGGTCCTTGGGACTAAAATGACACAACCAAGCAACTAGTTCCACTTTGCTACCCCCTTCCGGCTCACGTAGTGGGGCCAGGACGGCAGCGCCGTCTTTTTCTACAGCGGGGCTAGGGTTTCACCGGAGAGGGGCTCTAGAGCGTATGAATCCCACCAAGTCCCATGGTATGCCATAACATGTGTGCTATAGTGTTACATGTGTCTTGGATGCCAAATATACCATCACTCCCTATGTTATGGCCTCACCGGGCTTCGGATTCCCTCTTCCAGGTTCCACGACTCCTCACACACCCCGAAACTCCCGGATCTGACGGAACGGGGGGAACCTTGCCAATAGGTGGGCCCTAACATTGTCTTGGGTGTTCCTTGGTCCTAACATGACACAACCAAGCAACTATTTCCACTTTTCTACCCCCTTCCGGCTCACGTAGAGGGGCCTGGACGGCGGTTCTGTCTTTTTCTACAGCGGGGCGAGGGTTTCACCGGAGAGGGGCTCCGGAGCGTCTGAATCCCACCAATTCCCATGGTATACCATAACATGTGTGTTAGAGTGTTCCATGTGTCTTGGATGCCAAAGATACCATGAATCCTGTGTTATGGCCTCACCGGAGTCAGATTCCCTCTTCCGGGTTACAAGACTGCTCACACCCCAAAACTCCCGGATCTGACGGAACGGGGGGAACCTTGCCAATAGGTGGGCCCTATCATTGTCTCGGGTGTTTCTTGGCAGTAAAATGACACAACCAAACAACTAGTTCCACTTTTCTACCCCCTTCCGTCTCACGTAGAGGGGCCAGGACGACAGTTCCGTCTTATTCTACAACGGGGCTAGGGTTTCGCCGGAGAGTGGCTCCGGAGCGTCTGAATCCCACCAAGTCCCATGGTATGCCATACCAAGTGTTTTAGAGTGTTCCATGTGTCTTCGATGCCAAAGATACCATCACTCCCTGTGTTATGGCCTCACCGGCGTCGGATTCCCTCTTCCGGGTTCCACGACTGCTCACACACCCCGAAACTACCGGATCTGACGGAACGGGGGGAACCTTGCCAATAGGTGGGCCCTACCATTGTCTTGGGTGTTCCTTGGGCCTAACATTACACAACCAAGCAACTAGTTCCACTTTGCTACCCCCTTTCGGCTCACGTAGAGGGGCCAGGACGGCAGTTGTGTCTTTTTCTACAGCGGGGCTAGGGTTTCACCGTAGAGGGTCTCCGGAGCGTCTGAATCCCACCAAGTCCGATGGTACGCCATAACATGTGTGGTAGAGTGTTCCATGTGTCTTGGATGCCAAATATACCATCACTACCTGTGTTATGGCCTCACGGGCGTCGGATTCCCTCTTCCGGGTTCCAGGACTGCTTACGGACCTCGAAACTCCCGGATCTGATGAAACGCGGGGAACCGAGCCAATAGGTGGGTCCTAACTTTGTCTTGGGTGTTACTTGGGACTAACATGACACAACAAAGCAACTAGTTCCACTTTGATACCCCTTTCCGGCTCCCGTAGAGGGGCTAGGACGGCAGTTCTGTCTTTTTCTACAACGGGGCTAGGGTTTCACCGGATAGGGGCTCCGCAGCGTCTGAATCCCACCAAGTCACATGTTATGCCATACCATGTGTGTTAGAGTGTTCCATGTGTCTTCTATGCCAAATATACCATCACTCCCTGTGTTATGGCCTCACCGGCGTCGGATTCCCTCTTCCGGGTTCCGGGACTGCTCACACACCCCGAAACTCCCGGATCTGACGGAACCGGGGGAACCTTGCCAATAGGTAGGACCTAACATTGTCTTGGGTGTTCCTTGGGCCTAATATGAAACAACCAAGCAACTATTTCCACTTTGCTACCCCCTTCCGGATCACGTAGAGGGGCCAAGACGGCAGTTCCGTCTTTTTCTACTGTGGGGCTAGGGTTTCACCGGAGAGGGGCTCCGGAGCGTCTGAATCCCACCAATTCCCACGGTATGCCATAAAATGTATGTTAGAGTGTTCCATGTGTGTTGTATTCCAAATATCCCATCACTCCCTGTGTTATGGCCTCACCGGCGTCAGATTCCCTGTTCCGGGTTCCTGGACTCCTCACACACCCCGAAACTCCTAGATCTGACAGAATGCGGGGAACCTTGCCAATAGGTGGCCCCTAACATTGTCTTGGGCCTAACATGACACAACCAAGCAACTAGTTCCACTTTGCTACCCCCTTCCGGCTCACTTAGAGGGGCCAGGACGACAGTTCCGTCTTTTTCTACAACGGGGCTAGGGTTTCGCCGGAGAGGGGCTCCGGAGCGTCTGAATCCCACCAAGTCCCATGGTATGCCATACCAAGTGTGTTAGAGTGTTCCATGTGTCTTGGATGACAAAGATACCATCACTCCCTGTGTTATGGCCTCACCGGCGTCGGATTCCCTCTTCCGGGTTCCACGACTGCTCACACACCCCGAAACACCCGGATCTGACGGAACTGGGGGAACCTTTACAATAGGTGGGCCCTACCATTGTATTGGGTGTTCCTTGGGCCTAAAATGACACAACCAAGCAACTAGTTCCACTTTTATACCCCCTTCCGGCTCACGTAGAGGGGCCAGGACAGCAGTTCTGTCTTTTTCTACAACGGGGCTAGGGTTTCACCAGAGAGGGGCTCCGGAGCGTCTAAATCCCACCAAGTCCCATGGTATGCCATACCATGTGTGTTGGAGTGTTCCATGTGTATTTGATTCCAAATATACCATCACTCCCCGTGTTATGGCCTCACGGGCGTCGGATTCCCTCTTCCGGGTTCCAGGACTGCTCACACACCTCGAAACTACCGGATCTGATGAAACGCGGGGAACCAAGCCAATAGGTGGGCCCTAACATTGTCTTGGGTGTTCCTTGGGCCTAAAATGACACAACCGAGCAACTAGTTACACTTTGCTACCCCTTTCCGACTCACGTGGAGGGGCTAGGACGTCAGTTATGTCTTTTTCTACAGCGGGGCTAGGGTTTCACCGGAGAGGGGCTCCAGAGCGTCTGAATCCCACCAAGTCCCATGGTATGCCATACCATGTGTGTTAGAGTGTTACATGTGTCTTGGATGCCAAAGATACCATCACTCCCTGTGTTATGGCCTCACCGGCGTCGGATTCCCTCTTCCGGGTTCCGGGACTGCTCACACACCCCGAAACTCCCGGATCTGACAGAACTGGGGGAACCTTGCCAATAGGTGGGCCCTACCATTGTCTTGGGTGTTCCTTGGGCCTAAAATGACACAACCAAGCAACTAGTTCCACTTTGCTACCCCCTTCCGGATCACGTAGAGGGGCCAAGACGGCAGTTCCGTGTTTTTCTACTGTGGGGCTAGGGTTTCACCGGAGTGGGGCTCTGGAGCGTGTGAATCCCACCAATTCCCATGGTATGCCATACCATGTGTGATAGAGTGTTCCATGTGTGTTGTATTCCAAATATCCCATCACTCCCTGTGTTATGGCCTTACCGGCGTCAGATTCACTGTTCCGGGTTCCTGGACTCCTCACACACCCCGAAACTCCCAGATCTGACAGCATGCGGGGAAGCTTGCCAATAGGTGGCCCCTACCATTGTCTTGGGTGTTCCTTGGGCCTAACATGACACAACCAAGCAACTAGTTCCACTTTGCTACCCCCTTCCGGATCACGTAGAGGGGCCAAGACGGCAGTTCCGTCTTTTTCTACTGTGGGGCTAGGGTTTCACCGGAGAGGGGCTCCGGAGCGTCTGAATCCCACCAATTCCCACGGTATGCCATAAAATGTATATTAGAGTGTTCCATGTGTGTTGTATTCCAAATATCCCATCACTCCCTGTGTTATGGCCTCACCGGCGTCAGATTCCCTGTTCCGGGTTCCTGGACTCCTCACACACCCCGAAACTCCCAGATCTGACAGAATGCGGGGAACCTTGCCAATAGGTGGCCCCTAACATTGTCTTGGGTGTTCCTTGGGCCTAACATGACACAACCAAGCAACTAGTTCCACTTTGCTACCCCGTTCCGGCTCACTTAGAGGGGCCAGGACGACAGTTCCGTCTTTTTCTACAACGGGGCTAGGGTTTCGCCGGAGAGGGGCTCCGAAGCGTCTGAATCCCACCAAGTCCCATGGTATGCCATACCAAGTGTGTTAGAGTGTTCCATGTGTCTTGGATGACAAAGATACCATCACTCCCTGTGTTATGGCCTCACCGGCGTCGGATTCCCTCTTCCGGGTTCCACGACTGCTCACACACCCCGAAACACCCGGATCTGACGGAACTGGGGGAACCTTTCCAATAGGTGGGCCCTACCATTGTATTGGGTGTTCCTTGGGCCTAAAATGACACAACCAAGCAACTAGTTCCACTTTTATACCCCCTTCCGGCTCACGTAGAGGGGCCAGGACAGCAGTTCTGTCTTTTTCTACAACGGGGCTAGGGTTTCACCGGAGAGGGGCTCCGGAGCGTCTGAATCCCACCAAGTCCCATGGTATGCCATACCATGTGTGTTGGAGTGTTCCATGTGTATTTGATTCCAAATATACCATCACTCCCCGTGTTATGGCCTCACGGGCGTCGGATTCCCTCTTCCGGGTTCCAGGACTGCTCACACACCTCGAAACTACCGGATCTGATGAAACGCGGGGAACCAAGCCAATAGGTGGGCCCTAACATTGTCTTGGGTGTTCCTTGGGCCTAAAATGACACAACCGAGCAACTAGTTACACTTTGCTACCCCTTTCCGACTCACGTAGAGGGGCTAGGACGTCAGTTATGTCTTTTTCTACAGCGGGGCTAGGGTTTCACCGGAGAGGGGCTCCAGAGCGTCTGAATCCCACCAAGTCCCATGGTATGCCATACCATGTGTGTTAGAGTGTTACATGTGTCTTGGATGCCAAAGATACCATCACTCCCTGTGTTATGGCCTCACCAACGTCGGATTCCCTCTTCCGGGTTCCGGGACTGCTCACACACCCCGAAACTCCCGGATCTGACGGAACTGGGGGAACCTTGCCAATAGGTGGTCCCTACCATTGTGTTGGGTGTTCCTTGGGCCTAAAATGACACAACCAAGCAACTAGTTCCACTTTGCTACCCCCTTCCGGCTCACGTAGAGGGGCCAAGACGGCAGTTCCGTGTTTTTCTACTGTGGGGCTAGGGTTTCACCGGAGAGGGGCTCTGGAGCGTGTGAATCCCACCAATTCCCATGGTATGCCATACCATGTGTGATAGAGTGTTCCATGTGTGTTGTATTCCAAATATCCCATCACTCCCTGTGTTATGGCCTTACCGGCGTCAGATTCACTGTTCCGGGTTCCTGGACTCCTCACACACCCCGAAACTCCCAGATCTGACAGAATGCGGGGAAGCTTGCCAATAGGTGGCCCCTACCATTGTATTGGGTGTTACTTGGGCATAACATGACACAACCAAGCAACTAGTTCCACTTTGCTACCCCCTTCCGGATCACGTAGAGGGGCCAAGACGGCAGTTCCGTCTTTTTCTACTGTGGGGCTAGGGTTTCACCAGAGAGGGGCTCCGGAGCGTCTGAATCCCACCAATTCCCACGGTATGCCATAAAATGTATGTTAGAGTGTTCCATGTGTGTTGTATTCCAAATATACCATCACTCCCTGTGTTATGGCCTCACCGGCGTCAGATTCCCTGTCCCGGGTTCCTGGACTCCTCACACACCCCGAAACTCCCAGATCTGACAGAATGCGGGGAACCTTTCCAATAGGTGGCCCCTAACATTGTCTTGGGTGTTCCTTGGGCCTAACATGACACAACCAAGCAACTAGTTCCACTTTGCTACCCCGTTCCGGCTCACTTAGAGGGGCCAGGACGACAGTTCCGTCTTTTTCTACAACGGGGCTAGGGTTTCACCGGAGAGGGGCTCCGAAGCGTCTGAATCCCACCAAGTCCCATGGTATGCCATACCAAGTGTGTTAGAGAGTTCCATGTGTCTTGGATGACAAAGATACCATCACTCCCTGTGTTATGGCCTCACCGGCGTCGGATTCCCTCTTCCGGGTTCCACGACTGCTCACACACCCCGAAACACCCGGATCTGACGGAACTGGGGGAACCTTTCCAATAGGTGGGCCCTACCATTGTACTGCGTGTTCCTTGGGCCTAAAATGACACAACCAAGAAACTAGTTCCACTTTTATACCCCCTTCCGGCTCACGTAGAGGGGCCAGGACAGCAGTTCTGTCTTTTTCTACAACGGGGCTAGGGTTTCACCGGAGAGGGGCTCCGGAGCGTCTGAATCCCACCAAGTCCCATGGTATGCCATACCATGTGTGTTGGAGTGTTCCATGTGTATTTGATTCCAAATATACCATCACTCCCCGTGTTATGGCCTCACGGGCGTCGGATTCCCTCTTCCGGGTTCCAGGACTGCTCACACACCTCGAAACTACCGGATCTGATGAAACGCGGGGAACCAAGCCAATAGGTGGGCCCTATCATTGTCTTGGGTGTTCCTTGGGCCTAAAATGACACAACCGAGCAACTAGTTACACTTTGCTACCCCTTTCCGACTCACGTAGAGGGGCTAGGACGTCAGTTATGTCTTTTTCTACAGCGGGGCTAGGGTTTCACCGGAGAGGGGCTCCAGAGCGTCTGAATCCCACCAAGTCCCATGGTATGCCATACCATGTGTGTTAGAGTGTTACATGTGTCTTGGATGCCAAAGATACCATCACTCCCTGTGTTATGGCCTCACCGGCGTCGGATTCCCTCTTCCGGGTTCCAGGACTGCTCACACACCCCGAAACTCCCGGATCTGACGGAACTGGGGGAACCTTGCCAATAGGTGGGCCCTACCATTGTCTTGGGTGTTCCTTGGGCCTAAAATTACATAACCAAGTAACTAGTTCCACTTTGCTACCCCCTTCCGGCTCAGTAGAGGGGCCAAGACGGCAGTTCCGTGTTTTTCTAAAGTGGGGCTAGGGTTTCACCGGAGAGGGGCTCTGGAGCGTGTGAATCCCACCAATTCCCATGGTATGCCATACCATGTGTGATAGAGTGTTCCATGTGTGTTGTATTCCAAATATCCCATCACTCCCTGTGTTATGGCCTTACCGGCGTCAGATTCACTGTTCCGGGTTCCTGGACTCCTCACACACCCCGAAACTCCCAGATCTGACAGAATGCAGGGAACCTTGCCAATAGGTGGCCCCTACCATTGTCTTGGGTGTTCCTTGGGCATAACATGACACAACCAAGCAACTAGTTCCACTTTTCTACCCCCTTCCGGATCACGTAGAGGGGCCAAGACGGCAGTTCCGTCTTTTTCTACTGTGGGGCTAGGGTTTCACCGGAGAGGGGCTCCGGAGCGTCTGAATCCCACCAATTCCCACGGTATGCCATAAAATGTATGTTAGAGTGTTCCATGTGTGTTGTATTCCAAATATCCCATCACTCCCTGTGTTATGGCCTCACCGGCGTCAGATTCCCTGTTCCGGGTTCCTGGACTCCTCACACACCCCGAAACTCCCAGATCTGACAGAATGCGGGGAACCTTGCCAATAGGTGGCCCCTAACATTGTCTTGGGTGATCCTTGGGCCTAACATGACACAACCAAGCAACTAGTTCCACTTTTCTACCCCCTTCCGGCTCACTTAGAGGGGCCAGGACGACAGTTCCGTCTTTTTCTACAACGGGGCTAGGGTTTCGCCGGAGAGGGGCTCCGGAGCGTCTGAATCCCACCAAGTCCCATGGTATGCCATACCAAGTGTGTTAGAGTGTTCCATGTGTCTTCAATGACAAAGATACCATCACTCCCTGTGTTATGGCCTGACCGGCGTCGGATTCCCTCTTCCGGGTTCCACGACTGCTCACACACCCCGAAACACCCGGATCTGACGGAACTGGGGGAACCTTTCCAATAGGTGGGCCCTACCATTGTATTGGGTGTTCCTTGGGCCTAAAATGACACAACCAAGCAACTAGTTCCACTTTTATACCCCCTTCCGGCTCACGTAGAGGGGCCAGGACAGCAGTTCTGTCTTTTTCTACAACGGGGCTAGGGTTTCACCGGAGAGGGGCTCCGGAGCGTCTGAATCCCACCAAGTCCCATGGTATGCCATACCATGTGTGTTGGAGTGTTCCATGTGTATTTGATTCCAAATATACCATCACTCCCCGTGTTATGGCCTCACGGGCGTCGGATTCCCTCTTCCGGGTTCCAGGACTGCTCACACACCTCGAAACTACCGGATCTGATGAAACGCGGGGAACCAAGCCAATAGGTGGGCCCTAACATTGTCTTGGGTGTTCCTTGGGCCTAAAATGACACAACCGAGCAACTAGTTACACTTTGCTACCCCTTTCCGACTCACGTAGAGGGGCTAGGACGTCAGTTATGTCTTTTTCTACAGCGGGGCTAGGGTTTCACCGGAGAGGGGCTCCAGAGCGTCTGAATCCCACCAAGTCCCATGGTATGCCATACCATGTGTGTTAGAGTGTTACATGTGTCTTGGATGCCAAAGATACCATCACTCCCTGTGTTATGGCCTCACCGGCGTCGGATTCCCTCTTCCGGGTTCCGGGACTGCTCACACACCCCGAAACTCCCGGATCTGACGGAACTGGGGGAACCTTGCCAATAGGTGGGCCCTACCATTTTCTTGGGTGTTCCTTGGGCCTAAAATGACACAACCAAGCAACTAGTTCCACTTTGCTACCCCCTTCCGGCTCACGTAGAGGGGCCAAGACGGCAGTTCCGTGTTTTTCTACTATGGGGCTAAGGTTTCACCGGAGAGGGGCTCTGGAGCGTGTGAATCCCACCAATTCAAATGGTATGCCATAACATGTGTGATAGAGTGTTCCATGTGTGTTGTATTCCAAATATCCCATCACTCCCTGTGTTATGGCCTTACCGGCGTCAGATTCACTGTTCCGGGTTCCTGGACTCCTCACACACCCCGAAACTCCCAGATCTGACAGAATGCGGGGAACCTTGCCAATAGGTGGCCCCTACCATTGTCTTGGGTGTTCCTTGGGCCTAACATGACACAACCAAGCAACTAGTTCCACTTTTCTACCCCCTTCCGGCTCACTTAGAGGGGCCAGGACGACAGTTCCGTCTTTTTCTACAACGGGGCTAGGGTTTCGCCGGAGAGGGGCTCCGGAGCGTCTGAATCCCACAAAGTCCCATGGTATGCCATACCAAGTGTGTTAGTGTGTTCCATGTGTCTTGGATGACAAAGATACCATCACTCCCTGTGTTATGGCCTCACCGGCGTCAGATTCCCTCTTCCGGGTTCCACGACTGCTCACACACCCCGAAACTCCCGGATCTGACGGAACTGGGGGAACCTTTCCAATAGGTGGGCCCTACCATTGTCTTGTGTATTCCTTGGGCCTAACATGACACAACCAAGCAACAAGTTCCACTTTGCTACCACCTTCCGGCTCACGTAGAGGGGCCAAGACGGCAGTTCCGCCTTTTTCTACTGTGGGGCTAGTGTTTCACTGGAGAGGGGCTCCAGAGTGTCTGAATCCCACCAAGTCCAATGGTATGCCATAACATGTGTGTTAGATGTTCCATGTGTGTTGTATTCCAAATATCCCATCACTCCCTGTGTTATGGCCTCACCGGCGTCGGATTCCCTCTTTCGGGTTCCATGACTGCTCACACCCCGAAACTCCCGGATCCGACGGAACAGGGGGAACCTTGCCAATAGGTGGGCCCTACAATTGTCTTGGGTGTTCCTTGGGCCTAACCTGACACAACCAAGCAACTAGTTCCACTTTTGTACCCCCTTTCGGCTCACGTAGTAGGGCCAGGACGGCAATCCCGTCTGTTTCTACTGCGGGGCTAGGGTTTCACCGGAGATGGGCTCCGGAGCATCCGAATCCCACCAAGTCCGATGGTATGCCATACCATGTGTGTTATAGTGTTGCAAGTGTGTTGGATTGCAAAGATCAAATCACTCCCTGTGTTATGGCCTCACCGGCGTCGGATTCCCTCTTCCGGGTTCCATGACTGCTCACACCCCAAAACTCCCGGATCTGACGGAGCGGGGGAACCTTGCCAATAGGTGGGCCCTACCATTGTCTTGGGTGTTCCTTGGTCCTAACATGACACAACGAAGCAACTAGTTCCACTTTGCTACCCCCTCCGGCTCACGTAGAGGGGCCAGGACGACAGTTCCGTCTTTTTCTACAGCGGGGCTAGGGTTTCACCGGAGAGGGGCTCCGGAGCGTCCGAATCCCACCAAGTCCCCTGGTATGCCATACCATGTGTGTTAGAGTGTTCCATGTGTGTTTTATTCCAAAGATCCCATCACTCCCTGTGTTATGGCATCACCAATGTCGGATTCCCTCTTCCGGGTTCCACGACTGCTCACACACCCCGAAACTCCCGGATCTGACGAAACTGGGGGAACCTTGCCAATAGGTGGGACCTAACATCGTACTGGGTGTTCCTTGGGCATAACATGACACAACCAAGCAACTAGTTCCACTTTGCTACCCCCTTCCGGCTCACGTAGAGGGGCCAGGACGACAGTTCCGTCTTTTTCTACTATGGGGATACGGTTTCACCGGAGAGGGGTTCCGGAGCGTCCGAATCCCACCAAGTCTCATGGTATGCCATACACTGTGTGTTAGAGTGTGCCATGTGTGTTGGATTACAAAGATCCCATCACTCCCTGTTGAAAGTGCAATATGGTCAACTAGAGGGGGGGGGGGGGGTGAATAGGTGACCTACAAATTTTACTTCTTTTTCACTTTTAATGGGGGCTTTAAGAAAGTAAATGCCTGATTACCTAAATGTGCAACTAAGTGAATACCCTAGGTGGTACGGAACAAGAAGCAGCGGACATAAAGGAACGGTACAAGATAACAACAAGTGAAAAACACGGAGGCAAGGATATGTTTCCCGTAGTTCCTTCTTAAAAGAAGTACGTCTACGTTGGAGAGGTGGGGAGCCACCTAGGCGCTCCTCAATAGCACGGATGTGCACACCTTGTTCTCCTTGAGCTTCTCCGGTGAGGGAGATTCTCGTTTCCACTATGAGGTCGACTTGAAGGCGTTGACCAAACCTTTACAAGGGGTTGAGGCTACTCCACAAGTGAGATGGAGGCTCTCAACAATCGAAGCTTCTTGCTACAAGGTGGAAGCTACAAGCACTAGGGTTTCCCTTGGATGACAAAGCAACCAAGAGATTACAAGATCCCAAGAGTTGTGGTGTGGGTACACACGTTTTGGCTTGGTGGAAAGGTAGATCTAGTCCTCCTCCATGAGATCCTTGAAGGGCATCGAGTTTGGTTGGAGGAGGAGGGAGATTGGGGCGTTTTGAGCTCTACAACAATGGAGGAGAGAGAGGAATGGACGAGCTGCTTATCTAGAGGAAGAAGACAGCTATTTATAGGCTCCTCCAATTTCTGACCGTTGCAGTCCTGTAGGACCGGAATATTCCGGTGTAAGCACCGGAAATTTCCTGTATGCCTGGGCCGGAAATTTGAATAGTCCGGGGGGCGGATTTTTGAAATATCTGGGGGCGGAAATTTCCGCCCCAATACTCCGCCCCCTCTCTGCGCGCGGGCACCAGCTCGTTGACGAAAAATGGCTAAGGACCAGGGGCCGGATATTTGCACCGGAAATTTCCGGGGCAAATTTCCGCCCTAGCTTCTGTGCGCGGGCAGCAGCCAATTGTTGAAAAACGGCTAAGGACCAGAATGCCGAAATATTGGAATATCCGGTGGGCGGATAATTGAAATGTCCGGGCCCGGAAATTTCCGGACAGAATTTCCGCCCCCATCTCTGTGCGCGGGCAGCTGAGAGTGCTCCAATTTCTGCTAAGTCCCAGAGGGACGGATTTTTGCACCGGAAATTTCCGGGGCAAATTTCCGCCCTGGCTTCTGTGCGCGGGCAGTGAAAACACTTAGTCGTTTTTCAAGATGCCAGAAGAGGGCCGGAATATTCCGGTGCGGGGGCCGGATATTCTGCCCCATAGGCACCGGAAATTCCGATGTGTATACTGAAAAATCCGGGGGCATAGAAACCAGAGTGTAGGCCTTCTCTTTGATCTTCCGTCAAGAATATAACAATAAGCATCTGAGATAATAGCTGCACAGACTAAAACAACACTGTTAGATAGATGATACCCGTGTTATCATCATCACCAAAATCATTAGAGGGATCATGAGCTTTCAATCTCCCCCTTTTTGGTGAATGATGACAACACGAGTATTTGCAGGGAAATAAACTAACAGTGCACGATATGAAAACATCACATATAGCATATATAGGAGACATGCCTCCTAATAATAATAGTTCACCAACGAATAACGAGTATGATAGAACGAAGTTCGAAAAGACACGCGAGATGATAAAAATAGGCAAATAAAGAACGAAACCCTCCCAAGCAAATCCCCGCGATCATCTAGATCTTCTCCCCCTTTGGCATCAGGATACCAAAAAGAGAAAAGAGAGAGCTACGTCCCATGGAGCAAACTCTAGGCCTGGGTCTCCTCCTCTTCCTCTTTCGCTTCATCCTCGGTGACATCCTCCATGTCCTCATCATCATCCACACCGATATCCCAATCAACGTCGCGGATGTTCCAGTTCTTGTAGGCAATCCTGGGAGGAGGAAGTGGTGGCACATTGGGAGCACCAAGAGCAGTCATGATGTGATGCTGGTTCTCGAGGATACTGCGGCGCTCCACATAGGCGTTGTAGTTCTCCTTGTGGATGCACACATGCATGCACAACACCTTCTCAATTGCGTGAACAAGCCATGAGCGCTTCTTCTTGCCAGCGGGAGGAGGACGCATGCGAGGATCACGGTGGCCTTGACCTGTGGCACCCACATCATGTGCAGCCTGCTGTGTGTGAGCTGCCTTCTTGTACAGAGTAACATCCTTGTGGTCCTCACAGTCCAGCTCCAAGTCCTCACGGAGTGCCTCGGGATAGCGAGCTTTGATGAGCTTCATGATGTACGGGGCATATGGGGGCACTTTGCGGTGGAAGAGAGCAAAGTGGATCTCATTGAAGATGAAATCCGTCACATCGACCTTGCGGGCCTCCATGTCATCCAGGTCACCCTCAGTGAAGGTCAGGTAGGCGTGGTACATGAGGTTGACCAAGCCACCACGAATAGCATCATTATTGCCACCACTTGGGGCAATAGACTCCCGGAACATACGCAGCAGGATGTCATATATAGGATACAGCCCTTTGGCCTAGCCAATCACACCTGTGGAGCCATACAACTCAGCCAGCCTGTTCTTCTCATACTCAACCCCGTGAATATGCATGCGGTGACCCTGGGGAGTGTTGAGGCCAGCAAAGGGGTACCCGAGCGCAGTAGCAAAGTCATGGAAGTTGGCAGTGAGCAAGTGGGGGCCAGACATCCAAGACATCCCAATCTCCTCGGAATCATCAATAACCAGAGTGGCGAAGAACTGCTGGATGAATGTGGTGTTGTAAGAGCATCTAGTCTCCATAAGAGGGCGCAAACCAAGGAGCTCTGCCAACTGGACTGAGTTGTTGAAGTAGGCGGGATTGGCAGCCAGATGAGCGAAGTTGATAACCTTCATTGGGCACACCGGCTTGCTCATGACAGTGTACACTTGCTTGAAAAGGGTCTCCTGCTCAACGTGCCAGAAGCAGGAATCAATTGTGGGGTCTTGAGGACCCTCAGTGTACCAGGACTTGCCCCGCCATGCCTTGAACTCGGGGATGGACATGGTGGCCAGGTTCAGAGCAGACTTCCCTTGCTGCTTCCCAGCTTTGCGAGCAGCCCTGTCAGCATCACGTTGGCGCTCATATTCCTTCTCAGCATCCCTCGCACGCCGGCGAGTCTCATTCTCATCCACATAGGTCCCCACCTCATTTTCCCTCAGGTGACGGAGGCGCTTGCGGGAACTGAGCAGCTTGCCGGGCCTAGAGCTTGAACCATCTGCGAGGAAAGCAGAAAAGATGCAAAGAAAACCAAACAAGAATAAAAAACGGGGGCTCATGACTTGAGGGAATGAAGAAAGTAGATGTCTGTTCGAGATTCAGTACAGGCCGGAAATTCCGGTCGTGGGTGCGGAAAGTCCGGAGGGCGGAAATTCCGGCCACAGGGAAATTTCCGGGGGGCGGAAACTCCAGTCCTGTGGCGGAAATTTCCGGCCTGCGAAATTTTCAAATCCAGATCTGAATCTGGGCCTGGAACGAATCTAGGACGATGGATTGAAATATAGAGATGAAAAACTAGAGTATGTGATAGTTGTGTGAAAATATGACAGTACAATATCTTGAACAACACTAGACATGAGATCGAATCATCGAATCAACCATAGATTACGGAGAAAACGGAACACATACCGGGATCCGTGAGGTAGGAACGGTTGTGCGGTCTCTTGATCCGCAAAAGGTGATTTGAGGATAAGAAGGGGAGGCAAAGGGGCCTCCCGGAGGTCTCGGAGGCGGCGGCGGCATCTGGAGGCGGAGTGGAGGCGAAGGGAGGGGAGCAACCTAGAACTGCTCCCTCCCGTCGCCCTTATATAGCCCCAGACTAACCACACATGAAATTTCCGGTATTAGGGCCGGATATTCCGGGGGTCCGGAAATTTGGGCCGGAATATTCCGCCCAAATATCCGGTGTGCCCTCTGCGAGCGGGCACGCAGGATATTTGGGGGATTATTCGAGTCCATTTCGAACCCCGAAAATTTCCGGGGCTTAAGGCACGGAATATTCCGGGTCCCCGGAAATTTCCGCTCAAATTTCCGGTGTGCCTTCTGCGAGCGGGCACATCGGAAATGGGCGAAATTTCTGGGACAAATGTCTGAGGGCCGGAATTTCCGGTGTTCCCACGCCATCCGAGTTTTTGTGGAAGATGGAACAAGTCGTGAGCCTCCAAAAACGAAAAACAAACAAACGCACGAACACGAGGAAAACATCAAACTCACATCAAATACAAATTCAAAGGAAAAAGTTGGTGGCCGAAGCCACCGTGTTTGCGTGATACCAAGGAGCCGCGAAGATGTATCTTGGACTCAAAAGTATAACTCACGTTTTAAGCACAATAAGTCACAAATTGACTAGATATGCATGACGTTTTGATTGTTTTGCGCATGATAGGTGGAGTGTTTGTTCATGAGTTGAACTACGCTACCCCTATGTCCATGCCTACATCTAGACTAGATAGCACATATAGTGAAGGTACTTATGCAAGGGTTCAAGAGAAGTTAGACGCATCGATCACATTTAGTTCATTCCTCAAACCCCGAAATCTTGGTTCATCAAGGGCCTTCGTGAAGATATCCGCAAGTTGATCCTTGGTCGCAACATAGGAGAGGTCAATATCACCCTTCTCAACATGATCCCGAATAAAGTGATGTCGTATCTCAATGTGCTTCGTCTTGGAGTGAAGAACGGGATTGTAGGCGATCTTGATGGCACTCTCATTGTCGCACAAGAGAGGAACGTTGTCGAAGACGATGCCACAATCTCTCAATGTTTGCCGCATCCAAAGTAATTGAGCACAACAACTCGCCGCGGAGATGTATTCGGCCTCAGTGGTGGGGAGTGCAATGCAGTTTTGCTTCTTGGAAGACCAACATACCAATGAACGACCAAGAAATTGACAACCTCCGGATGTAGATTTCCTATCCGTCTTCTCTCCCGCATAGTCCGCATCCGAATACCCAATGAGCTTAAAGCTTGAACCCTTGGGATACCAAAGACCAAAGTTTGGGGTATGAACTAAATATCGAAAGATACGCTTAACCGCTTCAAAGTGACTTTGTCTCGGGGAGGCTTGAAACCTTGCACATTTACCAACGCTATACATAATATCGGGTCTAGGTGCACAAAGGTAGAGCAAAGAGCCAATCATGGAGCGGTATACCTTTTGATCTACCTGATGTAGGCGTTTGCCCGATCTTTCACCGCAAGAACCACCGAGATAACTATTCTCCCAATCACGTGAGCGATACACGTAACCTGAAGAACATGGATAGATTTAGGCGAGAAACGCACGAACCCTCTTGGCAGATCCAAGAACACTCGCACCTTTATTTCACACCAAGCTCGACAACTCAAGGCAGATCCAAGAGCCCCCGACCCACGAACGAACCCTCTTGGCAGATCCAAGAACACTCGCACCTTTATTTGCAAAGATAACTGACGAACGTCCGAGACGCCGCCTACACGCCGATCCCCTAGGGACGGTGGTAACCTGGAACTTTTAGTTCTACATAATTTTCAACTTATCCCAAAACCCTAGGCCTTGGCTCTCTTTATATAAGAGGCCAAACCCTAGTCGGTTGGACAGACCCAAACTGACTCCTAACCTAATTGGACTCAAACTGGATACAAACCGGCCCATTTAGAAGGCTCGGCCACAACATGCGGCTCGCAGGCCTTAGACATTATACATCGTGGTTTATTGTCCTAGCGTGCTAACCAGTATATGCCCGTATCATCCTCCCTTTATTCAAAAGGCGTTGTCCTCAACGCCAGAAGGTCTTCTCCGGCGCTTGTGACGTCAAATTATCATATCGCCACGCTTCTACATCCTCAAGTCATGCTTGCCTGCCACACCACATCCTCCCTTTCGGCTAGCTAGACTTGTTCTTGGCGCCATCCATGTTTGGCACCACCAACATGATTTAGACACATAATCTGTCAAATTGCATCTATAAACGCACCATGCAAACCACCCCTGACACAGCAGGACAGACTCCTGTACCCCAAGGATCCAAGTAAGCTGAATACGCGTGCTGATGCAGTCTGAAATTGTATAGGTTAACTGAGTGCATCACTCAAGACAAACAGGACAAATTCCTGCACCTCTTGAATCAAAATGAACAAAGTTCACCGCCTGTGAAAATATAAACTAATGTCTCTTTTTTTTTTGTCTTCGTGTCCGCCCGTAAACTGTACCAAAATTTGGCCCGCTTCACACTCACGTACACATCCAAATTTTCCTTTGGTCTTTCCCCCTTTTTTTTTATTTTGCCTGACAGGTATCCTCGCTGATCACAAATCGGAAATAGCTAGGAACTAGTCGTACCTCCTCTTTTCCATGTCTGTTACGTGACCAGCTAGTAAGCGGTATCAATCATCTTAGACACCACGCCATGCAAGCAAAGCTGGAAAAAAAATAATACTTCTCTTTCCTTGCTAGTTGCCTTTTCTTTATTGGGTTGCCTTTTTTTTATTGGGATACCAATGTATGCACGTACCCACCAAATCCAATCTTCCTTTTTTTAGTACATCCGATCGGTGTTTGGATTCCACAAGCAATACGACTCTGGTAGAGATCGAGAACCGTACCGAGACAGCGGACTCCGCTGGCTGCACTTGGCGTTCTAAACGAATCCAATACGATCTCCTCTTTCCAATAGTCAACGGATCCATGATTCGCCGAGATCAAAAACACAGGCACGTCAAGGCATAGCTGGGGTCCTCTTTCGACTCGTGCTTGGCCTCCACGATGGAATCATCACGATTCCTCTTAACATCTTCGCTCAAAAACCGATATGCCAATCTTTTGCAAAACTGTAGATTCAATCTTCAATTTGGACAAACCCCGCGGTGATCAACCTGGCGCTCTGATACCACATGATGTAAACGTTTGCCCGATCTTTCACCGCAAGAACCACCGAGATAACTATTCTCCCAATCACGTGAGCGATACACGTAACCTCAAGAACATGGATAGATTTAGGCGAGAAACGCACGAACCCTCTTGGCAGATCCAAGAACACTCGCACCTTTATTTCACACCAAGCTCGACAACTCAAGGCAGATCCAAGAGCCCCCGACCCACGAACGAACCCTCTTGGCAGATCCAAGAACACTCGCACCTTTATTTGCAAAGATAACTGACGAACGTCCGAGACGCCGCCTACACGCCGATCCCCTAGGGACGGTGGTAACCTGGAACTTTTAGTTCTACATAATTTTCAACTTATCCCAAAACCCTAGGCCTTGGCTCTCTTTATATAAGAGGCCAAACCCTAGTCGGTTGGACAGACCCAAACTGACTCCTAACCTAATTGGACTCAAACTTGATACAAACCGGCCCATTTAGAAGGCTCGGCCACAACATGCGGCTCGCAGGCCTTAGACATTATACATCGTGGTTTATTGTCCTAGCGTGCTAACCAGTATATGCCCGTATCACTACCTCTTTACCATTCGGGTCGGGTTTCAAGTCAATAGTCGTGGACATGGGAGTCTTCATAGGTTTGGCATCGTGCATGTTGAAGCGCTTGAGCATGTCTTGAGTATACTTGGCTTGCTTGATGAATGTGCCTTTGGGATGTTGCTTGATCTCAAAGCCAAGAAAATACTCTAATTCTTCCATCATTGACATCTCGAATTTATCCGTCATAAGCTTGCAAAACTCATCATTGAATGCGACGTTAGTAGAACCAAAGATGATATCATCCACATAGAGTTGGCATATGAACAAGTCACCTCCAACCTTTTTGGTCAAAAGGGTGGGATCGATTAAACCAACATTGAACCCACGATCTAACAAAAACTCTTTAAGGTGCTCGTACCACGCACGTGGAGCTTGTTTAAGCCCATATAGCGCCTTATCGAGTTTGTAGACATGATCGGGGTGGTTGGGATCTTCGAAACCCGGAGGTTGTTTGACATAAACCAACTCGTGGATGGGACCATTCAAAAATTCACTTTTAACATCCATTTGTTGCAATTTAAAGTTGTGATGAGAGGCATATGCAAGTAAGATGCAAATAGATTCAAGACGAGCAACGGGAGCGAATGTTTCACCGAAATCGACACCTTCGACTTGAGAGAAGCCTTGAGCAACCAATCTAGCCTTGTTGCGGATGACGATGCCGTCCTTGTCTTGTTTGTTCTTGAAGATCCACTTAGTGCCGATGACGTTCTTGCAATCTTTGGGCCTTGGTACCAATTTCCACACCTTGTTGCGCTCGAAATTGTTGAGTTCATCGTGCATAGCTTCAAGCCAGTATTGATCTTCAAGAGCTTCATAGACCTTCTTTGACTCAATGTGAGAGACGAATGCATGCGCTTTGCTAAAATCCGCTAGTTGCCTCCTTGTGACGACCCTTCCACGAACTTGTCCAAGAATCATGTCCTCCGTGTGACCGGCACGAGCGAGATTATCTAGTCTTCTCTTTGCCCTACGAGCTAGCATCTCCTCCAAAGTTTCCTTGGATAGCGGTTGATCATCACCTTCATCATCGGAGACATGTCCACCTTGATCTTGATCATGAACGGGAGGTGGATCCCTTATGTTCCGAGTTGTATCATCACCATGTGTATCTTGCTCCTCATTGTGAGCTTGGCCTTCATCATAAGCTTGGACTTGATTGTTAGCTTGGCCTTGAGGTGAAGCGTGAGGGCTTGGTGCATCTTGTTGGGTAGCTTGGTTATCAATGGATGTAGTCAATGGCTCCACTTGAGTGAGGCATAGTCCTTCTCCCTCCGTCATCCGGTAACCCTCAATGGGGATTATTTCACCAATCCCCATTCTTCTTATGACGATGGGAGGAATTGCATCTCCTACAATACCATGATTTATACGGCCCCCTTGGGACCCATTATCCTCATCAAATACCACGTCTATAACTTCTTCAACTTGTCCGGTGGACTTGTTATAGACTCTATAAGCATGAGCGTTTGAGGCATAGCCAACAAAGATACCCTCATAGGATTTTGTCTCGAACTTTGACAAGCGTTTCCCTCTCTTGCGAATGAAACATTTGCATCCAAAGACCTTGAAGTATGAAACGTCCGGCTTCTTGCCCGTGAGAATCTCATAAGGGGTCTTGTTCAAGATCTTGCGGAGATATAATCGGTTGCTAGTGTGACAAGCGGTGGAGACGGCCTCGGCCTAAGAGAACTCCGCAATCATGGTTCGAGCCGCATCCATAAGAGTCCGATTCTTTCTCTCCGCCACACCATTTTGTTGAGGAGTGTAGGGAGTGGAATATTGATGAGCAATGCCTTCCTCACTAAGAAATCCCTCTACGGTGTAGTTCTTGAACTCGGAGCCATTATCACTTCGGATAGCCATGATGCGTGTATTATATTGTCTTTCCACCAAAGTGATGAACTCAATGACCCGCTTTTGAGTCTCACTCTTTCTCTTGAAGAAGTACACCCAACAATATCGTGAATAATCATCCACAATCACCAAGCAATACTTCTTGCCTCCAAGACTATCATATGATAGAGGACCAAAGAGGTCCAAGTGAATGAGCTCGAGGATTCTTGAGGTGGTGGTGTTGGTCTTGGTTGGGTGAGCTTCTCCATGTTGTTTTCCAAGAATGCAAGAGCTACACACACGAGCTTTGGCAAACTTAGCATTCGTTAGTCCTAGAACATGATTGCCACTTTGAAGGTCATGCAACGTCCTCATATTGGTGTGGGCTAACCGGCGATGCCATAGCCAACCCACATCAACTTTAGCCATTAGACATGTCGCGGCACACGTGTCTCCTTTAGAGAAGTCCACTACATACATGCCGTTCTCGACATGCCCAACATAGGCTACTTTAAGAGTCGTTTCCCAAGTGACAATCACATTCTCCTTATTAAAGAAAGAGGTAAAACCACTTTTAGCAAGTTGAAGAACCGAGATGAGATTATAGCCAAGGGACTCAACAAGAAGAACATTCTCAATTGACAAGTCATTTGAGATTGCTACCTTGCCTCGTCCCAATACCTTTAGTTCGGAGTTGTCACCAATAGTAACGCAATTGAGATGAGGTAATGGAGGATGAATATCACTCATTGCGTCATTGCTTCCGGTCATATGTTGGGATGCACCACTATCCACCGTCCATTTGCTCGAACCGGAAGCACTTCCCTACAATAGATTAGTTTCTTGATTTAGGGACCCATCTTTGAATGGGTCCTCTCATGTTAGCGACAAGGGTCTTAGGAACCCAAATACTCCAATGATAATCGTCACCATAAGAAGTACCAACATATTTAGCATATACATGACCATCTCTAGACTTCATAAGAACATAAGATGGATTATATTTCCCGGCAAAGTTATTGTGAGTAGTGCTCCCCCTAGAGGTCTCACAACCCACAATGGTGTTGGTCTCCTTCCTTTTTGTCACCTCTCCCTCTTTCACAAATCTTACTTCTTGTGAGGGGGAGGTGACTCTCTTCTTGTTCTTCTTCTTGTACTTCTTCTTTGACTTGGCTATATAGCCAAGTCCCTCCTTTCCATTGTTGGCACGTTGAGAAGCAATCTCATGGGGATTCTTCTCATTTCCTACAAGATTAGTCGTACTACAAGCATTGCTAGGCAAGACATTCAAGCTAGAGGCTGAAGTGGATACAACTTGCTTGTTTGATAGTTGGGCTAGAAGATTGTCACGAGATTTGGTTAACTTGTCATGAATTTCCTTAAGACACATGAACTCCTTTTCAAGTTTTTCATGACGAGTGCCAAGTTCCTCGTGAGCAATTCCTAGCTTCAATTCTTCATGTTCAAGAGTTTTAATTAAAGCAAGAGATTGAGCATTTTCCTTCCTAAGCTTAGAGACACTTATGGCGAAGTTTTCCTCAAGACAAGACAATTTCTCCTCAAGTGAGGCACGAATGGAACACTCATTATCAAGTGCCTTTTCAAGCTCTTGCTCATTGCAAGTGTGACCTCCATGGCTTTCTAAGGTCATGATGATCTCCTCCTTTTCATCAACAAGAGAGTTAGCCTCATCAAGTTGCCTCAAAAGGGAGTTCACCTTTTCCTTAGTCTCACCTTTAAGGATAGATAGCCATATGCTTAACTCATTAGACTCACAATCCTCCTCACAAGCATTTTCAACACAATCCAATAACGAAGGAGGGTTAGTGACAATGGTCTTGGAGTTGGGAGAGCATACCGAAGTGGCTTTTGCCATAAGACATGTAGGTCGGGTAGCCACATTCTCATTGGGGGATTCGAATAGAGAGATCGAAGGTGATGATGCGGTGGCCTTGGCGATGTGAGCAACTCCAACTACCTCATCTTCTCCTTCATCTCCGGAGATGTAAGTCTCAAGAACCGCCCCTTCTTGAACGTAGAGAGCCCTTGGCACCTTCCTTGCGAAGTTCTTATTTTGTGGAGGCTTGGTCTTGTTCTTGCGAACAAGCTTGCCTTCGTTTTCTTCTCTTGGCTCAAAGGGGCACTCCTTCACGAAGTGGTTAGCGCTACCACAATTGTAGCATGTCCTTGGTCGCTCCCCCTTCTTCTTGTAGTTCTTGTTTCGTGGAGGCCTTGGAGATCCGGCCTTGTGAGCTTCCCATCTCTTTCAATATCCATGCATAGCAAGGGCAATGCACTTGTGAGCTCCCGTGTAAGTGTCTTCATAGTCTTCCTCATCATCATCATCTTCTTCACTTTCATCAACCCTAGCCATTGCCTTTGACTTCAATGCAAGGTTGGGAGACTTTCTCATCCCTCTAGAGCGAGCTAGAGCATCATCCGCACTCTTGTGTGAGAGAGAGATTGCGATGAACTCACTAAGAACACCAATGGAGTTGAGAGTGTTGTAGTCCGCTCTTGTCCGGATACTAGTGGCAAGATTCTTCTCGAAGGGTGTGATAGCCTTGAAAAAATTCCTCTTTATCCACTCATCAGTGATCTCTTCCTTGCCAAAGTCTCTCAGTTGATTGGCGAGAGTGACAACTCTTCTATAGAGCTCTTCAGGAGTCTCATCCTCTTGCATAACAAAGTTCTCGTAGTTGTCAATGGCCACATCATACTTGGAAGACGGAATGCTAGCATTTCCTTGAAACAAGGTGTCAAGTTTGTCCCAAGCTTCCTTGGCGCACCTGCAACCGCGGATGTGAGTGAGATGCTCCCTTGGGAGAGCCTTCTGGATAATTACAAGAGCAGTTTTGTTGAGTTGAGATTCAACATCCTCCCTTGGAGTCAAGTTGCTTGGGTCATGAGGATAAAATCCATGGATCACGCTTCTCCACAATGCGGTACACGATCCTGAAATGTGAGATTCCATTTCAAACTTCCAAGAGGAAAATTCGTTAGTGTTAAGGATGGGTGGAACTCCAACATTAAGGATGTGTGGCATGGAAACGATTGGGTTGATAGAATCATAGTTTTGCGGTGGTGGAACTTTTGAATTGGACCCCGAACCATTAGCCGTTTGAGACTTGGAGCCACCGTCACTCTCCTTAGCTTTGGCTTTAGCCTTTTGTGCGGCTTTAGCCTTAGCTTTGGCAATGTTCTCTTCGAGTTCGGAAATATCCGGATTTGTTTCCTCATCCAAACTATCCTCATCGGTGACATGGGGAGAGTGAGAAGGCCCCTTGTGTAACATCCAAGTATGAAAACATCCCTTAGTGGTTCAATTTCTTGTTTATTTTCAAGCAATGCATCATGTCATCATCTCATTGCATTTGTTTTATTTATTTTTTGCATTGTTTTCTTAATGAATCAAATCTTGTTTTCACACTTGTCTGTTACAATCTTTCAAATTTGCAAATCCAACAACATCAATGGCTTCCCATTATTTTCATATTGGATCAACTCTTAATTTGTGGTTTAATTCAATCAATCACTTAATCAACTAATCAATTAATTTCAAATTATTTCCAATTTCAAACCAATCCTCAAAATCTTTAATCTTTGGAATCAATGAAATTCACCACTAAATTGAACTCATCAAATCACTTTTAAACCCTAAAGAAAACCCTTGAAAATACCTTGTTTTTCTACTATTAACTAATATTGGAAATCTTATTTAAATTGGTTCAATTTTTTAAAACAACAAACAAACAATAAATTTTTGGAAAACAAAAACTGCCAAAAGGTTGTATTTCAACTAAGAAAATTAACCTAGTTTTTATACCAAAAATTTCTTTAAAACAAAACCTTGTTTTGTTTCCTTTTTGATTAACTACAAAAAAAAATCAGTGTACAAAAAAAAATAAAAGCAGCAGGGAGGAGAGCAGCAGCAGCTAAGGGCCCAAGCAGCCCAGCCCGTTTTTTTTATTTCTGGCCCGATACCCCTCAGGTCGCTGTCGTCCTCTTCCCCCCGCTGGCGTCAGCTGTACGAGCTCAGCTCCATCGTCGATCGCCTCCAGGAGCTCCCGATTCGCGCCGTACTGACCCTGATCCTCCATAAAAACACCGCAGCACCTCCTCCTGCCCCGCAAACCCTAAGCTCCACCCCTCCATCGCCGCCAACCTCCCTTTCCTCTCCCCCAAGCCCTGCCTTTCTCTCTGAACACCCAAAGCTCTGAACTTCCCGCCGCCGTCCCTCTGAAATCCGGCAACGTGCGCCGTCTCCGATGGCTAAGTTCGAGAGCTAGGCGCGGGAATTGGAAGCCCGCGGTCCCCTCTACCTCAACGACACCGCCACCTAGCCCTAGCCGCCTCCGATCGCCGCCGCCGTCCACGCCAACCTCGCCGTCGACTTCTGCCCGTCGCCTGAACCCCTACCTCGAACAGCGAGGTGAGCTCTCTGTTTGCTCCTCCTCCCTCTCGTTACCCTCTGTGCACCAGCCCGTGCACGCACCGCGCACGCAGCCGCAACCACCAGGACCCGTTTGCTCGAGCACGGGCCCGCCGTCGATCACCGCTGCACCCTGCCGAACTCTGTCCGTGTCGCGGAACAGTTGGTTCGTCAGTTAAATTCAGAACATGCCCCATCTGAACCTCATCTTGGCCGCGCTGCTGTACCTGACAAGCATTCGGTCATCACCCCAGTGGCAACGCCACGGCGCGCACGCGGAGGAGGCCAGGGTTCGAGCCCTGGCTCTCGCTCGGGGATTTTTCTCCCAATCTTTTTCGCGCAGTGCTGACAGGGCGGGCCCCCTGTCAGCCTCTCAGGTGCCACGCGGGCGCGCAGCTGCCCTGGGCCCCTCTGGCAGCGTCGGTGTACGTTCCCAGTGCGTACAAAAAGTTCCAACACGTTTCTGTATTATTCAAAATGAATTTAAATTGCAGAAATAATCCCTAAAACTCAAATCTTAATAACTTTTAATCCATAACTCTAAAAAAATAAAGTAATATATGATTTCTGCCCCAAATTCCATACTCTTGCCAAATAACTTATGTGTATTCTGTTTTGAGTTTTCAAAATTCATTTAAAATTTCAAATTCAAATAATTCAAATGCAATTTGAATTAATTCATAACTAATTCATACTGTTTTCAAATAATACAAATAAAATATGTTTTTCACACCATTTTGAATGCTCTATTCAAATATAAATTTTGTTTTCTGGTTTGAATAATTTAAATTGCCTAAACTATTTAATTCTTGTTTAATTCAATTAAAAATTGTTTAATTTTGTTTAATTCATAAATAATTAATCCTAAGTCCAATTTCAAATTGTGAAACATGTAATCCAACTAAAATTTGATAAACTTTTCAAATATAAAATTTGTATTTGGTTTTACCTACTTTAAATTGTTGAAAACAATCAATACTTGTTCAACACCACTAAGTACCAATAATTCCAAACTTGTTAATGATTTCTAAAATGATTAACTATCATTCCAATTGCAATTAACTTTGTTATCTTATTGTTCCTCATCATGCATGCATCATACTAAGTCACTTACCCATGATGCTTAGTGATAGAACAATTAATTCAACTCCAAGCATGGGCTTCCATATGCACCCTTTTGCATATGGAATCCATCTAAACTTGTGTTTCATGTCAAGCAAGTTATTTTGTTGCATCTATTAAACATGACATGCATCATCCAATGTTTGTGCACTTATGCCATGTATTGATGGCCCGTCTTCCTTCGTTGTTGTTTTTGCTTCTTCTCGATTAGACGACGACGTTGGTACCGACGAGCCTTACGACACCACTACTCAGGACCTAGCCCAGTACGAGACTGAGCTGCCAGGCAAGTTATCACTCACATGAATCATTGAGTTCCTTTCCACACTTGTTGTCGATACTATCTTTTTGTCTACTATTGCTAGCCCTATGTATCGTTGCTTGTTCTCCGAACCCATCACATGATACCTTGAGCCATGATATTGCCACCACCTCCCTACCTACAGCCTTTGCTTGTGCCTGTTACCATCTAGCATGCTTAGGGTTGCTTTTACTCGAGTCTGTGGTCGGTTACTACTTTTACTATCTTATTATCTTGTACCGGGGCTCGTTATTAATCAATCAATCCTGTTAATTGCTAATGGTAATAATAATTTGATGATAAGGCACCGGCAGGAGGCCCATGAGTGGTTTTGGAGCCTGCTAGTGTCGACCCTAATAGGAAAAGGGTCTTGTCTACTGATCCATGATGAGCGCACTACCCGCGTTTGGGAAGCGAGTATGGGCGCCCCCCTCAACTTGACCTGATTCGCATCTCGTCCAAATCGCCTCATTTAGTTCGTGTTTTCCATTTGCCGCATGCATGTTTTTGCGAGCCCAGCGCAGGGTGGAACTTTCGTAGTCGGCATATAGGGGGACACGGTCTTAGAGTGCTATGATGGTCCATTTTCTTCTGGGCTTGATTAGCCGTGCGCCCAAGGTTCTTTGGGCTTGATGCGAGGAATGGTTGGTTGTGTTGAGTGCCCCGCTTGGTGGGAGGCATCCCCTCTGGCGGGATATTCATGAGTGTACGGCCAAATTGGTGCAACCCTGCAGGGATAATCTTCTCGAGAAGCCGTGTTTTCCGCGGTTATGGATTACTTGGTGAAAGTACTGGCTAACAAGTAATCAGGACAACTTCAACATAATGATCAATCATGTTTCACCCAATGATTAACAATCTGACTAGTAATAGGTTATTCACACAAATAACTTGATTCACCTTATTACAACTGTGTGAGTTATCCTCGGATCGCTTCTTTGGATAAGGGGCGAGATCCAGGATGGGTTTGGTTGAACTTATCTTTCAGTTGGTTACAATCCTCGATCTTATCTTTTCTGTTAGCCGGAACTTGTAGTTATATTCTGTAGTTGTTTAGAGCAGCCAGCAGCAACTTTCATACCACCCTTTCTTCCGTTGATCCCAAGCATCTATGCTTGTGTTGACGGGTAACTCCTTGATGAAATGTGAGTCTTGCTTGCCAGTACTTGGATGTACTGACCCCGTTGGGGCTGTGGTTTACGCAGAGTACTACTACGACTACGATGCTTCCCAGGATGGCTACTTTGTGGAGTTCGACGACGCTGCAGACGAGTAGTTAGCTGGACCAGGGCAGGATCCAGACCTACGTGGATGGGCTTCGCTTTTCTTTATTTTCTCCGGCTTCTTAAGCCATGGATTTGTCTGTACTCAGACCCTTTGATTGCTTCCGCTGTTGTAATGGATGATATGTTGGGACATGTGTCCTCTGGATGACTGTATTCGATATTTTCTGCCTTAGTGAAGGCCAGTTGCACTTATTTCATTCTTTTGTGTCTTAGAGACATTCTGTGTTATCATTCGTACCAAACTGTTGACGTACCGTGCGTGTTTGATTATGAAGTACGTCGACAGTAGTGCCTTTAGGTTCCTAGCGGATAGTTTACTTCGACGGTGGAAGCAGGGCTTGTGTTGTCGCGCATAAGCGCAGGCCTACCAGGAAGCTGGGACGTGGGAGCTTGTTTGCCCCATAATCCAAGCACCTGACTTCCAGTTCGTGCGAAGAGTATCCTCTAGAAACCCAGGGTGCGACAAATGGTATCAGAGCCTGTCTGCCTGTAGGATCCCTTTTTACTGGTCGCAGTTGAGTCTAGAAACTATTTTGTAGCTATATAGGAAAAATGAAACGTGAGAGTAGGAATTCTGCCATTTTTCTTCTTTCCCCACCCACCCACCCTTTTCTGGTAAGGAAGTGAAACGTTGTTTTCTGATCTCACCTAAACTTTCAAGTTAGGGTTTCACGTGTTTTGGGTTATCTGTAGTACCTCAGGACTTTTGGTCTCGTTTTCCCGATGTTGCTTCGATATCATGTTCTTTTCAACATCATTGTCGTCCGTTGAACCTTGTTGTTGTTTTCCACATCCCTTTTTCGTCTACCGGAGTCTAATCAAAACCTTCCAAATAATCTGCAGATGGGTCTCAACTACTATCCGCAGGTGGTTCGCATGACTCGCTGTGAGAGCACCGCCGGTTTTCCGGAGTTGCTGAGAGACATGGTTACCTTTCTGGGGTTACGTTGGGCACCAGAGTACCAGGTCTACGAGCACCAGCGAGAGTGTGACCAGACTTGCTACCGGGCTATCGTCTACATTCTGTCGGATGATGGCAGGAGCATTGCACACCAGTACGAGGCAGTAGGGTCCACAGTGGATATGGCAGTGCAGCAGGCAGCGTACGTGAGTGTCACCGTTCTCCGTGCTGACTACTGGGGGTTTGATAAGTCCAGTTTTCGTCACATCCCCCGTGGTTACATCACGGCAGCAGGAGCTCACTTCACTATCCACCGCGACATGGATACCTACGAGACTGATAGCTCCAGGCTCCAGGTCACTGCCCAGTTCGCTAGTCACAGTGATGCCGTTGCTTCCGCACTTTCTCAGGAGTTAGCCTCAGTCAGGGAGCAGCTCCGCCTTGCTCTCACTCGTCTGGCGACGTACACCACAGACTTTGTTGGAGACGAGCGCTTCGCACGTGTCGTTCAGCCAGCTGGTCTTCCGTTGCCAGATGCTGGAGGTTACGAGCCGATCAGAGGCCCACTTCTCGACCTCGGAGCTGGTTACACAGGGATTCCCCGCTATGGAGCACAGGGATACGACGCTTCCTACTTCACGACACCGAGAGTTGCTCTCAGAGCAGTTCCTATCTACATGGATCGTCGTGATACCTACTTCCGTGGGATTCCTCCTCACCGTATCTCTCGTCGTACTACTCACCGCCGTCCTGCGTGATGAGCATGGGAGTACCGTTGTATCCATTACTAGCTGTGTCTAGTTTATCCTTTCGTTTTCGAACCATGTATTGGTCTGTTGGATATTCTGATGTATTTGAACATGTGATGATGTACCTGTTGGTTATCTATTCATGCGTCGGAATAATCTGTCTTTCGGTTACCAAGTCTATCCTTTTCTGTTGTTGTGCTAAAATGAATTTCTGTTCAGGATGCCTCCAACCAGGAACAACCCGCCTCCGCCACCACCAATGGGGGAACTGTTGGCTCAGATGACCCAAGTGGTGACACAGATGGCCCAGATCCAGGCTAACCAGCAACACAACCAGAATGCTCCAAGGGTCACCATCAAGGACTTCCTCAGCTTGGGCCCAAAAGCTTTCGTGGCAACACGTGAGCCCCTGGATGCTGATGACTGGATCCGCGACGTAGCAAGAGCTCTGGAGATAGCTCATGTTGCTGAAGAGGATAAGGTCAAGTACGCCACCTACCTACTGAAGGGTCAGGCAGCTACTTGGTGGGAGAACTACCAGGCCATGAGGGCTGGTTTTCCTATCAACTGGGGATGTTTCAGAGATGCCTTCCTGAAGCACCACATCCCGGATGGTCTCATGGAAAAGATGCGTGAGGAATTCTGCTCTCTCAGACAGGGCAAGCTGGACGTTCTCGGCTACCAGAACGAGTTCAATCGTCTCGCTCGGTACGCTGGTGACGAAGTGTCCACCGAAGCCAAGAAGATGGCAAGGTTCCGCCGAGGTTTTAACCCGGAACTGAAGTACGCTCTCACAAACATCAAGTGCAAGGACTTCGTCGAGCTTGTGAACACCGCGCTCAATGAGGAGAATGGGCGCAAGGCGTTCGAAGAGTCCCGCAAGCACTCGCGTGAGGGTGGTTCCTCCTCCAACATGACCACCCCCCCGCAGAAGCGCCGCATCTGGGTGCCAAATGGTGCTGTCACTCGGGCTCCAAATGCCCAAGCTTCTCCAGGCTTTGGTCCCCGCCCACCCAACCCATCTCAGATGCAGGGTCAGAGGTTCCCGATGGGGCAGCCAAGGCCGGGTCCTTCTCGTATCGTCACTTGCTACAAGTGCAAGGATACTGGACACTATGCTGACAAGTGCACTCAGAAGCAGCTACCCCTACCTCCTCGCCCCAACACCAACCAGGCTATGGTTCGTGCTCCTCCGGCTAAAGCCTTCAACTCCAACAATAGGCCTGTCGGGAGGAACGCGAGGGTGAACCATATCAAGGCCGACAAAGCCGAAGAGGCTGCTGACGTCGTTCTCGGTATATTACCCGTAAACTCTATTCCAGCTAAAGTGTTTGTTTGATACTGGAGCATCGCATTCGTTTGTGTCAAAGATCTTTGCTACAACGTACAATTTAGCTCTGGTTCCGCTAAGCAATCAAATCTATGTGCACTCTCCGGGAAATAAAATGATTACTTCCAAGATAAGCATGGACAATGAGATCCTAATTGGAGGTCGCATATTCCTTGCTTCAGTCATGTTGCTGGGAAATTCTGACATTGATGTCATTCTGGGTATGGATTGGTTGAAGACCCACAAAGCAAAAATTGACTGTGCTCAAAAGTCAATAACTCTCTCCCACACTTCAGGCAGATAGTCTGTTCTCCAATATGGATCAACTTCTGCTCAGCTGTTCAGCCTCGATGCCAAACCCCTTCCGGCAATTGAAAATGTTCCGGTGGTTTGTGAATTCCCTGACGTCTTTCCAGAAGAGTTGCCAGGGATGCCCCCGGACAGAGCAGTTGAGTTCGTGATCGAGCTTGAGCCAGGTACTGCTCCAATCTCTAAGCATCCATATAAGATAGCTCCTCCTGACTGAAATTGTTGAAGGAGCAAATCGATATGTATATGGACAAAGGTTTCATTCAGCCTAGTTCCTCCGCTTGGGGTTGCCAACTCTGTTTGTTGCCAAGAAGGATCAACTAAGAGACTCGTGGTTGACTATCGTCCTCTCAACGAGGAAAACATCAAGAACAGTATCCACTTCCTCGTATCGATGATCTTTTTGATCAACTTGCTGGAAGCCACAATATTCTCAAAGTTGGACTTGAGGATGGGTTTCCATCAGATAAAGATCAGAAAGGAAGATATTCCTAAGACAGCTTTCACACTCGGTACGGTCTATATGAATACACCGTCATGTCCTTTGGTCTCACCAATGCACCGGCAACGTTCTCAAGACTCATGAATTCTGTCTTCCATGAGCTACCTCGACAAGTTCGTTGTGGTTATCTTGATGACATTCTAGTCTATTCCAAATCCGAGGAAGAGCATGGAGAACACCTTCGTCTCACTCTCATGAAACTTCGCGAGCATCGTCTGTATGCCAAGTTTTCCAAATGTGAGTTCTGGATTCCAGAAGTTGCATATCTTGGTCATATCATCTCTGCCAAAGGCATTGCCATTGATCCTGAAAAGGTTAAGGCAATTGTTGATTGGAAACCCCCTAAGACGGTGAAGCAAGTCAGAAGTTTTCTTGGCTTGGCTAGCTATTGCCGTCGTTTCGTCCAAAACTTTTCCAAGATTGCTAAACCTCTCACTGATCTCACAAAGAAGGACAAAAAGTTCGTTTGGACTCCACAATGTGATGAGAGTTTCAACCTCCTGAAGACTAAACTCACTTCCACACCTGTTCTAGTTGGCCCCGACACCACCAAACCTTTCCAGATATTCTGTGATGCATCTCTCCAAGGCTTAGGAGCAGTTCTTATGCAAGAACGTCAAGTTGTGGCCTATGCTTCTCGTCAGTTGAACCCACATGAGCAAAACTATCCCACACATGATCTTGAACTTGCAGCAGTTGTGTTTGCCCTCAAGAAATGGAGACAATACTTGTTGGGTAACAAAACTGAAATCTTTTCCGATCATAAGAGTCTGAAATACATCTTCACTCAGCCAGATCTGAACCTCAGGCAAAGGAGATGGATTGAGAAGATTAAAGACTTTGATCTCACCATTTCTTACACTCCAGGCAAGGCTAATGTTATGGCCGATGCTCTCAGTCGCAAATCCTATTGCAATAATCTCATGATCAGGGAGAGCCAACCTCCACTTCATGAAGAATTCCAGAAGCTGAACCTTGGTCTTGTCCCGGAAGGATACCTTGCTAGCTTGACAGCCAGTCCAACTCTCGAGGACAAGATTCGTTCTGAACAACTTCGTGATAATGAAATCAAGAAGATTGTGGATCACATCAAGGAGGGCAATGATAAATTCAAGTCCTTCACAATTGATGACAAGGGAACTGTGTTCTTCGAAGGACGCATTGCAGTCCCTCAGATTCAAAGTCTCAAGGATATCATTCTCAAGGAGGCTCATGAAACTCCTCTATCCATTCACCCTGGAAGTACAAAGATGTACCAGGATCTCAAGACTCTGTATTGGTGGTCTGGCATGAAACGTGAAATTGCTCAATACGTTTCTGAATGCGACGTTTTTCAACGTGTTAAGGCAGTCCATCAGAAGACAGCAGGTCTACTCCAACCTCTGAAAATTCCTGAGTGGAAGTGGGACATGATTGAAATGGACTTCGTTACTGGGTTTCCAAAGTCCAAAAAGGGCAACGATGCAATCTTCGTTGTTATTGATCGTCTCACTAAGGTTGCTCACTTCTATGCTGTAAAGGAAACTATCTCAGCTAGCCAGTTAGCAGAGCTCTACACAGCAAAGGTTGTTCCCCTTCATGGTGTTCCATTGGAAATAAGCTCAGATCGTGGAAGTATTTTCACTTCTCATTTCTGGAAAAGCTTTCAAGAAGCATTGGGCACCAAACTTCTGTTCAGCACAGCTTATCACCCTCAGTCTCAAGGGCAAGTCGAAAGAGTCAATCAGATTCTCGAGGATATGCTCAGAGCATGTGGTCTCTCCTTTGGCATGAAATGGGAGGATTGCCTTCCATATGCTGAATTCTCCTACAACAACAGCTACCAGGCAAGCCTAGGAATGGCACCATTTGAGGCACTGTATGGTCGCAGATGCAGGAGTCCAATCAATTGGTCTGGAGCTGGTGAACGTTCACTTTTAGGCCCTGACATTGTTAAGGAAGCCGAGGAGAAAGTTCGTATCATTCGTGACAATCTCAGGATTGCTCAATCTCGTCAGAAGAGCTATTATGATAGCAAGCACAGAGATATGGTCTATGCACCTGGTGATAAGGCATATCTCCGTGTAACTCCCCTCAGAGGCACTCATCGTTTTGGTGTGAAAGGAAAGCTTGCACCAAGATACATTGGCCCTTTCAACATCCTCTCAAGACGTGCAGAGAATGCTTATCGTCTTGAACTTCCAGAAAAACTTTCCAAAGTGCACGATGTGTTCCACGTGTCACAACTCAAGAAGTGTTTCAAAGATCCAGATCGTGCAGTTGATCATGATTCCATTGAGCTGCAAGATGATCTATCTTATGAGGAGCACCCTATTCGTATTCTCGATGAGACCGAGCGTAGGACTCGCAACAAGAGCACCAAGTTCTTGAAAGTCCAATGGTCGCATCATTCTGATAAAGAGGCAACGTGGGAGACCGAAGAGGATCTTCGCAAGAAGTATCCGGACCTGTTCATTTCTCAGTAGGGAATCTCGGGGCGCGATTCCTTCAAGGGGGGGCGTTTTGTAACATCCAAGTATGAAAACATCCCTTAGTGGTTCAATTTCTTGTTTATTTTCAAGCAATGCATCATGTCATCATCTCATTGCATTTGTTTTATTTATTTTTTGCATTGTTTTCTTAATGAATCAAATCTTGTTTTCACACTTGTCTGTTACAATCTTTCAAATTTGCAAATCCAACAACATCAATGGCTTCCCATTATTTTCATATTGGATCAACTCTTAATTTGTGGTTTAATTCAATCAATCACTTAATCAACTAATCAATTAATTTCAAATTATTTCCAATTTCAAACCAATCCTCAAAATCTTTAATCTTTGGAATCAATGAAATTCACCACTAAATTGAACTCATCAAATCACTTTTAAACCCTAAAGAAAACCCTTGAAAATACCTTGTTTTTCTACTATTAACTAATATTGGAAATCTTATTTAAATTGGTTCAATTTTTTAAAACAACAAACAAACAATA
This sequence comes from Alopecurus myosuroides, assembly GCA_028641055.1. Taxonomy (NCBI): domain Eukaryota; kingdom Viridiplantae; phylum Streptophyta; class Magnoliopsida; order Poales; family Poaceae; genus Alopecurus; species Alopecurus myosuroides. Next base: position 379,364,936 of record CM054057.1, on the reverse strand, counting down.
AATTTTTGGAAAACAAAAACTGCCAAAAGGTTGTATTTCAACTAAGAAAATTAACCTAGTTTTTATACCAAAAATTTCTTTAAAACAAAACCTTGTTTTGTTTCCTTTTTGATTAACTACAAAAAAAAATCAGTGTACAAAAAAAAAATAAAAGCAGCAGGGAGGAGAGCAGCAGCAGCTAAGGGCCCAAGCAGCCCAGCCCGTTTTTTTTATTTCTGGCCCGATACCCCTCAGGTCGCTGTCGTCCTCTTCCCCCCGCTGGCGTCAGCTGTACGAGCTCAGCTCCATCGTCGATCGCCTCCAGGAGCTCCCGATTCGCGCCGTACTGACCCTGATCCTCCATAAAAACACCGCAGCACCTCCTCCTGCCCCGCAAACCCTAAGCTCCACCCCTCCATCGCCGCCAACCTCCCTTTCCTCTCCCCCAAGCCCTGCCTTTCTCTCTGAACACCCAAAGCTCTGAACTTCCCGCCGCCGTCCCTCTGAAATCCGGCAACGTGCGCCGTCTCCGATGGCTAAGTTCGAGAGCTAGGCGCGGGAATTGGAAGCCCGCGGTCCCCTCTACCTCAACGACACCGCCACCTAGCCCTAGCCGCCTCCGATCGCCGCCGCCGTCCACGCCAACCTCGCCGTCGACTTCTGCCCGTCGCCTGAACCCCTACCTCGAACAGCGAGGTGAGCTCTCTGTTTGCTCCTCCTCCCTCTCGTTACCCTCTGTGCACCAGCCCGTGCACGCACCGCGCACGCAGCCGCAACCACCAGGACCCGTTTGCTCGAGCACGGGCCCGCCGTCGATCACCGCTGCACCCTGCCGAACTCTGTCCGTGTCGCGGAACAGTTGGTTCGTCAGTTAAATTCAGAACATGCCCCATCTGAACCTCATCTTGGCCGCGCTGCTGTACCTGACAAGCATTCGGTCATCACCCCAGTGGCAACGCCACGGCGCGCACGCGGAGGAGGCCAGGGTTCGAGCCCTGGCTCTCGCTCGGGGATTTTTCTCCCAATCTTTTTCGCGCAGTGCTGACAGGGCGGGCCCCCTGTCAGCCTCTCAGGTGCCACGCGGGCGCGCAGCTGCCCTGGGCCCCTCTGGCAGCGTCGGTGTACGTTCCCAGTGCGTACAAAAAGTTCCAACACGTTTCTGTATTATTCAAAATGAATTTAAATTGCAGAAATAATCCCTAAAACTCAAATCTTAATAACTTTTAATCCATAACTCTAAAAAAATAAAGTAATATATGATTTCTGCCCCAAATTCCATACTCTTGCCAAATAACTTATGTGTATTCTGTTTTGAGTTTTCAAAATTCATTTAAAATTTCAAATTCAAATAATTCAAATGCAATTTGAATTAATTCATAACTAATTCATACTGTTTTCAAATAATACAAATAAAATATGTTTTTCACACCATTTTGAATGCTCTATTCAAATATAAATTTTGTTTTCTGGTTTGAATAATTTAAATTGCCTAAACTATTTAATTCTTGTTTAATTCAATTAAAAATTGTTTAATTTTGTTTAATTCATAAATAATTAATCCTAAGTCCAATTTCAAATTGTGAAACATGTAATCCAACTAAAATTTGATAAACTTTTCAAATATAAAATTTGTATTTGGTTTTACCTACTTTAAATTGTTGAAAACAATCAATACTTGTTCAACACCACTAAGTACCAATAATTCCAAACTTGTTAATGATTTCTAAAATGATTAACTATCATTCCAATTGCAATTAACTTTGTTATCTTATTGTTCCTCATCATGCATGCATCATACTAAGTCACTTACCCATGATGCTTAGTGATAGAACAATTAATTCAACTCCAAGCATGGGCTTCCATATGCACCCTTTTGCATATGGAATCCATCTAAACTTGTGTTTCATGTCAAGCAAGTTATTTTGTTGCATCTATTAAACATGACATGCATCATCCAATGTTTGTGCACTTATGCCATGTATTGATGGCCCGTCTTCCTTCGTTGTTGTTTTTGCTTCTTCTCGATTAGACGACGACGTTGGTACCGACGAGCCTTACGACACCACTACTCAGGACCTAGCCCAGTACGAGACTGAGCTGCCAGGCAAGTTATCACTCACATGAATCATTGAGTTCCTTTCCACACTTGTTGTCGATACTATCTTTTTGTCTACTATTGCTAGCCCTATGTATCGTTGCTTGTTCTCCGAACCCATCACATGATACCTTGAGCCATGATATTGCCACCACCTCCCTACCTACAGCCTTTGCTTGTGCCTGTTACCATCTAGCATGCTTAGGGTTGCTTTTACTCGAGTCTGTGGTCGGTTACTACTTTTACTATCTTATTATCTTGTACCGGGGCTCGTTATTAATCAATCAATCCTGTTAATTGCTAATGGTAATAATAATTTGATGATAAGGCACCGGCAGGAGGCCCATGAGTGGTTTTGGAGCCTGCTAGTGTCGACCCTAATAGGAAAAGGGTCTTGTCTACTGATCCATGATGAGCGCACTACCCGCGTTTGGGAAGCGAGTATGGGCGCCCCCCTCAACTTGACCTGATTCGCATCTCGTCCAAATCGCCTCATTTAGTTCGTGTTTTCCATTTGCCGCATGCATGTTTTTGCGAGCCCAGCGCAGGGTGGAACTTTCGTAGTCGGCATATAGGGGGACACGGTCTTAGAGTGCTATGATGGTCCATTTTCTTCTGGGCTTGATTAGCCGTGCGCCCAAGGTTCTTTGGGCTTGATGCGAGGAATGGTTGGTTGTGTTGAGTGCCCCGCTTGGTGGGAGGCATCCCCTCTGGCGGGATATTCATGAGTGTACGGCCAAATTGGTGCAACCCTGCAGGGATAATCTTCTCGAGAAGCCGTGTTTTCCGCGGTTATGGATTACTTGGTGAAAGTACTGGCTAACAAGTACTCAGGACAACTTCAACATAATGATCAATCATGTTTCACCCAATGATTAACAATCTGACTAGTAATAGGTTATTCACACAAATAACTTGATTCACCTTATTACAACTGTGTGAGTTATCCTCGGATCGCTTCTTTGGATAAGGGGCGAGATCCAGGATGGGTTTGGTTGAACTTATCTTTCAGTTGGTTACAATCCTCGATCTTATCTTTTCTGTTAGCCGGAACTTGTAGTTATATTCTGTAGTTGTTTAGAGCAGCCAGCAGCAACTTTCATACCACCCTTTCTTCCGTTGATCCCAAGCATCTATGCTTGTGTTGACGGGTAACTCCTTGATGAAATGTGAGTCTTGCTTGCCAGTACTTGGATGTACTGACCCCGTTGGGGCTGTGGTTTACGCAGAGTACTACTACGACTACGATGCTTCCCAGGATGGCTACTTTGTGGAGTTCGACGACGCTGCAGACGAGTAGTTAGCTGGACCAGGGCAGGATCCAGACCTACGTGGATGGGCTTCGCTTTTCTTTATTTTCTCCGGCTTCTTAAGCCATGGATTTGTCTGTACTCAGACCCTTTGATTGCTTCCGCTGTTGTAATGGATGATATGTTGGGACATGTGTCCTCTGGATGACTGTATTCGATATTTTCTGCCTTAGTGAAGGCCAGTTGCACTTATTTCATTCTTTTGTGTCTTAGAGACATTCTGTGTTATCATTCGTACCAAACTGTTGACGTACCGTGCGTGTTTGATTATGAAGTACGTCGACAGTAGTGCCTTTAGGTTCCTAGCGGATAGTTTACTTCGACGGTGGAAGCAGGGCTTGTGTTGTCGCGCATAAGCGCAGGCCTACCAGGAAGCTGGGACGTGGGAGCTTGTTTGCCCCATAATCCAAGCACCTGACTTCCAGTTCGTGCGAAGAGTATCCTCTAGAAACCCAGGGTGCGACACCTTGGTTCTACCCATCATGTTCTCCAACATCTTCTTGATGGAGGAAACCTCCGAGCCCACACTAGAGCTAACCTTGGACAATTGGGTTTGAATGGTACAAACCGTTGTCTCTAGGTTGGCTATAGTGTCGGCCATTTTGGAGAGCTCCTCCTTAGAAGATTCGGGATCATCTCCGTTGACCATGATTACTCTTAGGCGGTTAAGCCCGATAAAAGAGCCGAGGCTCTGATACCAATTGAAAGTGCAATATGGTCAACTAGAGGGGGTGTGAATAGGTGACCTACAAATTTTACTTCTTTTTCACTTTTAATGGGGGCTTTAAGAAAGTAAATGCTTGATTACCTAAATGTGCAACTAAGTGAATACCCTAGGTGGTACGGAACAAGAAGCAGCAGAAATAAAGGAACGGTACAAGATAACAACAAGTGAAAAACACGGAGACAAGGATATGTTTCCCGTAGTTCCTTCTTAAAAGAAGTACGTCTACGTTGGAGAGGTGGGGAGCCACCTAGGCGCTCCTCAATAGCACGGATGTGCACACCTTGTTCTCCTTGAGCTTCTCCGGTGAGGGAGATTCTCGTTTCCACTATGAGGTCGACTTGAAGGCGTTGACCAAACCTTTACAAGGGGTTGAGGCTACTCCACAAGTGAGATGGAGGCTCTCAACAATCGAAGCTTCTTGCTACAAGGTGGAAGCTACAAGCACTAGGGTTTCCCTTGGATGACAAAGAAACCAAGAGATTACAAGATCCCAAGAGTTGTGGTGTGGGTACACACGTTTTGGCTTGGTGGAAAGGTAGATCTAGTCCTCCTCCATGAGATCCTTGAAGGGCATCGAGTTTGGTTGGAGGAGGAGGGAGATCGGGGTGTTTTGAGCTCTACAACAATGGAGGAGAGAGAGGAATGGACGAGCTGCTTATCTAGAGGAAGAAGACAACTATTTATAGGCTCCTCCAATTTCTGACCGTTGCAGTCCTGTAGGACCGGAATATTCCGGTGTAAGCACCGGAAATTTCCGGTATGCCTGGGCCGGAAATTTGAATAGTCCGGGGGGCGGATTTTTGAAATATCCGGGGGCGGAAATTTCCGCCCCCCTCTGTGCGCGCGGGCACCAGCTTGTTGACGAAAAATGGCTAAGGACCAGGGGCCGGATATTTGCACCGGAAATTTCCGGGGCAAATTTCCGCCCCAGCTTCTGTGCGCGGGCAGCAACCAATTGTTGAAAAACGGCTAAGGACCAGAATGTCGGAATATTGGAATATCCGGTGGGTGGATAATTGAAATGCCCGGGCCCGGAAATTTCAGGACAGAATTTCCGCCCCCATCTCTATGCGCGGGTAGCTGAGAGTGCTCCAATTTCTGCTAAGTCCAAGAGGGCCGGATTTTTGCACCGGAAATTTCCGGGGCAAATTTCCGCCCTGGCTTCTGTGCGCGGGCAGTGAAAACACTTAGTCGTTTTTCGAGATGCCAGAAGAGGGCCGGAATATTCCGGTGCGGGGGCCGGATATTCCGCCACATAGGCACCGGAAATTCCGGTGTGTATACTGAAAAATCCGGTGGCATAGAAACCAGAGTGTAGGCCTTCTCTTTGATCTTCCGTCAAGAATATAACAATAAGCATTTGAGATAATAGCTGCACAGACTAAAACAACACTGTTAGATAGATGATACCCGTGTTATCATCATCACCAAAATCATTAGAGGGATCATGAGCTTTCACCTGTGTTATGGCCTCACTGGCGTCGGATTTCGTCTGTCGGTTTCCATGACTGCTCACACCCCAAAACTCCCGGATCTGACGGAACGGGGGGAACCTTGCCATTCGGTGGGCCCTACAATTTTCTTGGGTGTTCCTTGGGCCTAACATGACACAACCAAGCAACTAATTCCACTTTGCTACCCGTTCCGGCTCACGTAGAGGGACCAGGACGGCAGTTCTGTCTTTTTCTACTACGGGGCTAGGGTTTCACCGGAGAGGGGCTCCAGAGCGTCTGAATCCCACCAAGTACCATGGTATTCCATACCAAGTGTTAGAGTGTTACATGTGTCTTGGATTCCAAATATCCGATCACTCCCTGTGTTATGGCCTCACCAGCGTCGAATTCCCTCTTCCGGGTTCCATGACTGCTCACATCCCGAAACTCCAGGATCTGACGAAACGGGTGGGGGGGGACCTTGCCAATAGGTGGGCCCTAAAATTTTCTTGGGTGTTCCTTGGGCCTAACATGACACAACCCAGCAACTAGTTCCACTTTGCTACCCCCTTCCGGCTCACGTTGAGGGGCCAGGACGGCAGTTCCGTATTTTTCTACAACGGGGCTAGGGTTTCACCGGAGAGGGGCTCCCGAGCGTCTGAATCCCACCAAGTCCCATGGTATGCCATACCATGTGTGTTAGAGTGTTCCATGTGTCGTGGATGCCAAAGATACCATCACTCCCTGTGTTATGGCCTCACCAGCGTCGGATTCCCTCTTCCGGGTTCCAGGACTGCTCACACACCCCAAAACTCCCGGATCTGATGGAACGCGGGGAAACTTGACAATAGGTGGACCCTAACATTGTATTGGGTGTTCCTTGGGACTAAAATTACACAACCAAGCAACTATTTCCACTTTGCTACCCCCTTCCGGCTCACGTAGTGGGGCGAGGACGGCAGTTCCGTCTTTTTCTACAACGGGGCTAGGGTTTCACCGGAGAGGGGCTCCGGAGCGTCTGAATCCCACCAAGTCCCATGGTATGCCATACCATGTGTGTTATAGTGTTCCATGTGTATTGTATTCCAAATATAACATCACTCCCAGTGTTATGGCCCCACCGGCGTCGGATTCCCTCTTCCGGGTTCCAGGACTGCTCACACACCCCGAAACTCCCGGATCTGACGGAACGGGGGGAACCTTGCCAATAGGTGGGACCTACCATTGTCTTGGGTGTTCCTTGGGACTAACATGACACAACCAAGCAACTAGTTCCACTTTTCTACCCCCTTCCGGCTCACGTAGAGGGGCCAGGACGGCAGTTCCGTCTTTTTCTACTCCGGGGCTAGGGTTTCACCGGAGAGGGGCTCCGGAGCGTCTGAATCCAACCAAGTACCATGGTAAGCCATACCATGTGTGTTATAGTTTTCCATGTGTATTGGATTCCAAAGATCCCATCACTCCCTGTGTTATCGCCTCACCGGCATCAGATTCTCTCTTCCGGGTTCTTGGACTGCTCGCACACCCCGAAACTCCCGGATCTGACGGAACGCAGGGAGCCTTGCCAATAGGTGGGCCCTACCATTGTATTGGGTGTTACTTGGGCCTAACATGACACAACCAAGCAACTAGTTCCACTTTGCTACCCCCTTCCGGCTCATGTAGTGGGGCCAGGACGGCAATGCCGTCTTTTTCTACAGCGGGGCTAGGGTTTCACCGGAGAGGGGCTCCGGAGCGTCTGAATCCCACCAAGTCCCATGGTACGCCATAACATGTGTTTTATAGTGTTCCATGTGTCTTGGATGCGAAATATACCATCAATCCTTGTGTTATGGCCTCACCGGCTTCGGATTGCCTCTTCCGGGTTCCACGACTCCTCACACACCCCGAAACTCCCGGATTTGACGGAACAGGGGGAACCGAGCCAGTAGGTGGGCCCTACCATTGTCTTGGGTGTTCCTTGCGCCTAACATGACAAAACCAAGCAACTAGTTCCACTTTTCTACCTCCTTCCGGCTCACGTAGAGGGGCCAGGACGACATTTCTGTCTTTTTCTACAGCGGGGCTAGGGTTTCACCGGAGAGGGTCTCCGGCGCGTCTGAATCCCACGAATTCCCATGGTATGACATACCATGTGTGCTAGAGTATTCCATGTGTCTTGGATGCCAAAGATACCATCACTCCCTTTGTGATGGCCTCACCGGCGTCGGATTCCGTCTTCCGGGTTCCATGACTGCTCACACCCCGAAACTCCTGGATCTGACGGAACGGGGGGAACCTTGCCAATAGGTGGGCCCTACCATTTTCTTGGGTGTTCCTTGGTCCTTACATGACACAACAAAGCAACTAGTTGCACTTTTATACCCCCTTCTGGCTCACGTAGAGGGGCCAGGACGGCAGTTCCGTCTTTTTCTACTCCGGGGCTAGGGTTTCACCGGAGAGGGGCTCCGGAGCTTCTGAATCCCACCAAGTACCATGGTAAGCCATACCATGTGTGTTAGAGTGTTCCATATCTATTGGATTCTAAAGATCCCATGACTCCCTGTGTTATGGCCTCACCGGCGTCAGATTCCCTCTTCCGGGTTCCTGGACTGCTCGCACACCCTAAAACTCCCGGATCTGACGGAACACATGGAACCTTGCAAATAGGTGGGCCCTACCATTGTCTTGGGTTTTACTTGGGCCTAACATGACACAACCAAGCAACTAATTCCACTTTGCTATCCCCTTCTAGCTCACGTAGAGGGGCCAGGACGGCAGTTCCGTCTTTTTCTACAACGGGGCTAGGGTTTCACCGGAGAGGGGCTCCGGAGCGTCTGAATCCCACCAAGTCCCATGGTATTCCATACCCTGTGTTTTAGAATGTTCCACGTGTTTTGGATGCCAAAGATACCATCACTCCCCGTGTTTTGGCCTCACCGGCGTCGGATTCCCTCTTCCCGGTTCCAGGACTGCTCACACACCCCGAAACTTCCGGATCTCATGGAACGCGGGGAAACTTGACAATAGGTGGGCCCTACGATTGTATTGGGTGTTCCTTGGGAATAAATTTAAACAACCAAGAAACTAGTTCCACTTTGCTACCCCCTTCCGGCTCACGTAGTGGGGCCAGGACGGCAGTTCCGTCTTTTTCTACAACGGGGCTAGGGTTTCACCAGAGAGGGGCTCCGAAGCGTCTGAATCCCATCAAGTCCCATGGTATGCCATACCATGTGTGTTGTAGTGTTCCATGTGTATTTTATGACAAATATACCATCACTCCCTGTGTTATGGCCACACCGGCGTCGGATTCCCTCTTCCGGGTTCCAGGACTGCTAACACACCCCGAAACTCCCGGATCTGACGGAACGCGTGGAACCTTGAAAATAGGTGGGCCCTACCATTGTCTTGGCTGTTACTTGGGACTAAAATGACACAACCAAGAAACTAGTTCCACTTTGCTACCCCCTTCCGGCTCACGTAGTGGGGCCAGGACGGCAGTGTCGTCTTTTTCTACAGCGGGGCTAGGGTTTCACAGGAGAGGGGCTCTAGAGCGTATGAATCCCACCAAGTCCCATGGTATTCCATAACATGTGTGCTATAGTGTTACATGTGTCCTGGATGCCAAATATACCATCAATCCCTGTGTTATGGCCTCACAGGCTTCGGATTCCCTCTTCCAGGTTCCACGACTCCTCACACACCCCGAAACTCCCGGATCTGACGGAACGGGGGGAACCTTGCCAATAAGTGGGCCCTAACATTGTATTGGGTGTTCCTTGGTCCTAACATGACACAACCAAGCAACTATTTCCACTTTTCTACCCCCTTCCGGCTCACGTAGAGGGTCCAGGACGACGGTTCTATCTTTTTCTACAGCGGGGCTAGGGTTTCACCGGAGAGGGGCTCCGGAGCATCTGAATCCCACCAATTCCCCTGGTATACTATACCATGTGTGTTAGAGTGTTCCATGTGTCTTGGATGCCAAAGATACCATGAATCCTGTGTTATGGCCTCACCGGAGTCGGATTCCCTCTTCCCGGTTACAGGACTGCTCACACCCCAAAACTCCCGGATCTGACGGAACGGGGGGAACCTTGCCAATAGGTGTGCCCTACCATTGTCTTGGGTGTTTCTTGGGAGTAACATGACACAACCAACCAACTAGTTCCACTATTCTACCCCCTTCCGGCTCACATAGAGGGGCCATGACGACAGTTCCGTCTTTTTCTACGGTGGGGCTAGGGTTTCACCGGAGAAGGCCTCCGGAGCGTCTGAATCCCACCAAGTCCCATGGTATTCCATACCATGTGTGTTAGAGTTTTCCATGTGTCTTGGATGCCAAAGATACCAAGCACTCCCTGTGTTATGGCCTTACCGGCGTCGGATTCTCTCTTCCGGGTTCGAGGACTCCTCACACCCCGAAACTCCCGGGTCTGACGGAACAGGGGAACCTTGGCGATAGGTGGGCCCTACCATTATCTTGGGTGCTCCTTGGGCCTAACATGACACAACCAAGCAACTAGTTCCACTTTGCTACCCCCTTCCGGCTCACGTAGAGGGGCCAGGACGGCAGTTCCGTCTTTTTCTACTGCGGGGCTAGGATTTCACCGGAGAGGGGCTCCGGAGCGTCTGAATCCCACAAAGTCCAATGGTATTCCATACCATGTGTGTTAGAGTGTTCCATGTGTCTTGGATGCCAAAGATACCATCAGTCCCTGTGTTGTGGCCTCACCGGCGTCGGATTCCCTCTTCCGGGTTCCAGGACTGCTCACACACCCCCAAAACTCCCGGATCTGACGGAACGCGGGGAACCTTGACAATAGGTGGGACCTACCATTGTCTTTGGTGTTACTTGGGGCTAAAATTACACAACCAAGCAACTAGTTCCACTTTGCTACCCCCTTCCAGCTCACGTAGTGGGGCCAGGATGGCAGTGCCGTCTTTTTCTACATCGGGGCTAGGGTTTCACCGGAGAGGGGCTCTGGAGCATCTCAATGCCACCAAGTACCATGGTATTCCATACCATGTGTGTTATAGTGTTCCATGTGTTTTGCATGCCAAATAAACCAACATTCCCTGTGTTATGGCCTCACCGGCGTCGGATTCCATCTTCCGGGTTCCACGACTCCTCACACACCACGAAACTCCCGGATCTGACGGAAAGGGGGGAACCTTGCCAATAGGTGGTCCCTACCATTGTCTTGGGTGTTACTTGGGCCTAACATGACACAACCAAGCAACTAGTTCCACTTTGCTACCCCCTTCCGGCTCACGTAGAGGGGCCAGGACGGTAGTTCCGTCTTTTTCTACAGCAGGGCTAGGGTTTCACCGGAGTGGGGCTCCGGAGCGTCAGAATACCAACAAGTCCCATGATATGCCATACCATGTGTGTTAGAGTGTTCCATGTGTCTTGGATGCCAAATATCCCATCATTTCCTGTGTTATGGCCTCACCGGCGTCGGATTCCCTCTTACGGTTTCCACGACTGCTCACACACCCCGAAACTCCCGGGTCTGACGGAACGGCGGGAACCTTGCCAATAGGTGGGCCCTACCATTGTCTTGGGTGTTCCTTGAGACTAACATGACACAACCAAGCAAATAGTTCCACTTTGCTACCCCTTCCGTCTCACGTAGAGGGGCCAGGACGACAGTTCTGTCTTTTCTACATCGGGGCTAGGGTTTCACCAGAGAGGGGCTCCGGAGCGTCTCAATCCCACCAATTCCCATGGTATGTGATACCATGTGTGTTAGAGTGTTCCGTGTGTCTTGGATGCCAAACATGCCATCACTCCCTGTGTTATGGCCTCACCGGCATCGGATTCCCTCTTCCGGGTTCTAGGACTGCTCACACCCCAAAACTCTCGGATCTGATGGAACAGGGGGGACCTTGCCAATAGGTGGGCCCTACCATTTTCTTGGGGTTTCGTTGGGCCTAACATTACACAACCAAGCAACTAGTTCCACTTTGCTACCCCCTTTCGGCTCACGTAGAGGGGCTAGGACGGCAGTTCCGTCTTTTTCTACAGCAGGGCTAGGGTTTCACCGGAGTGGGGCTCCGGAGCGTCTGAATCCCACCAAGTCCCATGGTATGCCATACCATGTGTGTTAGAGTGTTCCATGTGTCTTGGATTCCAAATATACCACCACTCCCTGTGTTATGGCCTCACCGGCGTCGGATTCCCTCTTCCGGGTTTGATGACTGCTCACACCTCGAAACTCCCGGATCGGACGGAACGGGGGGGGGGGGGACCTTGCCAATAGGTGGGACCTACCATTTTCATGGGTGTTCCTTGGGCCTAGCATGACACAACCAAGAAACTAGTTCCACTTTGCTACCCCCTTCCGGCTCACGTAGATGGGCCAGGACGGCAGTTCTGTCTTTTTCTACAGTGGGGCTAGGGTTTCACCGGAGAGGGGCTCCGGAGCTTATGAATCCCACCAATTCCCATGGTTTGCCATAACATGTGTGTTAGAGTGTTCCATGTGTCTTGGATGCAAAATATCCCATCAATCCCTGTGTTATGGCCTCACCGGCGTCGGATTCCCTCTTACGGGTTCCACGAGTTCTCACACACCCCGAAACTCCCGGATCTGACGGAACGGGGGGAATCTTGCCAATAGGTGGGCCCTACCATTGTATTGGGTGTTCCTTGGGCCTAACATTACACAACCAAGCAACTGGTTCCAATTTTCTAGCCCCTTCCGGCTCACGTAGAGGGGCCAGGATGGCAGTTCTGTCTTTTTCTACTACGGGGCTAGGGTTTCACCGGAGAGGGGCTCCAGAGCGTCTGAATCCCACCAAGTACCATGGTATTCCATACCATGTGTGTTATAGTGTTACATGTGTCTTGGATTCCAAATATCCCATCACTCCCTGTGTTATGGCCTCACCGGCGTCGAATTCCCTCTTCCGGGTTCCATGACTGCTCACACCCAGAAACTCCCGGATCTGACGAAACGGGTGGGGGGGGGACCTTGCCAATAGGTGGGCCCTAACATTTTCTTGGGGGTTCCTTGGGCCTAACATGACACAACCAAGAAACTAGTTCCACTTTGCTACCCCCTTCCAGCTCACGTTGAGGGGCCAGGACGGCAGTTCCGTATTTTTCTACAACGGGGCTAGGGTTTCACCGGAGAGGGGCTCTCGAGCGTCTGAATCCCACCAAGTCCCATGGTATGCCATACCATGTGTGTTAGAGTGTTCCATCTGTCTTGTATGCCAAAGATACCATCACTCCCTGTGTTATGGCCTCACCGGCGTCGGATTCCCTCTTCCGGGTTCCAGGACTGCTCACACACCCCAAAACTCCCGGATCTGATGGAACGCGGGGAAACTTGACAATAGGTGGACCCTACCATTGTATTGGGTGTTCCTTGGGACTAAAATGACACAACCAAGCAACTATTTCCACTTTGCTACCCCCTTCCGGCTCACGTAGTGGGGCCAGGACGGCAGTTCCGTCTTTTTCTACAATGGGGCTAGGGTTTCACCGGAGAGTGGCTCCGGAGCGTCTGAATCCCACCAAGTCCCATGGTATTCCATACCATGTGTGTTATAGTGTTCAATGTGTATTTTATTCCAAATATAACATCACTCCCTATGTTATGGCCTCACCGGCATCGGATTCCCTCTTCCGGGTTCCAGGACTGCTCACACACCCCGAAACTCCCGGATCTGACGGAACGGGGGGAACCTTGCCAATAGGTGGGACCTACCATTGTCTTGGGTGTTCCTTGGTACTAACATGACACAACCAAGCAACTAGTTCCACTCTTCTACCCCTTCCGGCTCACGTAGAGGGGCCAGGACGGCAGTTCCGTCTTTTTCTACTCCGGGGCTAGGGTTTCACCGGAGAGGGGCTCGGGAGCGTATGAATCCCACCAAGTCCCATGGTACGCCATTACATGTGTTTTATAGTGTTCCATGTGTCTTGGATGCCAAATATACCATCAATCCTTGTGTTATGGCCTCACCGGCTTCGGATTCCCTCTTCCGGGTTCCACGACTCCTCACACACCCCGAAACTCCCGAATTTTACGGAACAGGGGGAACCGAGCCAATAGGTGGGCCCTATTATTGTCTTGGGTGTTCCTTGCGCCTAACATGACAAAACCAAGCAACTAGTTCCACTTTGCTACCTCCTTCCGGCTCACGTAGAGGGGCCAGGACGACAGTTATGTCTTTTTCTACAGTGGGGCTAGGGTTTCACCGGAGAGGGTCTCCGGCGCGTCTGAATCCCACGAATTCCCATGGTATGCCATACCATGTGTGTTAGATTATTCCATGTGTATTGGATGCCAAAGATACCATCACTCCCTTTGTGATGGCCTCACCGGCGTCGGATTCCGTCTTCCGGGTTCCATGACTGCTCACACCCCGAAACTCCTGGATCTGACGGAACGGGGGGAACCTTGCCAATAGGTGGGCCCTACCATTGTCTTGGGTGTTCCTTGGTCCTAACATGACACAACAAAGCAACTAGTTGCACTTTTATACCCCCTTCCGGCTCACGTAGACGGGCCAGGACGGCAGTTCCGTCTTTTTCTACTCCGGGGCTAGGGTTTCACCGGAGAGGGGGTCCGGAGCGTTTGAATCCCATCAAGTACCATGGTAAGCCATACCATGTGTGTTAGAGTGTTCCATGTCTATTGGATTCCAAAGGTCCCATGACTCCCTGTGTTATGGCCTCACCGGCGTCAGATTCCCTCTTCCGGGTTCCTGGACTGCTCGCACACCCTGAAAATCCCGGATCTGACGGAACACAGGGAACCTTGCAAATAGGTGGGCCCTACCATTGTCTTGGGTTTTACTTGGGCCTAAAATGACACAACCAAGAAACTATTTCCACTTTGCTATCCCCTTCCAGCTCACGTAGAGGGGCCAGGACGGCAGTTCCGTCTTTTTCTACAACGGGGCTAGGGTTTCACCGGAGAGGGGCTCCGGAGCGTCTGAATCCCACCAAGTCCCATGGTATGCCATACCCTGTGTTTTAGAGTGTTCCACGTGTCTTGGATGCCAAAGATACCATCACTCCCCGTGTTTTGGCCTCACCGGCGTCGGATTCCCTCTTCCCGGTTCCAGGACTGCTCACACACCCCGAAACTTCCGGATCTGATGGAACGCGGGGAAACTTGACAATAGGTGGGCCCTACGATTGTATTGGGTGTTCCTTGGGAATAAAATTACACAACCAAGCAACTAGTTCCACTTTGCTACCCCCTTCCGGCTCACGTAGTGGGGCCAGGACGGCAGTTCCGTCTTTTTCTACAACGGGGCTAGGGTTTCACCAGAGAGGGGCTCCGAAGCGTCTGAATCCCATCAAGTCCCATGGTATGCCATACCATGTGTGTTATAGTGTTACATGTGTATTTTATGCCAAATATACCATCACTCCCTGTGTTATGGCCACACCGGGGTCGGATTCCCTCTTCCGGGTTCCAGGACTGCTCACACACCCCGAAACTCCCGGATCTGACGGAACGCGTGGAACCTTGAAAATAGGTGGGCCCTACCATTGTCTTGGGTTTTCCTTGGGACTAAAATGACACAACCTAGCAAATAGTTCCACTTTGCTACCCAATTCCGGCTCATGTAGTGGGGCCAGGACGGCAGTGCCGTCTTTTTCTACAACGGGGCTAGGGTTTCACCGGAGAGGGGCTCTAGTGTTACATAACATGTGTGCTATAGTGTTACATGTGTCTTGGATGCCAAATATACCATCAATCCCTGTGTTATGGCCTCACCGGCTTCGGATTCCCTCTTCCAGGTTCCACGACTCCTCACACACCCCGAAACTCCCGGATCTGAAGGAACGGGGGGAACCTTGCCAATAGGTGGGCCCAAACATTGTATTGGGTGTTCCTTTGTCCTAACATGACACAACCAAGCAACTATTTCCACTTTTCTACCCCCTTCCGGCTCACGTAGAGGGCCCAGGACGGCGGTTCTATCTTTTTCTACAACGGGGCTAGGGTTTCACCGGAGAGGGGCTCCGGAGCGTCTGAATACCACCAATTCCCATGTTATACCATACCATGTGTGTTAGAGTGTTCCATGTGTCTTGGATTCCAAAGATACCATGAATCCTGTGTTATGGCCTCACCGGAGTCGGATTCCCTCTTCCGGGTTACAGGACTGCTCACACCCCAAAACTCCCGCATCTGACGGAACGGGGGGAACCTTGCCAATAGGTGGGCCCTACCATTGTCTTGGGTGTTTCTTGGGAGTAACATGACACAACCAACCAACTAGTTCCACTATTCTACCCCCTTCCGGCTCACATAGATGGGCCATGACGACAGTTCCGTCTTTTTCTACAGTGGGGCTAGGGTTTCACCGGAGAAGGCCTCCGGAGCGTCTGAATCCCTATTCCATACCATGTGTGTTAGAGTGTTCCATGTGTCTTGGATGCCAAAGATACCCATAACTCCATGTGTTATGGCCTTACCTGTAACGCCCGGGGTTTCCCCCCAACTAGAGTTGATCGTTGTTTTTCTTCTTTTCGCATCGCATGGCATCGATAGAAACATTTTCTACCATATTTTAAATGGTTAAAATTTGTTCTCTAAATCCCTAAACCACTTCTCCTTTTTTTTTCTTTTTTTTTTTACTTTACCTGGAAAATAAATAAAAAAAAATATATATTTTTTTGGGTGGCAGGCCAGCCTAACCAGGCCAGCCCACCACCAAACCCTAACTCTAAACACAACACACGCACACAACAGACTCACGCACACACGCACCCAACACCGCACACAACACACAGCACCCACACAACGCACCCAGGCCACACCACGCACGCCACACCCTGCCACCACACACGCACGCACGGGAGGGAAGGGGATCGATCGATCCCCTCATCCCTTTCCTCCCGTCGCTGCTCCCGAGCGCCGCCTCCTCCCTCATCCTCCGCCTCCACACACGGCCGCCGAGCCCAACGCCTCCTCGTCCCTTCCTCGCTCCCTGCCGGCAACTCGCCCCGCCACCTGCGCCTCTTCCCGCGGCCGCGGACGCCGTCATCTACCTCCTCTCCGGCCACGGGTCGGAGCTCCGCCGCCCTCCTCCGAGCTCGCACCGTCGCCGGCCGTCGCCTCCCCTCCCCTCCCCGTTGGTCTCCGGCTCCCTACACCCCGACCTCTCCTGCTCCTTGTCGAGGTCCAGCCAGGGAGCCTCCTTGCCGCGTTGCTGCCATGTCTCCACTCGCCCCTCCGGCTCTCATCGACACGCATGCCCACGTACTCCACCGGCGGTCAAAGGCACCAGGTCCTCGAGGTCCTCCACACTCCAAGCAGCAGGTGCTCGACCTCGGCCTGGACTTCCTCGGCATCTCGCGCCGACAAGCTCTGCCAGGCACCAGCATGTTCGAGCGCCCTCCACCAAGTCTGAACATCTCCTTCATGGGCGCGCCCTCGGTCACGTGCTGATTCCCGCATCGGACCCTCTCGCGCCGCTTCGCTACTTCGACCCCGGGGATGAGGACCTAACTTCGCCGACCCGACCCTGCCTCGGCTTGTCTCTCGTGTGCCCGTTCCGGCGGGAACTCCACGGGCATGTCGTCTCCTGCCATTCTCCCATTGATGCCCGCCATGTGTTCGGCAGAAGTCCCGCAAGAGTTTTGGTGCTCCGTGAGCACCCGTCCGTGTGCAGGTGTTGCGTTTGCTCTGGCCGAGGCCTTCGTGCCCGTGCCCGGTACCTGACCACCATCGACAAGAACAACCTCGACCACGAAGGCTAAAACATCGTCAAGATCTTCGGAAGATAGCACACCAATCTCGTCGACGATGCATCAACAATAACCACCGTGAACGACTACCGCCGCCCCACATGTACCTCGTCGACGAGTTCTTCGCCGACACGTACCGCTACCCCGAGCCGTGAACGTCCACCTCGCCAAACCCTCGACCGTGTCCGCTTTGCGTTGGCCGCCTTCGTGCGTGTCCATGACTTTCTCATCGACCGGAGAGGCGGCACGATCACCTCCGACCCCGAAGATGATGCGGTAGCGGCTCGCCCACGACTACTACGACTACATCGACTCCGGACGTTGAACGACTACGTCGACGACGATGACCGCGTGATTCGAGAACGACTACTTCCTCTACGGCGTGAACGACTACCTCCACTACGATGACCACTTCGACGACGACACGAGAACAATTATCTCCTCGACGCCCCGAAGACGATGATGCGGTGGTGCAATTACGACTACTTCCCCTGCTACGACTACTTCCACTCCTTCCTCTATGTCGGCTACGTACTCTACTTCCTCCTCTTCTTCTACTTCCCCTACACCCCGAAGACACCGGCGCCGAACCCGAAGATCCTCCCCACACGTGCGAACCCAAACCCTAAATCCCCTATACCTATACGCCCTATTTTCTACAACATGCAACCTATTTTATAAATATCATATCATCATGTTGCATTGCATCTTGTGGGTTCGGGGTATAGTTTTATCACCTAATAATTAAATATGGAATGTGTTGGGGTATTTAATTCAATTGTTGCCCTATTCCATTTAATATTGCTTAACTCACCTATTTACTGTTTTCCATGCTAAACAACATTTAACTTGATGGTTAGCTAAACAACTTGAACCATTTCCTATTTCTCCGTACTCCGGTTCCGATTAAATTGCTTAAGTGGTTTCCCCTGTTGCATCTTGCCATGTCATGCATATAAAATAGGATCATGCTGGATCTTTTGCCGTAGTAGTAATTGTTGCATCCGGTGTTTCTTTTAGTTCGTTGCTTCTTCGCGGATAGGACGTTGAGATGATGTGAGCAACGACAAGTTCTGCTACCTTGCGGGATCTCAGGCAAGTATACTCACTTGCATGCCATATGGCTGCCTTTCATCACTTGTTACCGATACTTCCGTTGTTCTTTTCTGCTAGCCTTAGTAGTTGTTGTTTCTGTTACGAACCTATCACATGAATCCTTAACCACTGATATTGCCTCACCTCCACTCCTATCACCCTTTGCTTGAGCCTGTGTCTTACTATCTTGCTTAGGGTTGTTTGCTCGAGTCTGTTACCCGTTACTTTCTGTTACTACTCTTTACGTTCCGGGGGCTCGATGTTTAATCAATCATCAATCATGCTAATGTTACTATTAATAATAAATTTGATGATAAGGCACCGGCAGGGAGGCCCACTGGTGGTCTTGAGGCCCGCTAGTGTCGACCCCTAATTAGGAAAAGGGTCTTGTCTACTGATCCATGATGAGCGCACTACCCGCATTTGGGGAGTATGGGCTCCCCCTCAGTTTGACTCGATTCGCATCTCGTCCAAATCGCCGTACTAGTTCGGGCTTTCCATTTGCTGCATGCATGATCTTGCGAGCCCTTGGTACCCGGGTGGAACTTTCGTAGTCGGCATTTAGGGCGGCGTGATCTTCCAGTGCTATGAGGGTCCCCTTTTCTTCGTGGGGCTCGATTAGCCGCGCACGCACAGCACGCGGTGCTTTGGGCTTGATGCGAAGAAGGGTTGGATTGTGTTGAGTGCCCCGCTTGGTGGGAGGCATCCCATCTGGCGGGATATTCATGAGTGCGGTTGCTATGGTGCACCCCTGCAGGGATAATCTTCTCGAGAAGCCGTGTTTTCCGCGGTTATGGATTACTTGGTGAAAGTACTGGCTAACAAGTACTCAGGACAACTTCAACCTAATGATCAATCATGTTTCACCCAATGATTAACAACTTGACTAGTAATAGGTTATTCACACAATAACTTGACTCACTCTTAATACCACTGTGTGAGTTATCCTCGGATTGCTTCTTCGGATAAGGGGCGAGATCCAGGATGGGTTTGTTTGAAGTTATCTTTCAGTTGGTTACATCACTCGATCTTATCCCCTTTCTGATAGTTGGAGTGATAGAATCTCTGTAGTTGGTTAGTGCAGCCTGCTGTCGCTTATTTGCAATAACCCCTTCCTTTCCGTTGATCCTAAAGTATTTGTATCTTGTGATGACTGGCTACGCCGGTAACTTGTGAGTATGGGTTTTATCCCCCTTGCCAGTACTTAACCGTACTGACCCACGAATCTCTTTCGTGGCTGCAAATTCCAACTTGCAGTCAACAGGTTTGAAGTCTGACGACGTTAGCTTGGGAATCCCTCCGGCTTGGCCTGGGCAGGGATTGGACGCCTTCGGTTATCTTCAGGACCCTTAGTCCAATTTGGATCTTGTCCGTAGACGGACGTTTGTTTCTTCCGCTGTTATTTGGATCTTTGTATTGTATCAGTTGTAACCCTGGCTCGTTCGAGTTATCTTGTATCTATCTGTTGCTGTTGTAATTGTGGAATATCCGTGAACTATTGTAATGTTATCATAAATGGCAACCTGGAATCGGTTATTATGCGGATTTGGCGGGAATGCTGAAATCTGCATAGTGCCCGATCTCGGGGCGCCACATTACCGGCGTCGGATTCTCTCTTCCGGGTTCGAGGACTGCTCACACCCCGAAACTCCCGGATCTGACGGAACGGGGGGAACCTTGCCAATAGTTGGGCCCTACCATTGTCTTGGGTGTTCCTTGGGCCTAACATGACACAACCAAGAAACTAGTTCCACTTTTCTACCCCCTTACGGCTCACGTAGAGGGGCCAGGACGGCAGTTCCGTCTTTTTTACAACGGGGCTAGGGTTTCACCGGAGAGGGGCTCCGGAACGTCTGAATCCCACCAAGTCCAATGGTACGCAATAACATGTGTGTTAGAGTGTTCCATGTGTCTTCGACGCCAAAGATACCATCACTCCCTCTGTTATGGCCTCACCGGCGTCGGATTCCCTCTTCCGGGTTCCAGGACTGCTCACACACCCCGGAACTCCCGGATCTGATGGAACGCGGGGAAACTTGACAATAGGTGGGCCCTACCATTGTCTTGGGTGTTCCTACCAAGAAACTAGTTCCACTTTGTTACCCCTTACTGCTCACGTAGTGGGGCCAGGACGGCTGTTCCGTCTTTTTCTACAGTGAGGCTAGGGTTTCACCGGAGAGGGGCTCCGGAGCGTCTGAATCCCACCAAATCACATGGTATGCCATACCATGTGTGTTATAATGTTCCATGTGTCTTGGATGCCAAATATACCTGTAACATCCCAAATCTTATATTTGGAATGTTTTGCATTTAGAGCATATGCATAGCATGGCATGTTTCAAAATTTGCATTTTGTTTGTTGCTTTTGAAACCCTAAAATTGAAATCATGTTTAAAGAGAAATCATTTTCCCCTCTATAAGGCCATATAGGCCAATGTATTTTATCATTTTTATCTATCCTAAAAACCCCCCTCTAAATAACCTAGATAGATAGGTTTTCAAATTACATATTTTTCAAAATTTGTTTCATCATATTTGGAGTTTTATTTTAAAAGTTATTAAGATTTCGGTTTTGGAAAAAAAAAAAAATAAAACAGTCGAGCGGGCCGACCAAGCCAACCCAACGCGCGCGCAGCACGCAGCGCGTGGGCCAGCCCAGCCAGCCGCCCGTCACGGAAGCGATCGAACAAAAAAAAAAAACGAAACGCGTCGCCGACGCGTGGGCCCCGCGGCTGACGTCAGGGCTGACGTTAGCCCTCGCCGGAACTCCGCCCGAATCGGAGACGGCAACCGCCGCCGCCGCGGATTCTGTGGCCGAACGGCCACCGCCCCCTCGCCCACGCCACCCCCTCGGCCCCTATAAATACCGCCGCCTCCCCCGCCTCGACTTCCACACCAATCCACCGCCGCCACCCTCGGAGAGCGCGCGCCGCCGCCGTCTTCCACCGCCGCCGCACAGCCGAGCTCGCCGCCGGCGTTTTCCACCCCGAGAACCACCGCCACCACCCTCCCCGAGCTCGCGCCGACGAGAGGAGCTCGCCGGTGACCTCGCCGCCACCGGAGACCGCCCCCAACGCCGCCGCCGTCGACATCCGTGCCGCCGCCGCCGCCCGCTCCGGTGAGCCCCGATGCGATTGATCGTGGACCGTCGGATCGCGATCCGACGGCTCCGATCCGTTCTGACCGACCGGTCAACGCGGCTGACGTCACGCTGACGTCATGCCTGCGTCAGCCGGTCAATTCCGATTATTTCCGTATTAAAAATTTCCAGATTTGGCTTAAATTTTGTAAAATCAATAACTTTAGTTCTGTAACTCCGTTTTGCGCGTTTAATATACCAAATGAAAGAGAAAAAATGAGATCTATCCATCTACGCAATAAAATCTGTTTTTAGATCTATATTTATTTTCTGTTTTCAATTATACTTTCTGGGCTATTTAAATCATATAAAATCAACTGTATCTCGAAATTCATCGATTCTTCTTTGTATGATCTTGTTTTGATTAGATCTATTCAGGAAAAATATCATCAACTTGTGTAGATGCATAATTCAATTTAGATCTCACATGTTCTTAATCTAGCACTATTAAATCATTACAATTGTTTTAATTATTTGCCTTGCAACAAAAACACTTTCCTTGCATCATGCATGTCAATAATAATCAGAGAACAATAATACATATATTCTTGCATCATTAAGATTTCATGCATACATGTGTTGCATCTTGTTGTTCTGTTGCTTATGTTTGTCGATTGCAACGTGTAGATTACAACGATTACAACGATTGTGGTTGCGAGGAGTGTTTGAGCAGCTGCACATGTTGCCAAGGCAAGTGACACACATGATCCCATTATTTTAGTATATGCATTAGAGTTTTATAGTAGTTATGCATGTGTAGGAGTTGAGTGTATCGCTATGCTAGTTATGATTAGGGATTGCTTCACTAACACCCAAGTGGAGTAATCACATGATACCCTAGATGGTAGCATCCATGTGTTAGACAACATCGTAGTGGTAGCTTGCTTAGCCATGCTCTAGTTATTCGTGGATGGGTTTATTATCATGTTATGATGGAAACTGTTATTTTAATTGCTTATGAAAACAACATGATAATTAATTAACCACTGGGCGGATTGCTAGAGAGTCATCAGAGTACAAAGTTTGGTGGGGACCGCCGCCCAGTATTTTGAGATATTGTTTATTTTTCCTTATATAGTTGTTATTCCGTGCAACCATGTTTCATATTAGTATGGGCTAGACATAAATTGTAGGTTGTGGTGACTCGAACCCAACGTGTCCAGAGATGTAGAATAGTGGTAGGATGGTCCAGCTCGTGGTGGGTTTGGGGATCTACTTCTTATGATTTATGGCTTGATCTTCTTTCCTTCTGTGGTACTACTTGGTGTATCATGGTGTTTGGGGTCAATTAGGCAACATGGGTAAAGGGCACAAACCTCGCGAGGGTTAAAACTAAGATCTTAGCCGTGTTCCATTGGTTAGGGACAATTCAACAACTAGATGGGAAACATGACATATCTCGTTCATCCTGGTTTTGTTAATTATTAAATAATCTGACTATGGGTTATTTGGAGAAGTGCCTGATGGTTTTTCAGCGTGCTAATCCAAAGGGTAGGAGCACTTTGCTATCAACCAAAGTGTCCAATTATGTGAAAAATCTAAATTCTAATAAATGATAGGTCAAATGCATTTATGCAAAATAGCCTAGAAACTCCACCAGCTAAATATGCATGTAGAATAGCACTTGCCATTAATATACCACCATAGTGTCACTTGCCATCATTGCTCAGAATGATCTGACCTCCTTTTGGGGGCTGCATATTCCAACGTGCAGGTTATTCGGATTCGGAATAGCTTTTCGTAGGTTTTCGAGGCTTCACATCAACCTTTGTTCGCCTGTGGCTTACAAACAAGAAGATGGAGGTCTACCGCTGCTTTGTTGTTTGATTAATATTTTATTTGAGCTAGCACTTCGCTATGCAGTTTGTAATAAATTACTTTACTCTGGATAATTTCGATAGTTTTCAATACATTTCTTCACTTTGAATACTATCTATGCTGTGTGTGCTGGTGAACGGTCCAGAGGCCAGTACTACACACAAAAATTTACTTTACTTTCCATCTATACATTCATTACCTTTCGTCTCATACCACTTGTCTTTGCTAATTTCCACTCTTTCCTTTCTATAGATGAGTACCGAAGACGGAGTCTACCATGTGGAGGAAAACTCGGACGTGGAGTTCGAGAACGAGCTTGCATACCTAACCAAGATGCTGGGGTTCTTCCTGCCAAGGATTGAGGGCTACAAGATGGATAGCAACGTACCCGGAGACAAGATGTGGAGCTTCACAACCACCATTGTGGAGAGTATTGTGAATGGTACCGCCAACGTCCTCATCTACAAGGACAACTACTCCAGCTGGGAAGAAGGACTAGTCGGCTCCATGAAGTATGCACTGGCGCGGCTAAGCTATGACTACCGTGACCACATTCCTGAGGATTCCATCTATAGGGATTTTGGGAAGAGGAGTGAAGATGGGAAGGTCATGGTGAACCACGATCCAGACAAAACCAGGATGCAGAAGCACATAGAGGATATGGAGTCTTACAGTGCTGGACTGGAGGATCGTGCTCGCAAGAACTTGACAGAGAGTGAGGAGGCAAGGGCCACCATCTATCACCAAGCAAAGGAGATCACCACACTCCAAGCCCAGATGGATGCTCTCAACGCCCAGATGGACGCCCTCAAGATCCAAGTTGAGAAGCTCAAGTCTAGTGACACTAGACTCACCATGAGCTAGTGGAGAAGGATCACCTACTCACAAGGCATGGGATTAGCGTGGACATACCTGAGGAGCTCCTTCAACCACCTCCACTGCCGCAACCACCTAGTCGAGAGGTTAGAAAGAATAGTTGTGATGAAGTGATCAAGGTGGAAGACCCTGAGGAAGAGGAAGAGGATCCAGAAGAGGTGGAGTATGAGAAGGATGAGGATGACACGGATGATGAGGACTATGACGTGAATGAAGATCGTAAGAGGAAGAAGGGAGGAAAGTCCCCAAGTGGCAAGCGCTCCCGGAAGTAGATAGATAGTCCACCACTACTCTTCGTTAGGAATAAATCGTGATAGGTTTGACCATACCAAAAGTTGTGGTATGGGAATAGTAGATCGAATATTTTCAATAAGTTTTGTAAACATTAAGTGCTTCAATTTTCGCTGGAATTTTAGGCCTATTTTCCAAAAGTTAAATAAAGTGTTTGATTGGTTTGATTGATGGTTGCAAAGTGTTGTTTGGTTCATATATAGTATGGGTAGCTATTCCCCTTAGTCCTATCTGTCTAAACTCGTCTATGCTAACCTTTAGATGGCTCCCCGTCGCGACACCAGCCGCAACAACGAGGAAGAGGAAAACAACAACAACAACAACAACAACAACAACAACAACAACAACAACAACAACAACAACAACAACAACAACATGGAGAATGCCTTGACTCAGCTAGCCCAGCTGATGACCCAGTATATCACCCACAACAACAACAATCCTCCACCACCACCACCCCAGGTGGACATGCTCACTCGTTTCCTGAGGTTGAGGCCAGAGAAGTTCTCTAGTGCAACCGAGCCCATGCTTGCTCTTGATTGGCTGCGTTCTGTGAGCAAGGACCTGGTGACCATCGGTTGCAGTGAGGAAGAGAAAGTGAGGTTTGCCGCTCACTTACTGGAGGGACAAGCCGCTTCCTGGTGGGATAACTATCAGATTACCCACCCTATTGAGGAGGTCACCTGGGATATGTTTCAAGAGGGATTCCTCAACGCCCATGTCTCGTCCGGAGTGATGAGTCTCAAGAGGAGGGAATTCCGCAACCTGCGCCAGTACCATCGCTCAGTTACTGAGTACATAGATGAGTTTAGCAACTTAGCTCGCTATGCACTAGAGGATGTGGACACCGATGCCAAGAGGCGTGAGAAGTTCCTCGATGGACTCAATGATGAGCTGGCCATTCAACTGTCAGCGGTTCACATCACTAACTTCCAGTCACTCATTGACAAGGCCATCATACTGGAGGGCAAGCATAAGCAGGCTGAGAAGCGCAAGAGGAAACACATGGGTGGAAACCACAGCTCAGGCCCACATCAGAGGGTACGCACTCACCATGACAACAGTGGAAATTCTGGGCAGCACAGAACTGGGGGAAATGGGCACAACCATCGTGGAGGTCATCAGCACAATGGAGGGAATGGTCATAACAATGGAGGCTATAGAGGCAACAGCCAGCACCAGGGAGGCAACGGACAGAACCGCAACTACAACCACAGCCACAACCACCCCTACAAGAAGGACCTCAGCCAGGTGCAATGCTTCAAATGCAAGAAAACGGGACACTTCGCTGACAGGTGCACGGAGGAGAAGGCCGTAGATGGAACCAAGGCCAACATGTCCCAGAAGGCAACAATCAACCACGTGAGTGTGGAGGAGGTGCAAGCTGAACCAGACCTCGTGCTTGGTAAGTTCTTGGTTAATACTTACCTCGCACTCGTACTATTTGATACCGGAGCATCGCATTCATTCATATCAAAGGCATTTGTGGTTAGAAATAAGCTAGCTCCTGAAGTTCTTAAGAGGTCCATTAGGATTAGTTCTCCAGGAGGGGAAATGCTATCAACCCAGGGGTGTCGCCTACTAGCCTTATCTATAGGATCTCACACTTTCCCCACAGACCTCATAGTGTTGGATTCACAAGGTTTAGATGTGATCATTGGAATGGATTGGATGGCAAAGTATGAAGGTCAGATAGATTGTGCCAAGAGAACGATCACACTGACGACACCTGAAGGAAGGAGGATCAGATATAGGTCCACTCATGTTCTTAATGATACCAAGCTGAATTCTCTTAAGGGGGTTAGCCTAGAGGATGTACCTATAGTGAAGGAATACCCCGACGTGTTTCCGGAGGAACTACCAGGAATGCCACCTGATAGGGACATCGAGTTCGTCATAGACTTGATACCGGGAACAGGACCTATAGCCAAGAGGCCATATAAGATGGATGTGGATGAACTGAAGGAACTCAAGAAACAACTTAGGGAGCAGTTGGATAAAGGGTTCATTCAGCGGAGTTCTTCGTCATGGGGAGCACCAGTTTTGTTTGTGGAAAAGAAGGATAAGACACAGCGTCTAGTTATGGACTATCGTTCACTGAATGAGGCGACGATAAAGAACAAATACCCACTCCCCAACATCAATGACTTGTTTGATCAGCTGAAGGGAGCTAGTGTGTTCTCTAAGATCGATTTGCAATCTGGATATCACCAGCTGAAGATTAGGAAGGAGGATATTCCAAAGACCGCCTTTACCACAAGGTATGGTCTATATGAATACACCGTCATGTCTTTTGGATTGACCAATGCCCCGGCATACTTTATGAGCATGATGAACAATGTATTCATGGAATTCTTTGATAAGTTTGTGGTGGTATTCATAGATGATATTCTAGTATACTCCAAGAATGAGGAGGAGCATGGAGGACACCTACGGTTGATTCTTGGAAAGCTAAGGGAACATAAGTTATATGCTAAGTTTGGAAAATGTGAGTTTTGGTTGAATACAGTAGGTTTCCTAGGACACGTGGTGTCAGGAGATGGTATTGCAGTAGACCAAGCCAAGGTATCAGCTGTAACTGAGTGGGAATCACCAAAGAATGCGAAGGATATCCGGAGTTTCTTAGGAATTGCGGGATATTACCGTAGATTCATTGAGAATTTCTCCAAGATTGCTAAACCTATGACAGAATTGCTGAAGAAGGAAAAGAAGTTCTTATGGAGTGAGGATTGTGAGACTAGTTTCCAAGATCTGAAGCAACGGTTAGTAACAGCACCAGTTCTATGTTTACCGGATCTCCGGAAGGATTTCCAAGTTTACTGCGACGCTTCACGTCGAGGACTAGGTAGCGTATTGATGCAGGATGGAAGAGTAGTTGCATACGCATCCCGACAACTCAAAAATCACGAGAAGAATTATCCGACTCATGATTTAGAGCTAGCTTCAGTGGTACATGCTCTTAGAACATGGAGACATTATCTCATGGGTAAGAAGTGTGACATCTTTACGGACCACAAGAGTTTGAAATATATCTTCACTCAAAAGGAGCTAAATATGAGACAGAGGAGATGGTTGGAGTTGATAAAGGACTATAATTTGAATCTCCAATATCACCCAGGGAAGGCTAATGTCGTAGCAGACGCATTGAGCCGCAAGGGATACGTGAATGGACTGACTGCAGGGGAGTTACCAGATGAATTGTGTGAACAATTCAAGTCTCTCCGTTTGGAATTAGTGAATGAAGGTTATTTGGCAGCCATGGAGGTAACGCCAACACTGATGGACAGGATCAAGGGAGCCCAGAAGGATGATGAAGGAATAAAGGAAATAAAAGAGAAAATGAGTGAAGGAAAGGTGAAGGAGTTTCATGAAGATGCTGATGGTACATTATGGTTTGGAAAGCGTATTTGTGTACCGCAGGATCCTGATATTAGAAAGCTGATACTCCAGGAAGCTCATGACTCACCGTATTCCATCCACCCAGGAAATACCAAGATGTACATGGATCTGAAGGAAAGATTTTGGTGGAATAACCTGAAGAAGGACATCGCGGAGTACATCGCGTTGTGTGATGTGTGCAGTAGAGTAAAATCTGAGCACCAGAAGCCGGCAGGGTTATTGCAGCCATTACCCATACCAGATTGGAAATGGGATAAGATTGGAATGGATTTTATCACTGGATTGCCTAGAACTAGGTCTGGTTATGATTCAATTTGGGTAGTGGTCGATCACTTGACTAAGGTGGCTCATTTCATACCAGTGAAGACCACTTACACTAGCGCCAAGTTGGCTAAACTATACATGAGTAGAATAGTCTGTGCACATGGGGTGCCAAAAGGAATTGTGTCTGATAGAGGAACACAATTCACATCACATTTTTGGCGTCAGTTGCATGAGACATTGGGAACAAGGCTAGAGTTCAGCACAGCATTTCACCCTCAGACGGATGGTCAGACAGAGAGAGTGAATCAGATTCTAGAGGATATGTTGAGATCTTGCTCTCTAGATTATGGCTCTAGCTGGGATGAGAGTTTGCCTTACGCAGAGTTTTCCTACAACAATAGCTATCAGTCTAGCATAGAGATGGCTCCATTCGAAGCACTATATGGAAAGAAGTGCAGGACTCCGTTGTTATGGGATGGAGTAGGAGAACGTAGTTTCTTTGGTCCCGACCTTATCAAGGACGCTGAGGAGAAGGTTAGACTGATTCGCGATAAGTTGAAGATAGCCCAGTCAAGGCAGAAGAGTTATGCTGACTCAAAGCGTAGGGAAGTAACCTACGAGATTGGTCATAGGGCATACTTAAGAGTATCGCCACTGCGCGGAGTTAAGCTTTTTGGAATTAAGGGAAAACTAGCACCACGTTTCATTGGACCGTATAAGGTTCTATCACGCAAGGGAGAAGTAGCTTATCAGCTGAAATTCCCAGAAGGATTGTCTAACATCCATGATGTGTTCCATGTGTCTCAATTGAAGAAGTGTCACCCGGAAATGGCTGATATACCATTGAGGGATACCATTCCGCTAGAGGAGGTCCAATTGGAGAGTGATCTCACGTATGAGGAGAAGCCTGTAAGGATTCTGGAGACAGCAGAGAGAATGACACGGACCAAGACGATCAAATTCTGCAAGGTTCAGTGGAACCATCACACCGAAGAGGAAGCTACGTGGGAACGAGAGGATGATCTTCGAGAAGACCACCCACACCTATTTGCTAGCCACTCCGAAGCTCGAGGGCGAGCTTCATCTTAAGGGGGTTAGTCTGTAACATCCCAAATCTTATATTTGGAATATTTTGCATTTAGAGCATATGCATAGCATGGCATGTTTCAAAATTTGCATTTTGTTTGTTGCTTTTGAAACCCTAAAATTGAAATCATGTTTAAAGAGAAATCATTTTCCCCTCTATAAGGCCATATAGGCCAATGTATTTTATCATTTTTATCTATCCTAAAAATCCCCCTCTAAATAACCTAGATAGATAGGTTTTCAAATTACAAATTTTTCAAAATTTGTTTCATCATATTTGGAGTTATATTTTAAAAGTTATTAAGATTTCGGTTTTGGAAAAAAAAAATAATAAAACAGTCGAGCGGGCCGACCAAGCCAACCCAACGCGCGCGCAGCGCGCAGCGCGTGGGCCAGCCCAGCCAGCCCGGCCCAGCCAGCCGCCCGTCACGGAAGCGATCGAACAAAAAAAAAAAAAACGAAACGCGTCGCCGACGCGTGGGCCCCGCGGCTGACGTCAGCCCTCGCCGGAACTCCGCCCGAATCGGAGACGGCAACCGCCGCCGCCGCGGATTCCGCGGCCGAACGGCCACCGCCCCCTCGCCCACGCCACCCCCTCGGCCCCTATAAATACCGCCGCCTCCCCCGCCTCGACTTCCACACCAATCCACTGCCGCCACCCTCGGAGAGCGCGCGCCGCCGCCGTCTTCCACCGCCGCCGCACAGCCGAGCTCGCCGCCGGCGTTTTCCACCCCGAGAACCACCGCCGCCACCCTCCTTGAGCTCGCGCCGACGAGAGGAGCTCGCCGGTGACCTCGCCGCCACCGGAGACCGCCCCCAACGCCGCCGCCGTCGACATCCGTGCCGCCGCCGCCCGCTCCGGTGAGCCCCGATGCGATTGATCGTTTATCCGACGGCTCCGATCCGTTCTGACCGACCGGTCAACGCGGCTGACGTCACGCTGACGTCATGCCTGCGTCAGCCGGTCAATTTTCGGTCAATTCCGATTATTTCCGTATTAAAAATTTCCAGATTTGGCCTAAATTTTGTAAAATCAATAACTTTAGTTCTGTAACTCCGTTTTGCGCGTTTAATATACCAAATGAAAGAGAAAAATGAGATCTATCTATCTACACAATCAAATATGTATTTAGATCTATATTTATTTTCTGTTTTCAATTATACTTTCTGGGCTATTTAAATCATATAAAATCAACCGTATCTCGAAATTCATCGATTCTTCTTTGTATGATCTTGTTTTGATTAGATCTATTCAGGAAAAATATCATCAACTTGTGTAGATGCATAATTCAATTTAGATCTCACATGTTCTTAATCTAGCACTATTAAATCATTACAATTGTTTTAATTATTTGCCTTGCAACAAAAACACTTTCCTTGCATCATGCATGTCAATAATAATCAGAGAACAATAATAGATCTATTCTTGCATCATTAAGATTTCATGCATACATGTGTTGCATCTTGTTGTTCTGTTGCTTATGTTTGTCGATTGCAACGTGTAGATTACAACGATTACAACGATTGTGGTTGCGAGGAGTGTTTGAGCAGCTGCACGTGTTGCCAAGGCAAGTGACACACATGATCCCATTATTTTACTATATGCATTAGAGTTTTATAGTAGTTATGCATGTGTAGGAGTTGAGTGTATCGTTATGCTAGTTATGATTAGGGATTGCTTCACTAACACCCAAGTTGAGTAATCACATGATACCCTAGATGGTAGCATCCATGTGTTAGACAACATCGTAGTGGTAGCTTGCTTAGCCATGCTCTAGTTATTCGTGGATGGGTTTATTATCATGTTATGATGGAAACTGTTATTTTAATTGCTTATGAAAACAACATGATAATTAATTAACCACTGGGCGGATTGCTAGAGAGTCATCAGAGTACAAAGTTTGGTGGGGACCGCCGCCCAGTATTTTGAGATATTGTTTATTTTTCCTTATATAGTTGTTATTCCGTGCAACCATGTTTCATATTAGTATGGGCTAGACATAAATTGTAGGTTGTGGTGACTCGAACCCAACGTGTCCAGAGATGTAGAATAGTGGTAGGATGGTCCGGCTCGTGGTGGGTTTGGGGATCTACTTCTTATGATTTATGGCTTGATCTTCTTTCCTTCTGTGGTACTACTTGGTGTATCATGGTGTTTGGGGTCAATTAGGCAACATGGGTAAAGGGCACAAACCTCGCGAGGGTTAAAACTAAGATCTTAGCCGTGTTCCATTGGTTAGGGACAATTCAACAACTAGATGGGAAACATGACATATCTCGTTCATCCTGGTTTTGTTAATTATTAAATAATCTGACTATGGGTTATTTGGAGAAGTGCCTGATGGTTTTTCAGCGTGCTAATCCAAAGGGTAGGAGCTCTTTGCTATCAACCAAAGTGTCCAATTATGTGAAAAATCTAAATTCTAATAAATGATAGGTCAAATGCCTTTATGCAAAATAGCCTAGAAACTCCACCAGCCAAATATGCATGTAGAATAGCACTTGCCATTAATATACCACCATAGTGTCACTTGCCATCATTGCTCAGAATGATCTGACCTCCTTTTGGGGGCTGCATATTCCAACGTGCAGGTTATTCGGATTCGGAATAGCTTTTCGTAGGTTTTCGAGGCTTCACATCAACCTTTGTTCGCCTGTGGCTTACAAACAAGAAGATGGAGGTCTACCGCTGCTTTGTTGTTTGATTAATATTTTATTTGAGCTAGCACTTCGCTATGCAGTTTGTAATAAATTACTTTACTCTGGATAATTTCGATAGTTTTCAATACATTTGTTTACTTTGAATACTATCTATGCTGTGTGTGCTGGTGAACGGTTTAGGGGCCAGTACTACACACAAAAATTTACTTTACTTTCCATCTATACATTCATTACCTTTCGTCTCATACCACTTGTCTTTGCTAATTTCCACTCTTTCCTTTCTATAGATGAGTACCGAAGACGGAGTCTACCATGTGGAGGAAAACTCGGACGTGGAGTTCGAGAACGAGCTTGCATACCTAACCAAGATGCTGGGGTTCTTCCTGCCAAGGATTGAGGGCTACAAGATGGATAGCAACGTACCCGGAGACAAGATGTGGAGCTTCACAACCACCATTGTGGAGAGTATTGTGAATGGTACCGCCAACGTCCTCATCTACAAGGACAACTACTCCAGCTGGGAAGAAGGACTAGTCGGCTCCATGAAGTATGCACTGGCGCGGCTAAGCTATGACTACCGTGACCACATTCCTGAGGATTCCATCTATAGGGATTTTGGGAAGAGGAGTGAAGATGGGAAGGTCATGGTGAACCACGATCCAGACAAAACCAGGATGCAGAAGCACATAGAGGATATGGAGTCTTACAGTGCTGGACTGGAGGATCGTGCTCGCAAGAACTTGACAGAGAGTGAGGAGGCAAGGGCCACCATCTATCACCAAGCAAAGGAGATCACCACACTCCAAGCCCAGATGGATGCTCTCAACGCCCAGATGGACGCCCTCAAGATCCAAGTTGAGAAGCTCAAGTCTAGTGACACTAGACTCACCATGAGCTAGTGGAGAAGGATCACCTACTCACAAGGCATGGGATTAGCGTGGACATACCTGAGGAGTTCCTTCAACCACCTCCACTGCCGCAACCACCTAGTCGAGAGGTTAGAAAGAATAGTTGTGATGAAGTGATCAAGGTGGAAGACCCTGAGGAAGAGGAAGAGGATCCAGAAGAGGTGGAGTATGAGAAGGATGAGGATGACACGGATGATGAGGACTATGACGTGAATGAAGATCGTAAGAGGAAGAAGGGAGGAAAGTCCCCAAGTGGCAAGCGCTCCCGGAAGTAGATAGATAGTCCACCACTACTCTTCGTTAGGAATAAATCGTGATAGGTTTGACCATACCAAAAGTTGTGGTATGGGAATAGTAGATCGAATATTTTCAATAAGTTTTGTAAACATTAAGTGCTTCAATTTTCGCTGGAATTTTAGGCCTATTTTCCAAAAGTTAAATAAAGTGTTTGATTGGTTTGATTGATGGTTGCAAAGTGTTGTTTGGTTCATATATAGTATGGGTAGCTATTCCCCTTAGTCCTATCTGTCTAAACTCGTCTATGCTAACCTTTAGATGGCTCCCCGTCGCGACACCAGCCGCAACAACGAGGAAGAGGAAAACAACAACAACAACAACAACAACAACAACAACAACAACAACAACAACAACAACAACAACAACAACAACAACATGGAGAATGCCTTGACTCAGCTAGCCCAGCTGATGACCCAGTATATCACCCACAACAACAACAATCCTCCACCACCACCACCCCAGGTGGACATGCTCACTCGTTTCCTGAGGTTGAGGCCAGAGAAGTTCTCTAGTGCAACCGAGCCCATGCTTGCTCTTGATTGGCTGCGTTCTGTGAGCAAGGACCTGGTGACCATCGGTTGCAGTGAGGAAGAGAAAGTGAGGTTTGCCGCTCACTTACTGGAGGGACAAGCCGCTTCCTGGTGGGATAACTATCAGATTACCCACCCTATTGAGGAGGTCACCTGGGATATGTTTCAAGAGGGATTCCGCAACGCCCATGTCTCGTCCGGAGTGATGAGTCTCAAGAGGAGGGAATTCCGCAACCTGCGCCAGTACCATCGCTCAGTTACTGAGTACATAGATGAGTTTAGCAACTTAGCTCGCTATGCACCAGAGGATGTGGACACCGATGCCAAGAGGCGTGAGAAGTTCCTCGATGGACTAAATGATGAGCTGGCCATTCAACTGTCAGTGGTTCACATCACTAACTTCCAGTCACTCATTGACAAGGTCATCATACTGGAGGGCAAGCATAAGCAGGCTGAGAAGCGCAAGAGGAAACACATGGGTGGAAACCACAGCTCAGGCCCACATCAGAGGGTACGCACTCACCATGACAACAGTGGAAATTCTGGGCAGCACAGAACTGGGGGAAATGGGCACAACCATCGTGGAGGTCATCAGCACAATGGAGGGAATGGTCATAACAATGGAGGCTATAGAGGCAACAGCCAGCACCAGGGAGGCAACGGACAGAACCGCAACTACAACCACAGCCACAACCACCCCTACAAGAAGGACCTCAGCCAGGTGCAATGCTTCAAATGCAAGAAAACGGGACACTTCGCTGACAGGTGCACGGAGGAGAAGGCCGTAGATGGAACCAAGGCCAACATGTCCCAGAAGGCAACAATCAACCACGTGAGTGTGGAGGAGGTGCAAGCTGAACCAGACCTCGTGCTTGGTAAGTTCTTGGTTAATACTTACCTCGCACTCGTACTATTTGATACCGGAGCATCGCATTCATTCATATCAAAGGCATTTGTGGTTAGAAATAAGCTAGCTCCTGAAGTTCTTAAGAGGTCCATTAGGATTAGTTCTCCAGGAGGGGAAATGCTATCAACCCAGGGGTGTCGCCTACTAGCCTTATCTATAGGATCTCACACTTTCCCCACAGACCTCATAGTGTTGGATTCACAAGGTTTAGATGTGATCATTGGAATGGATTGGATGGCAAAGTATGAAGGTCAGATAGATTGTGCCAAGAGAACGATCACACTGACGACACCTGAAGGAAGGATGATCAGATATAGGTCCACTCATGTTCTTAATGATACCAAGCTGAATTCTCTTAAGGGGGTTAGCCTAGAGGATGTACCTATAGTGAAGGAATACCCCGACGTGTTTCCGGAGGAACTACCAGGAATGCCACCTGATAGGGACATCGAGTTCGTCATAGACTTGATACCGGGAACAGGACCTATAGCCAAGAGGCCATATAAGATGGATGTGGATGAACTGAAGGAACTCAAGAAACAACTTAGGGAGCAGTTGGATAAAGGGTTCATTCAGCGGAGTTCTTCGTCATGGGGAGCACCAGTTTTGTTTGTGGAAAAGAAGGATAAGACACAGCGTCTAGTTATGGACTATCGTTCACTGAATGAGGCGACGATAAAGAACAAATACCCACTCCCCAACATCAATGACTTGTTTGATCAGCTGAAGGGAGCTAGTGTGTTCTCTAAGATCGATTTGCAATCTGGATATCACCAGCTGAAGATTAGGAAGGAGGATATTCCAAAGACCGCCTTTACCACAAGGTATGGTCTATATGAATACACCGTCATGTCTTTTGGATTGACCAATGCCCCGGCATACTTTATGAGCATGATGAACAATGTATTCATGGAATTCTTTGATAAGTTTGTGGTGGTATTCATAGATGATATTCTAGTATACTCCAAGAATGAGGAGGAGCATGGAGGACACCTACGGTTGATTCTTGGAAAGCTAAGGGAACATAAGTTATATGCTAAGTTTGGAAAATGTGAGTTTTGGTTGAATACAGTAGGTTTCCTAGGACACGTGGTGTCAGGAGATGGTATTGCAGTAGACCAAGCCAAGGTATCAGCTGTAACTGAGTGGGAATCACCAAAGAATGCGAAGGATATCCGGAGTTTCTTAGGAATTGCGGGATATTACCGTAGATTCATTGAGAATTTCTCCAAGATTGCTAAACCTATGACAGAATTGCTGAAGAAGGAAAAGAAGTTCTTATGGAGTGAGGATTGTGAGACTAGTTTCCAAGATCTGAAGCAACGGTTAGTAACAGCACCAGTTCTATGTTTACCGGATCTCCGGAAGGATTTCCAAGTTTACTGCGACGCTTCACGTCGAGGACTAGGTAGCGTATTGATGCAGGATGGAAGAGTAGTTGCATACGCATCCCGACAACTCAAAAATCACGAGAAGAATTATCCGACTCATGATTTAGAGCTAGCTTCAGTGGTACATGCTCTTAGAACATGGAGACATTATCTCATGGGTAAGAAGTGTGACATCTTTACGGACCACAAGAGTTTGAAATATATCTTCACTCAAAAGGAGCTAAATATGAGACAGAGGAGATGGTTGGAGTTGATAAAGGACTATAATTTGAATCTCCAATATCACCCAGGGAAGGCTAATGTCGTAGCAGACGCATTGAGCCGCAAGGGATACGTGAATGGACTGACTGCAGGGGAGTTACCAGATGAATTGTGTGAACAATTCAAGTCTCTCCATTTGGAATTAGTGAATGAAGGTTATTTGGCAGCCATGGAGGTAACGCCAACACTGATGGACAGGATCAAGGGAGCCCAGAAGGATGATGAAGGAATAAAGGAAATAAAAGAGAAAATGAGTGAAGGAAAGGTGAAGGAGTTTCATGAAGATGCTGATGGTACATTATGGTTTGGAAAGCGTATTTGTGTACCGCAGGATCCTGATATTAGAAAGCTGATACTCCAGGAAGCTCATGACTCACCGTATTCCATCCACCCAGGAAATACCAAGATGTACATGGAT
Organism: Alopecurus myosuroides; assembly: GCA_028641055.1. Taxonomy (NCBI): domain Eukaryota; kingdom Viridiplantae; phylum Streptophyta; class Magnoliopsida; order Poales; family Poaceae; genus Alopecurus; species Alopecurus myosuroides. The sequence goes on along the minus strand of CM054057.1, from coordinate 379,328,344 downwards.
CTGAAGGAAAGATTTTGGTGGAATAACCTGAAGAAGGACATCGCGGAGTACATCGCGTTGTGTGATGTGTGCAGTAGAGTAAAATCTGAGCACCAGAAGCCGGCAGGGTTATTGCAGCCATTACCCATACCAGATTGGAAATGGGATAAGATTGGAATGGATTTTATCACTGGATTGCCTAGAACTAGGTCTGGTTATGATTCAATTTGGGTAGTGGTCGATCACTTGACTAAGGTGGCTCATTTCATACCAGTGAAGACCACTTACACTAGCGCCAAGTTGGCTAAACTATACATGAGTAGAATAGTCTGTGCACATGGGGTGCCAAAAGGAATTGTGTCTGATAGAGGAACACAATTCACATCACATTTTTGGCGTCAGTTGCATGAGACATTGGGAACAAGGCTAGAGTTCAGCACAGCATTTCACCCTCAGACGGATGGTCAGACAGAGAGAGTGAATCAGATTCTAGAGGATATGTTGAGATCTTGCTCTCTAGATTATGGCTCTAGCTGGGATGAGAGTTTGCCTTACGCAGAGTTTTCCTACAACAATAGCTATCAGTCTAGCATAGAGATGGCTCCATTCGAAGCACTATATGGAAAGAAGTGCAGGACTCCGTTGTTATGGGATGGAGTAGGAGAACGTAGTTTCTTTGGTCCCGACCTTATCAAGGACGCTGAGGAGAAGGTTAGACTGATTCGCGATAAGTTGAAGATAGCCCAGTCAAGGCAGAAGAGTTATGCTGACTCAAAGCGTAGGGAAGTAACCTACGAGATTGGTCATAGGGCATACTTAAGAGTATCGCCACTGCGTGGAGTTAAGCGTTTTGGAATTAAGGGAAAACTAGCACCACGTTTCATTGGACCGTATAAGGTTCTATCACGCAAGGGAGAAGTAGCTTATCAGCTGAAATTCCCAGAAGGATTGTCTAACGTCCATGATGTGTTCCATGTGTCTCAATTGAAGAAGTGTCACCCGGAAATGGCTGATATACCATTGAGGGATACCATTCCGCTAGAGGAGGTCCAATTGGAGAGTGATCTCACGTATGAGGAGAAGCCTGTAAGGATTCTGGAGACAGCAGAGAGAATGACACGGACCAAGACGATCAAATTCTGCAAGGTTCAGTGGAACCATCACACCGAAGAGGAAGCTACGTGGGAACGAGAGGATGATCTTCGAGAAGACCACCCACACCTATTTGCTAGCCACTCCGAAGCTCGAGGGCGAGCTTCATCTTAAGGGGGTTAGTCTGTAACATCCCAAATCTTATATTTGGAATATTTTGCATTTAGAGCATATGCATAGCATGGCATGTTTCAAAATTTGCATTTTGTTTGTTGCTTTTGAAACCCTAAAATTGAAATCATGTTTAAAGAGAAATCATTTTCCCCTCTATAAGGCCATATAGGCCAATGTATTTTATCATTTTTATCTATCCTAAAAATCCCCCTCTAAATAACCTAGATAGATAGGTTTTCAAATTACAAATTTTTCAAAATTTGTTTCATCATATTTGGAGTTATATTTTAAAAGTTATTAAGATTTCGGTTTTGGAAAAAAATAATAATAATAAAACAGTCGAGCGGGCCGACCAAGCCAACCCAACGCGCGCGCAGCGCGCAGCGCGTGGGCCAGCCCAGCCAGCCCGGCCCAGCGAGCCGCCCGTCACGGAAGCGATCGAACAAAAAAAAAAAAAACGAAACGCGTCGCCGATGCGTGGGCCCCGCGGCTGACGTCAGCCCTCGCCGGAACTCTGCCCGAATCGGAGACGGCAACCGCCGCCGCCGCGGATTCCGCGGCCGAACGGCCACCGCCCCCTCGCCCACGCCACCCCCTCGGCCCCTATAAATACCGCCGCCTCCCCCGCCTCGACTTCCACACCAATCCACTGCCGCCACCCTCGGAGAGCGCGCGCCGCCGCCGTCTTCCACCGCCGCCGCACAGCCGAGCTCGCCGCCGGCGTTTTCCACCCCGAGAACCACCGCCGCCACCCTCCTTGAGCTCGCGCCGACGAGAGGAGCTCGCCGGTGACCTCGCCGCCACCGGAGACCGCCCCCAACGCCGCCGCCGTCGACATCCGTGCCGTCGCCGCCCGCTCCGGTGAGCCCCGATGCGATTGATCGTTTATCCGACGGCTCCGATCCGTTCTGACCGACCGGTCAACGCGGCTGACGTCACGCTGACGTCATGCCTGCGTCAGCCGGTCAATTTTCGGTCAATTCCGATTATTTCCGTATTAAAAATTTCCAGATTTGGCCTAAATTTTGTAAAATCAATAACTTTAGTTCTGTAACTCCGTTTTGCGCGTTTAATATACCAAATGAAAGAGAAAAATGAGATCTATCTATCTACACAATCAAATATGTATTTAGATCTATATTTATTTTCTGTTTTCAATTATACTTTCTGGGCTATTTAAATCATATAAAATCAACCGTATCTCGAAATTCATCGATTCTTCTTTGTATGATCTTGTTTTGATTAGATCTATTCAGGAAAAATATCAGCAAATTGTGTAGATGCATAATTAAATTTAGATCTCACATGTTCTTAATCTAGCACTATTAAATCATTACAATTGTTTTAATTATTTGCCTTGCAACAAAAACACTTTCCTTGCATCATGCATGTCTATAATAATCAGAGAACAATAATAGATCTATTCTTGCATCATTAAGATTTCATGCATAATGTGTTGCATCTTGTTGTTCTGTTGCTTATGTTTGTCGATTGCAACGTGTAGATTACAACGATTACAACGATTGTGGTTGCGAGGAGTGTTTGAGCAGCTGCACGTGTTGCCAAGGCAAGTGACACACATGATTCCATTATTTTACTATATGCATTAGAGTTTTATAGTAGTTATGCATGTGTAGGAGTTGAGTGTATCGTTATGCTAGTTATGATTAGGGATTGCTTCACTAACACCCAAGTGGAGTAATCACATGATACCCTAGATGGTAGCATCCATGTGTTAGACAACATCGTAGTGGTAGCTTGCTTAGCCATGCTCTAGTTATTCGTGGATGGGTTTATTATCATGTTATGCTGGAAACTGTTATTTTAATTGCTTATGAAAACAACATGATAATTAATTAACCACTGGGCGGATTGCTAGAGAGTCATCAGAGTACAAAGTTTGGTGGGGACCGCCGCCCAGTATTTTGAGATATTGTTTATTTTTCCTTATATAGTTGTTATTCCGTGCAACCATGTTTCATATTAGTATGGGCTAGACATAAATTGTACGTTGTGGTGACTCGAACCCAACATGTCCAGAGATGTAGAATAGTGGTAGCATGGTCCGGCTCGTGGTGGGTTTAGGGATCTACTTCTTATGATTTATGGCTTGATCTTCTTTCCTTCTGTGGTACTACTTGGTGTATCATGGTGTTTGGGGTCGATTAGGCAACATGGGTAAAGGGCACAAACCTCGCGAGGGTTAAAACTAAGATCTTAGCCGTGTTCCATTGGTTAGGGACAATTCAACAACTAGATGGGAAATATGACATATCTCGTTCATCCTGGTTTTGTTAATTATTAAATAATCTGACTATGGGTTATTTGGAGAAGTGCCTAATGGTTTTTCAGCGTGCTAATCCAAAGGGTAGGATCACTTTGCTATCAACCAAAGTGTCCAATTATGTGAAAAATCTAAATTCTAATAAATGATAGGTCAAATGCCTTTATGCAAAATAGCCTAGAAACTCCACCAGCCAAATATGCATGTAGAATAGCACTTGCCATTAATATACCACCATAGTGTCACTTGCCATCATTGCTCAGAATGATCTGACCTCCTTTTGGGGGCTGCATATTCCAACGTGCAGGTTATTCGGATTCGGAATAGCTTTTCGTAGGTTTTCGAGGCTTCACATCAACCTTTGTTCGCCTATGGCTTACAAACAAGAAGATGGAGGTCTACCGCTGCTTTGCTGTTTGATTAATATATTATTTGAGCTAGCACTTCGCTATGCAGTTTGTAATAAATTACTTTACTCTGGATAATTTCGATAGTTTTCAATACATTTGTTTACTTTGAATACTATCTATGCTGTGTGTGCTGGTGAACGGTTTAGGGGCCAGTACTACACACAAAAGTATAGCTCGTGATGGGCTGTATACAATACCATCACTCCCTATGTTATGGCCTCACCGGCGTCGGATTCCCTCTTCCGGGTTCCACGACTTCTCACACACCCCGAAACTCCCGGGTCTGATAGAACGGGGGGAACCTTGCCAATAGGTGGGCCCTACCATTGTTTTGGATGTTCCTTGGGCCTAACATGACACAACCAAGAAACTAGTTCCACTTTGCTACCCCCTTCTGTTCCCTGCAGGGCATTTCGCGGGGTTAGGATGTGCATGTTTACCAAATGAGCGGAAGACTTGACGTGAGCCAATGAAGCGCTGCTAAGGCGCTCCGGCTTTCCCCTGTTGAGTCGCTCTTTCCTGACCTTCTAAGTGAGTTCTAGCTTGTTCTATCTTTTTCTACAACGGGGCTAGGGTTTCACCGGAGAAGGGCTCCGGAGCGTCTGAATCCCACCAATTCCCATGGTATGCCATCTGTGTTAGAGTGTTCCATGTGTCTTGGATGCCAAAGATACCATCACTCCCTGTGTTAGGGCCTCACCGGCGTCGGATTCCCTCTTCCCGTTTCCAGGACTTCTCACACGCAAAACTCCCGGATCTTACGGAACGGGGGGGAGCTTGCCAATAGGTGGGCCCTAACATTGTCTTGGGTGTTCCTTGGTCCTAACATGACACAACAAAGCAACTAGTTCCACTTTTCTACCACCTTCTGGCTCACGTAGAGGGGCCAGGACGGCAGCTCTGTCTTTTTCTACAACGGGGCTAGGGTTTCACCGGAGAGGGGCTCCGGAGCGTCTGAATCCCACCAATTCCCATGGTATGCCATACCATGTGTGTTAGATTGTTCCATGTGTCTTGGATTCCAAAGATACTTGTAACATCCCAATTTTTGCTACAATAGGGTGTGTGGTGTTGTTTTCATCTCATACATGCGTGAAACAACAACTTAAACCATGCTGAAACAATTTAAATTGTGAATTTCAATGGTTTGAGAAAATCTCACAAATAGTACTTATTTTGGTTTCCAAAATCTTGTATTGGAAAATAATTCAATTTTACCAAAGAAACACATGGTTTTGTTGGAAATTTTATGAGGTTTCCAAAAACTATTTTTGCCAAATTTTCTGTTTGCAAAAAGGTCCTCAAAATCTGGTTTTCTGTTCTGTTTTAAAGTAGAAAGGGATCTCTCTGTAATATTTCCAAAGTTCAGGGGGGTTTTGTTTTTTTTCTTTTCTTTCTTCTTCTTCCTCTTGACAGAAGGTAGTAGCAGCTGCGTGGCCGAGCTCCATCACCGGTTGTGATAAGGGGTAGCCCGATCTTCTCAGTGAACTCTTTGATAACTTGATAACCAATGTGATACATCGCTCTCTCCTTTGGCTAAACCCTGTCACCAATTGCAACAACACTTAACCCCTTTGGATATTCGAGACTCCACACTCTTGCACACGTAGCCACCGACTACAAGTGGTCCTGTTTCTCCTTATTCCCAGTGGAACATCAGAATACACTCAGATTTGCAAAGGTATATGATTCAAGATGAATGCTTCAAGCAATACAATCTAGAAGTCTAGGGTTTTTGTTTTAACGTAGTCTAACCTAATCTATGCTCCCCAAGGGGTATATATGAGGGGTGGGGTGCGGCCACAAGGCTTGCACAAGCAACACCCACCAACCCGAATAGGAACCCAACATGGGTCTAGTTTTGGACTTGGACTCAACCACAATAGATACAAACCGACCCATGCTAGGGGGTGCGGCCATAATGGTATACAAACCATGTGTAACACTAATTGGACTCTATATGGCGCATTGATACTCTTTGTGGGAGCCCTCCTCTTGTTATCTCCCTCCATGAGTGTGGAATAACAATCTAGCACTTGTTTTCCACACTTGTAGAATTGTTTTCCACCATAGTGATATTGTTTTTCAGCTCCTCTTGAACTCCATCTTCATCCATGTGCATCTCCGCTCCTTGTTCTCCCTCCTTAATGATTGTGTTAACAAACCTAAGAATACAAACATGCATGGATTTAGGTAGTATAAAGCTCTCATGATTATAAATGTTATACTCAAGTAGGAGTGAATTCACCTGTTGTTGTAATAGTTTAGTCCTTGATCTTGTCATGGGACCAATCCTCACTTCATCATTATATGTAGGAATATCATCATGTGTAACAATAGGTGAAGAGCTAGGGATGTCCTGATCAGGTTGCCACCTCCTGCTTGTGGCTCTGCTCGAGAGGATAGACGAGGAGACGTCCGCATCACACCTTCTCCCTCCCCTTTCGCTCGCTCTCTTCCTCTCTGTACGGAGTACGCCGGAAAAAACGAACCCTAACCCTACCGTACGGCCGCCGCCGATTGCCTCCGCTGTAGACCACCTCGAGGCTCGCCGTTGGTCCCATTAGCTCCGTGGAGTTCCCCTCTACCTCCTACCAGCAGGAATCGAGCCGAGAAACCCTGAGTCGCCGCCACCGTGCGCATCATCCCGAGCTCCGGCCGCCGGTGGTCGAGCTCGATGCTGTCGACTCCGGCCGCCCCTGTCCACCCCGACCCCTCTACAAGTCTCCCGGCGACGTGGTGAGTCTCCTGGTGTTCCTCTCCATCCCCCTACCCCTCTGGTTCCTCTCGGCGCCATGCCCCGCCGTCGGCCGCCGCGAGACATGGACGCCGGCGAGCGCTCGGCGAGCACACGAAGGCGGCGCGGCCACCAATACGTTCGCCTTGTCCTCCTCTTTACGATGCCCTAGTTGGTTCCGTTCAATTTGTGACGGATCGACCAATTGCTTCCACAGTAGGGCCTCTGTGCGATTGATGACGTCATCCCGATGTCATGATGACGTAATAATCCTATTTTGTCTCTTTGCAGAAAATGTTTAATAGTAAGAGAAAAATAATTAATTCTAATACATTAATAACTTCTGTTTTATAACTCAGGAAAATAAAATGAAAGTATGGTTTTGATCAGAAAATTATTCTCTATCCAAATATGTCACTTTTATACATGTTTGACAAAGTTGAAAATGGCCTTTATTTAATGTTGTTTAATTCTTTTAAAAATAGAAAAATAAGGTTTGATTCACAAAAATTAGAAACTTAAAAGTTAAATACCAAATTGCTCAAAATGACAAATGCAACATGTTTATGATGTTTTCAAGCCCATTTGAGCTTTTAAAATGGTACTTACTTTCATAATTGCCCGAATTGCCCCTCCGGGGTCTATTTCGGGATAATTTCAACGAAACTTCATAACGGACATATGAACCCTAGCAACCCAACGAACATGTTTAGGGCTTTATTCCAGTTCATTAACCTGCTCATGCATACATGTTGTGCATTGCATCGATGCCATGTGTTGATTGTTATTCCTCTTTTCGGTGTTTGTTCCCCCTCGGTAGAACGTGACTCCGAAGAGAAGGCCATCAACTCCAATGGAGAATACTTGATCTTAACCGAGAAGTCAAGCACTTATTCCTGAAGACTTTATCTGGTTTTCTTATAACCAAGGCAAGCATAACCTCTTATCTGCTCATATATGCTTTTGAACAACGTTTGAATCTCGTACTTTGCATTCGATTCCAAAGTATTTGATGCTAGTACATATAGTTCACCTATATACTGCATTGCCTCAATATCCTGATCCATTGCTCCTAGCCGCCATAGAATTTCTTGAGCGCATCGCCAGAGCCTCATATCTGCTTCGCTTAGTCATACATGTTTGTTTACCTCTGCACCATCCGGTTGATAAATCAGAGCTGCGATAACCTAGTATGATATAATGACGTGGTGAGATGAGAATTGTGTGCTTAACATGACTAAGGCTTGGAAGGGAGGCCACTTGGGAAGTGGTTGTTTGTCCTGTACTTGCCAACCCTAGGATTAAGGTCTCGCCGCGGAAACCAAGACTGAGCGTGCAACCACACGCAGGACCTAACAGACCGCGCTCGACTAACTAACTTGTTTGGTTCTATCCGTGAGTCACGTAGTTTGGGATTTCCATCTGCGTGTGAGTCAAAAACCTTTTGGAGGTGTTTAGAGCGTGACCGGGACAAGTGATGGACGTACACGGATCTTGATCCCTACTCACAGAACAGGTGCCGTCAGGAGGTGGCCAACTCCCTGTTGACGGGGTGGCCCTGTTTGGGTTGACTCATGGATAGGGCTCGACAAGGTAAAGGTCGTGGCCAACCACCCTCTGCCGCGCTCCATGGACGAGCGTACATGTGGCGTTAAGAGTCGAATGGTACGTGTGGGTAAAGTGTACCACCCTGCAGGATAAATCTTTCGGAAAGCCGTGTCCACAGTTAAGGACGACTTGGTGAATGTCACGTGGCCATAGATAACTTGAACGTGACGTAAAATATGTTGACAATGCATGGAGGCAGTAGATCAAGGGTGCCTTCTCGAAAATGCCGAGAGGGGTGATCCTTGTAGCATGTGAGATGTTGGGAAATAATGTTGGTGGTTTCAAAGATGATGATTACAGTAGTCAGTTTGTCATCTGTTTTGAAAACCTTCTATGAGACGTGCTATTCCTCCTCGATTTGGAAAATAAAGATTGCTTTACGCAAATCAGCCTTCATAAAACCCTTTACGAAACCAGCAGATATATAATAGGTTAACTAAGTCTTGTTGAGTACCTCCCGTATTCAGGTTTGCTTAATTTGGTTCAGGTGGAGTTCGTGACTTCAGTGGTGGTTCAACGTGGACATCGACGAGTAGTTTGGGTGTTCCCAGGTAGCAGCCTGGAATCTATGGGCTGGAACGTCGCCTTATGTTGTGGTCTCTTAGGCCTTTTTGGTTCTTGTTGATTAGCAACATAATTTTCCTTCCGTTGTCTGATGTAATGTTGGGTCATGTGACCTCTGCTTCTAAGCCATACTCTAGTAACACATGTTTAATACAACTTCAATATCTAGAGTACTGCTTTGATCGGTTGTTGGTTTCAAGATCATTGTTATACAGTTTTGGCTATGCCTGCATAGTTGTTGCAGTCGAGGGGTTGTGGAGCCGATGATCAATGTCCGAGCCCGCCTGCCGATGTGATTCGGCCTGGGGCGAGGTAACCCCAGTAACCCTCGATTTTTGTTGCACTTTCTAGACACATAGCAGCTCTGTATAGCTTTGGTCCTGTTTGCTTCAGTTTCATTCGATCCATGGACGCTTTGTATGCATAGTTGGTTATGACTAGCATGGACACAGGGAGTAGTAGACTGGGGATCCGGACTACGTGCCGATGAATCCAGTCTGCCTGCCGTTGTTTGTTGCGGCCGGGGTTGGTAACCCTGAAGCCCTTGTGAGTCCATGGCTAGAAGCACATAACAGTATGTATATCTCTGGGTCCGGGGTCGTGACAAGTCATGGTATCAGAGCAGGACTGCCTGTAGGAAAACCTTACTTCTTGGTCGATGTTGAGTCTAGTGATTGTGAAAACGACTTTGAAACCACAAATGATTGTGAAAAACCTTCTTAGGATTCTTTTTACTCCTTATCTGGTATCGCTCTAACTCTGGGTCTCCTTACCTGTTTTGATTTGAAAAGGTTTTGCTATCTCTTCTATTCATTCAAAACCTAGGTGCCTTCTTTGGCAATGACGTTTTTACCCAAGTTGACCTAGTGTTAAAGTTTCTAGAGTCGTGTGTGTTCCATTTCCGTTATCTCTCGTTTCAAATGGGAGATTTTCTTTCCATCCTAATAACTGAGAGTTGTGTGGGTTCCACATACTCCAGTTCTAAAGTCTCAAAATCCTGAACCTCAAGATTTCCTTTTCATCTCGAATATATCCGTTATCCTCTGTTCAAATTCTTCCGGAGCTATGTTTGTCTTTTGAAAGATACTTCGTGATTGCTATTCATAGTGTCCTTTAAGACACTAAGAGAGTAGTTACTCCTTTCGTTATGTTTGACTTGAACCGAAGGTCCCAGAATGTGTTGGATGGAAGTGTGTTGAGTCATGTGGTTTTATAACCATGTGATGCTCACTCCATCAGTACAGGATGCTGACCTTTAACCCAAGTTCCTTTTTGTTGACCCTGAGGAACATCTTCTACCTCAGGATGGCTAGGTAATCTCTACTCCAATAGCCATAGGTTTTCTCTAGGAATCAAAAGGATCACGACAAGAGTGTTCTTTATGATTCTCATACCTTTCTTCTTGATTCAGCCATACCTCTCTTCTTGGCATGGGTTCTACAAATGAGTATTACCCCGTGCATCCAACGTGATCTCAGGATTTTCCAGATCACGTTCCTACTCTTTAGTTGCTTTCCGAACTTCGTCCGTTGTTTTGGACATCAAGTTGCATATGTGTGTTGGATTCTTCCAGTGCATTTGCTCTTGCTTTGCGTCAGAACATTCCACCTTGGAATGTCAGGAGAAACAAACTCTAGTACCTCGTTCATCTCTAGCACCAGGTAAAAGTTTTGTAATCCACAGAGTAAAGAAGTTTCATTAGCTTCTGTTATGTTCCACCTTCGAGTATTACACTCTTACAATCAAGAGGTCATGCCTAGTTTCATGGCCATATTGATGAAGTGATACTCCTACATGTTTTCACTCACCCTTCCTCCAAGTCTGAAATGCTCGAGAAGGTTGAGTGAGTACCGAGGTGTGCATCAGATATTCCTAGCAAATCTTATTGCTTGGAAAATCTAAGAAAACATCTGTATCCTTCTTAGCACTATTGGTTACCCGGTCTCAACTTAAAGTTGACTGTGTTACCAAATCCGTTCATTCTGGTGCACATTCTTGGTCAAGGAGTTAGGTTCATACCAAAGATCTAATGTTCATATCAGTTGCTTTGAAAAGCAAGAATTCCTTTCGAACTTCGAGACATACCGGTAGGTTGTGATGTTCTGGTTGTCTTTCTAGAAGTATCACCAGGTTTTACCTGACCATGATGTCTAAACCAGGAGTAGTTTGAACTACTCCTTTCCCCAAGGAACTCTACTGGATATCCCGGACTAGTTGGTTGAGCTTAAACAACAACTTGGAGAGTTGAAAGGCAAAAGCTCCGCCTAACTTGATCCTTAGTTAAGGGATGTCTAGTTTCTTCTGTGTTGAAGCATGATAGTATCTCTTTTTCGTAAATGCTATCACTCTACCTCTTGATTTGATTCGGGCTATCGTCAAATCGAGAAAAGATCCAAGGATTGTCTTGATGGTGTTTTCACTCTTGGTTATTTGCTCGAGTACACCTTCATGTCCTCTAATCTGACCAATACCTTGCCTCGTTCATGTATCATATGAACCGCTATCCTTGGAGTGTTATGATAAGAGTGTTGTTGAGCTCATCGGTGACATTCCTATTTTCTCCAAGTTGCGAGAGGATCATGTTGAACACTTGGCACTAATGTTGGAAACTCTCGAGAACCATCTTTGTGTCCTCATGAAGTTGGGTTCCAGAATGTTTGAAGTAACCTACTCCGGTTCATGTGCTTATGTTGAAAGTTGTCGCCGTGGATCCGAGTAGAGTTTTCTGGTTCCTTCGGGAATAATTCTAAGTCAGTCATGTATGTGTGGACTAATCTTGAGATGGTAGGTTGTTACCTCCATTTACTTGAAGAAGTTTGTATCCACACCCAACCGTTGGCTGATCGTTCGTGAAAGAGAAGAAGTCCAAGAACTTTGTTATCTTTGTATCGTCTTCCCAACAAGGACTCTGATGTGTTTCATTGCAAGTAAGTCATGTAGGTGCAACCATCTTTCGCAAGTTTCTAATACATGAGTTTTGCAATCTCGCTCATTTTCTCGAGCTTGACATCGTAGTCCATATCTTGAGAATCTAGTAAATGTATTCCGTTGATAAACGGTGCAACCTCTTTGATCAATAATATCGAATCTAAGTTATCTATCCACTAACCAGAGCTGAATCTCAAGCAGCAACGATGGTTGGTGTATTCTCAAGGGTTGCGACTTAGGTCTTTTACAGAATCCGGCATGGTTGATGTTGTGGTGACTCAATTAGCCGGAAGGCCTAATGCCATACCCCTTTGAATCAGAAAGAACAACCACTCTCCGTGAGAATTCTTGTATGGCTCATTCCAACAAGTTTCCCTCACCGTTCTTCCGAACCGAAGTTCAAATTTCACTTGATGACCTATAGAAGGCTTGTCATGAGCCTGTTGGCGGTATCTAGAACATCCAGGAGAACCTGGAAGTTGTTTCTTCCAATGTCTCTTCGTTGATCCTCCAAACCTTCATTTCAGTGGAAACAAGTTCATCAGGAGAACATCTCTTGGTGTTTCGTAACCGCCGTTGATCAGTTCCCTTTTTCAAGTTGTTAGTACCTGAAGTTCTGTTCATCTCACACATTGTGTGAATTTGTCAGTCACTTTAGCCATGGGATCTTGACCATGTGGTAAACGTATTGCTACTTCAAGTTCACCATAGGAAAGAGATTCCCTATTCCTTCTGGTGTTTCAATCCTCGTTGGTTAACCAGCCTTATGGTGTGACCAAGAATTCCTCCTTCATTATGGTGTTCCAAATTATTTTGGTTACTCCTCTTCTGCCGTGAAGTAACATCCCGATCTTTGACAAAGTTTTCGACAAACTTTAACAGAATGAAAGTTCCTTCATCTTTCGTGTCCACTCCGAAGAGTGAACATGATCATGTATCAAATTCTCTCTGACGCACGATTACAGTGTTTTCTCGTGTTTTCCCTCGTCTGTGGATATTATGTTTTGGTATCCAAGACAATCCTTTCCATCTTGGTTTTCTATTTGAAGAAACCTCGATGTCATAAGTTGTCCAACCTTTCTTTTCGAAAAGGATTTAAAGTCTTGTGCAAAGCACATATTCTAAATCCTTTCGTGACTAATCGTCCGCAAACTTGAAACCATCTTCTATTCACTCCGTTACCTTGATGTGTTTCATGCACGATAACTCAACCGTTCTTTATGAACAGTCCTGTCCTGAGTTATCCATGAAATACTCGATCTTAGTGAAGATCAATTTCTAAGAGTTTTCCCTCCCACCTAAGGTATAGCCGCTGGATATCCTCGCAAGTAAGATGGGTCAACCTCTTTGATAAGAGAACCATAAGGTTCGAGAAGATCATCCAAACGGGTGTTCCTCCTTTCTTTCTCCTTCGGGAATCTCGGGACGAGATTCTTGTAAGGGGGGTAGATTTGTAACATCCCAATTTTTGCTACAATAGGGTGTGTGGTGTTGTGTTCATCTCATACATGCATGAAACAACAATTTAAACCATGCTGAAACAATTTAAATTGTGATTGTCAATGGTTTGAGAAAATCTCACAAATAGTACTTATTTTGGTTTCCAAAATCTTGTATTGGAAAATAATTCAATTTTACCAAAGAAACACATGGTTTTGTTGGAAATTTTATGAGGTTTCCAAAAACTATTTTTGCCAAATTTTGTGTTTGCAAAATGGTCTCAAAATCTGGTTTTTATTCTGTTTTAAAGTAGAAAGGGACCTCTTTGTAATATTTCCAAAGTTCAGGGGGGTTTTGTTTTTTTTCTTTTCTTTTTTCTTCTTCCTCTTGATAGAAGGGAGTAGCAGCTGCGTGGCAGAGCTCCATCACCGGTTGCCACCTCCTGCTTGTGGCTCTTCTCGAGAGGATAGGCGAGGAGACATCCGCATCACACCTTCTCCCTTCCCTTTCGCTCGCTCTCTTCCTCTCTGTACGGAGCACATCGGAAAAACGAACCCTAACCCTACAGGACGGCCGCCGTTGATTGCCTCCGCTGTAGACCACCTCGAGGCTCGCCGTTGGTCCCTTTAGCTCCGTGGAGTTCCCCTCTACCTCCTACCCGCAGGAATCGAGCCGAGAAGCCCTGAGTCGCCGCCGCCGTGCGCCTCTTCCCGAGCTCCGGACGCCGGTGGTCGAGCTCGATGCCGTCGACTCCGGCCGCCCCTGTCCACCCCGACCCCTCCACAAGTCTCCCCTAGACGTGGTGAGTCTCCTGGTGTTCCTCTCCATCCCCCTACCCCTCTGGTTCCTCCCGGCACCTTGCCCCGCCGTCGGCCGCCGCGATACATGGACGCCGGCGAGCGCTCGGCGACCACACGAAGGCGGCGCGGCCGCCAATACATCCGCCTTGACCTCCTCTTTCCGATGCCCAGTTGGTTCCGTCCAATTTGCGACGGATCGACCAATTGCTTCCACAGAAGGGCCTCTGTGCCATTGATGACGTCATCCCGACGTCATGATGACGTAATAATCCTATTTTGTCTGTTTGCAGAAAATGTTTAATAATAAGAGAAAAATGATTAATTCTAGTACATTAATAACTTCTGTTTTATAACTCAGGAAAATAAAATGAAAGTATGGTTTTGATCAGAAAATTATTCTCTATCCAAATATGTCACTTTTATACATGTTTGACAAAGTTAAAAAATGGCCTTTATTTAATGTCGTTTAATTCTTTTAAAAATAGAAAATTAAGGTTTTATTCACAAAAATTAGAAACTTAAAAGTTATATACAAAATTGCTCAAAATGACAAATGCAACATGTTTATGATGTTTTCAAGCCCATTTGAGCTTTTAAAATGGTACTTACTTTCATAATTGCCCGAATTGCCCCTCCGGGGTCTATTTCGGGATAATTTCAACAAAACTTCATAACTGACATATGAACCCTAGCAACCCAGCGAACATGTTTAGGGCTTCATTCCAGTTCATTAACCTGCTCATGCATACATGTTGTGCATTCCATCGATGCCATGTGTTGATTGTTATTCTTCTTTTCGGTGTTTGTTCCCCCTCGGTAGAACGTGACTCCGAAGAGAAGGCCATCAACTCCAATGGAGAATACTTGACTTAAACGACACGTCAAGAACTTATTCCTGAAGACTTTATCTGGTTTTATTATAACCAAGGCAAGCATAACCTCTTATCTGCTCATATATGCTTTTGAACAACGTTTGAATCTCGTACTTTGCATTCGATTCCAAAGTATTTGATGGTAATAGATATAGTTCACCTATATACTGCATTGCGTCAATATCCTGATCCACTGCTCCTAGCCGCCATAGAATTGCTTGAGCGCATCGCCAGAGCCTCATATCTGCTTCGCTTAGTCATACATGTTTGTTTACCTCTGCTCCATCCGGTTGATGAATCAGAGCTGCGATAATCTAGTATGATATAATGACGTGGTGAGATGAGCATTGTGTGGTTAACATGACTAAGGCTTGGAAGGGAGGCCACTTGGGAAGTGGTTGTTTGTCATGTACGTGCCAACCCTATGATTAAGGTCTCGCCGCGGAAACCAAGACTGAGCGTGCAACCACACGTGGGGCCTAACAGACCGCGCTCGACTAACTAACTTGTTTGGTTCTATCCGTGAGTCACGTAGTTTGGGATTTCCATCTGCGTGTGAGTCAAAAACCTTTTGGAGGTGTTTAGGGCGTGACCGGGACAAGTGATGGACGTACACGGATCTTGATCCCGACTCACCGGACAGGTGCCGTCAGGAGGTGGCCAACTCCCTGTTGACAGGGTGTCCCTGTTTGGGTTGACTCATGGATAGGGCTCGACAAGGTAAAGGTCGTGGCCAACCACCCTCTGTCGCGCTCTATGGACGAGCGTACATGTGGCGTTAAGAGTCGGATGGTACGTGTGGATAAAGTGTGCCACC
Organism: Alopecurus myosuroides; assembly: GCA_028641055.1. NCBI lineage: Eukaryota > Viridiplantae > Streptophyta > Magnoliopsida > Poales > Poaceae > Alopecurus > Alopecurus myosuroides. The sequence continues at coordinate 379,312,639 of CM054057.1, read as the reverse complement.
CTGCAGGGATAAATCTTTCGGGAAGCCGTGTCCACGGTTAAGGGCGACTTGGTGAATGTCACGTGGCCATAAATAACTTGAACGTGACGTAAAAGATGTTGACAATGCATGGAGGCAGTAGATCAAGGGTGCCTCCTCAGAAATGCCGAGAGGGGTGATCCTTGTAGCATGTGAGATGCTGGGAAATAATGTTGGTGGTTTCAAAAGATGATGATTACAGTAGTCAGTTTCTCATCTGTTTTGAAAACCTTCTATGAGACGTGCTTTTCCTCCTCGATTTGGAAAATAAAAATTGCTTTACACAAATCAACCTTCATAAAACCCTTTACGAAATCAGCAGATATATAATAGGTTAACTAAGTCTTGTTGAGTACCTCCCGTACTCAGGTTTGCTTAATTTGGTTTAGGTGGAATTCGTCACTTCAGTGGTGGTTCAACGTGGACATCGACGAGTAGTTTAGGGTTCCCAGGTAGCAGCCTGGAATCTATGGGCTGGGACGTCGCCTTATGTTGCGGCCTCTTAGGCCTTTTTGGTTCTTGTTGATTAGCAACATAATTTTCCTTCGTTGTATGATGTAATCTTGGGTCATGTGACCTCTGCTTGTAAGCTATACTCTAGTAACACATGTTTAATACAACTTCAATGTCTAGAGTACTGCTATGATCGGTTGTTTGTTTCGAGCTCATTTTTTATACAGTTTTGGCTATGCCTGCATAGTTTTCACAGTCGAGCGGTTGTGGAGCCGATGATCCATGTCCGAGCCCGTCTGCCCATGTGATTCGGCCTGGGGCGAGGTAACCCCTGTAACCCTCGATTGTTGTTGCACTTTCTGGACACATATTAGCTCTGTATAGCTTTGGTCCCGTTTCCTTCAGTTTCATTCGATCCGTGGACGCTTTGATATGCATAGTTGGTTATGACTAGCATGGACACAAGGAGTAGTAGACTGGGGATCCGGACTACGTACCAATGAATCCAGTCTGCCTGCCGTTGTTTCTTGCGGCCGGGGATGGTAACCCTGAAGCCCTTGTGAGTCCATGGCTTGAAGCACATAACAGTATGTATATCTCTGGGTCTGGGGTCGTGACAATACCATCACTCCCTGTGTTATGGCCTCACCGGCATCGGATTCCCTCTTCCGGGTTCCAGGACTGCTCACACTCCAAAACTCCCAGATCTGACGGAACGGGGGGAACCTTGCCAATAGGTGGGCCCTACCATTGTATTGGGTGTTCCTTGGGCCTAACATGACACGACCAAGCAACTAGTTCCAATTTGCTACCCCCTTCCGGCTCACGTAGAGGGGCCAGGACGACAGCTCCGTCTTTTTCTACTACGGGGCTAGGGTTTCACCGGAGAGGGGCTCCGGAGCGTCTGAATCCCACCAAGTACCATGGTATGCCATACCATGTGTGTTAGAGTGTTCCATCTGTCTTGGATGCCAAAGATCCCATCACTCTATGTATTATGTCCTCACCGGCGTCGGATTCCCTCTTCCGGGTTCCATGACTGCTCACACCCTGAAATTCCCGGATCTGACGGAACGGGGGGAACCTTGCCAATAGGTGGGCCCTACCATTGTCTTGTGTATTCCTTGGTCCTAACATGACACAACCAAGCAACTAGTTCCACTTTGCTACCCCCTTCTGGCTCACGTAGAGGGGCCAGGACGGCAGTTCCGTCTTTTTTACAGCGGGGCTAGGGTTTCACCGGAGAGGGGCTCCGGAGCGTCTGAATCCCACCAAGTCACATGGTATTCCATACCATGTGTGTTATAGTGTTCCATGTGTCTTGGATGCCAAATATACCATAACTCCCTGTGTTATGGCCTCACCGGCGTCGGATTCCCTCTTTCGGGTTCCACGACTCCTCATACACCCCGAAACTCCCGGATCTGATGGAACGGGGGGAACCTTGCCAATAGGTGGGCCCTACCATTGTTTTGGGTGCTCCTTGGTCCTAACATGACACAACCAAGCAACTAGTTCCACTTTGCTACCCCCTTCCGGCTCACGTGGAGGGGCCAGGACGGCAGTTCTGTCTTTTTCTACAGCGGGGCTAGGGTTTCACCGGAGAGGGGCTCCGGAACGTCTGAATCCCACCAATTCACATGGTATGCCATACCATGTGTGTTAGAGTGTTCCATCTGTCTTGGATGCCAAAGATACTATCACTCCCTGTGTTATGGCCTCACCGGCGTCGGATTCCCTCTTCCGGTTTCTAGGACTGCTCACACGCAAAACTCACGGATCTGACGGAACGGGGGGAACCTTGCCAATAGGTGGGCCCTACCATTTTCTTGGGTGTTCCTTGGGCCAAAATGACACAACCAAGCAACTAGTTCCACATTGCTACCCCTTCCGGCTCATGTAGTGGGGCTAGGACGACAGTTCCGTCTTTTTCTACTACAGGGGTAGGGTTTCACCGGAGAGGGGCTCCGGAGCGTCTGAATCCCACCAAGTCCCATGTTATTCCATAACATGTGTCTTGGATGCCAAAGATACCATCACTCCCTGTGTTATGGCCTCACCATCGTCGGATTCCCTCTTCCGGGTTCCAGGACTGCTCACACACCCTGAAACTCCCGGATCTGACGGAACAAGGGGAACCTTTACAATAGGTGGGCCCTAACATTGTCTTGGGTGTTCCTTGGGACTAAAATGACACAACCAAGCAACTAGGTCCACCTTTCTACCCCCTTCCGGCTCTAGTAGTGGGGCCAGGACGGCAGTTCCATCTTTTTCTACAGCGGGGATAGGGTTTCACCGGAGAGGCGCTCTGGAGCGTCTGAATCCCACCAAGTCCCATGGTATGCCATACCATGCGTGTTAGAGTGTTCCATGTTTCTTTTATGCAAAATAAACCATCAATCCCTGTGTTATGGCCTCACAGGCGTCAGATTACCTCTTCCGGGTTCCACGACTGCTCACACACCCCAAAACTTCCGGATCTGACGGAACGGGGGGAAACTTGCCAATAGGTGGGCCCTACAATTGTCTTGGGTTTTACTTGGTCCTAAAATCGCACAACCAAGCAACTAGTTCCACTTTGCTACCCCCTTCCGGCTCACGTAGAGGGGCCAGGACGGCAGTTCTGTCTTTTTCTACATCGGGGCTAGGGTTTCACCGGAGAGGGGCTCCGGAGCGTCTGAATCCCACCAAGTCCCATGGTATGCCATAACATGTGTGTTAGAGAGTTCCATGTGTGTTGGATGACAAATATCCCATCACTCCCTATGTTATGGCCTCACCGGCGTCGGATTCCCTCTTCCGGGTTCCATGACTGCTCACACCCCGAAAGTCCCGGATCTCACGGAACGGGGGGAACCTTGCCAATAGGCGGGCCCTACCATTGTCTTGGTGTTCCTTGGTCCTAACATGACACAACCAAGCAACTAGTTCCACTTTGCTACCCCCTTTCGGCTCACGTAGAGGGGCCAAGACGGCAGTTCCGTCGTTTTCTACAGCGGGGCTAGGGTTTTACCGGAGAGGGGCTCCGGAGCGTCTGAATCCCACCAAGTCACATGGTATTCCATACCATGTGTGTTATAGTGTTCCATGTGTCTTGGATGCCAAATATACCATAACTCCCTGTGTTATGGCCTCACCGGCGTCGGATTCCCTCTTTCGGGTTCCACGACTCCTCACACACCCCGAAACTCCCGGATCTGATGGAACGGGGGGAACCTTGCCAATAGGTGGGCCCTACCATTGTTTTGGGTGCTCCTTGGTCCTAACATGACACAACCAAGCAACTAGTTCCACTTTGCTACCCCCTTCCGGCTCACGTGGAGGGGCCAGGACGGCAGTTCTCTCTTTTTCTACAGCGGGGCTAGGGTTTCACCGGAGAGGGGCTCCGGAACGTCTGAATCCCACCAATTCCCATGGTATGCCATACCATGTGTGTTAGAGTGTTCCATCTGTCTTGGATGCCAAAGATACTATCACTCCCTGTGTTATGGCCTCACCGGCGTCGGATTCCCTCTTCCGGTTTCTAGACTGCTCACACCCGAAAACTCACGGATCTGACGGAACGGGGGGAACCTTGCCAATAGGTGGGCCCTACCATTGTCTTGGGTGTTCCTTGGGCCTAAAATGACACAACCAAGCAACTAGTTCCACTTTGCTACCCCCTTCCGGCTCACGTAGTGGGGCTAGGACGACAGTTCGGTCTTTTTCTACAGCGGGGCTAGGGTTTCATCGGAGAGGGGCTCCGGAGCGTCTGAATCCCACCAATTCCCATGGTATTCCATAACATGTGTGTTAGTGTTCCATGTGTCTTGGATGCCAAAGATACCATCACCCCCTGTGTTATGGCCTCACCAGCGTCAGATTCCCTCTTCCGGTTTCCAGGACTGCTCACACCCTGAAACTCCCGGATCTGACGGAACAAGGGGAACCTTTACAATAGGTGGGCCCTAACATTGTCTTGGGTGTTCCTTGGGACTAAAATGACACAACCAAGCAACTAGGTCCACCTTTCTACCCCCTTCCGGCTCTAGTAGTGGGGCCAGGACGGCAGTTCCATCTTTTTCTACATCGGGGATAGGGTTTCACCGGAGAGGCGCTCCAGAGCGTCTGAATCCCACCAAGTCCCATGGTATTCCATACCATGTGTGTTAGAGTGTTCCATGTTTCTTGTATGCAAAATAAACCATCAATCCCTGTGTTATGGCCTCACCGGCGTCAGATTACCTCTTCTGGGTTCCACGACTGCTCACACACCCCGAAACTCCCGGATCTGACGGAACGGGGGGAAACTTGCCAATAGGTGGGCCCTACAATTGTCTTGGGTTTTACTTGGTCCTAAAATCGCACAACCAAGAAACTAGTTCCACTTTGCTACCCCCTTCCGGCTCAGGTAGAGGGGCCAGGACGGCAGTTTGTCTTTTTCTACATCGGGGCTAGGGTTTCACCGGAGAGGGGCTCCGGAGCGTCTGAATCCCACCAAGTCCCATGGTATGCCATAACATGTGTGTTATAGAGTTCCATGTGTGTTGGATGACAAATATCCCATCACTCCCTATGTTATGGCCTCACCGGCGTCGGATTCCCTCTTCCGGGTTCCATGACTGCTCACACCCCGAAAGTCCCGGATCTCACGGAACGGGGGGAACCTTGCCAATAGGCGGGCCCTACCATTGTCTTGGTGTTCCTTGGTCCTAACATGACACAACCAAGCAACTAGTTCCACTTTGCTACCCCCTTCCGGCTCACGTAGAGGGGCCAAGACGGCAGTTCCGTCGTTTTCTACAGCGGGGCTAGGGTTTTACCGGAGAGGGGCTCCGGAGCGTCTGAATCCCACCAAGTCACATGGTATTCCATACCATCTGTGTTATAGTGTTCCATGTGTCTTGGATGCCAAATATACCATAACTCCCTGTGTTATGGCCTCACCGGCGTCGGATTCCCTCTTTCGGGTTCCACGACTCCTCACACACCCCGAAACTCCCGGATCTGATGGAACGGGGGGAACCTTGCCAATAGGTGGGCCCTACCATTGTTTTGGGTGCTCCTTGGTCCTAACATGACACAACCAAGCAACTAGTTCCACTTTGCTACCCCCTTCCGGCTCACGTGGAGGGGCCAGGACGGCAGTTCTCTCTTTTTCTACAACGGGGCTAGGGTTTCACCGGAGAGGGGCTCCGGAACGTCTAAAACCCACCAATTCCCATGGTATGCCATACCATGTGTGTTAGAGTGTTCCATCTGTCTTGGATGCCAAAGATACTATCACTCCCTGTGTTATGGCCTCACCGGCGTCGGATTCCCTCTTCCGGTTTCTAGGACTGCTCACACGCAAAACTCACGGATCTGACGGAACGGGGGGAACCTTGCCAATAGGTGGGCCCTACCATTGTCTTGGGTGTTCCTTGGGCCAAAATGACACAACCAAGCAACTAGTTCCACTTTGCTACCCCTTCCGGCTCACGTAGTGGGGCTAGGACGACAGTTCCGTCTTTTTCTACTACAGGGGTAGGGTTTCACCGGAGAGGGGCTCCGGAGCGTCTGAATCCCACCAAGTCCCATGTTATTCCATAACATGTGTCTTGGATGCCAAAGATACCATCACTCCCTGTGTTATGGCCTCACCAGCGTCGGATTCCCTCTTCCGGGTTCCAGGACTGCTCACACACCCTGAAACTCCCGGATCTGACGGAACAAGGGGAACCTTTACAATAGGTGGGCCCTAACATTGTCTTGGGTGTTCCTTGGGACTAAAATGACACAACCAAGCAACTAGGTCCACCTTTCTACCCCCTTCCGGCTCTAGTAGTGGGGCCAGGACGGCAGTTCCATCTTTTTCTACAGCGGGGATAGGGTTTCACCGGAGAGGCGCTCCGGAGCGTCTGAATCCCACCAAGTCCCATGGTATGCCATACCATGTGTGTTAGAGTGTTCCATGTTTCTTGTATGCAAAATAAACCATCAATCCCTGTGTTATGGCCTCACCGGCGTCAGATTACCTCTTCCGGGTTCCACGACTGCTCACACACCCCAAAACTCCCGGATCTGACGGAACGGGGGGAAACTTGCCAATAGGTGGGCCCTACAATTGTCTTGGGTTTTACTTGGTCCTAAAATCACACAACCAAGCAACTAGTTCCACTTTGCTACCCCCTTCCGGCTCACGTAGAGGGGCCAGGACGGCAGTTCTGTCTTTTTCTACATCGGGGCTAGGGTTTCACCGGAGAGGGGCTCCGGAGCGTCTGAATCCCACCAAGTCCCATGGTATGCCATAACATGTGTGTTAGAGAGTTCCATGTGTGTTGGATGACAAATATCCCATCACTCCCTATGTTATGGCCTCACCGGCGTCGGATTCCCTCTTCCGGGTTCCATGACTGCTCACACCCCGAAAGTCCCGGATCTGACGGAACGGGGGGAACCTTGCCAATAGGCGGGCCCTACCATTGTCTTGGTGTTCCTTGGTCCTAACATGACACAACCAAGCAACTAGTTCCACTTTGCTACCCCCTTCTGGCTCACGTAGAGGGGCCAAGACGGCAGTTCCGTCGTTTTCTACAGCGGGGCTAGGGTTTTACCGGAGAGGGGCTCCGGAGCGTCTGAATCCCACCAAGTCACATGGTATTCCATACCATGTGTGTTATAGTGTTCCATGTGTCTTGGATGCCAAATATACCATCACTCCCTGTGTTATGGCCTCACCGGCGTCGGATTCCCTCTTTCGGGTTCCAGGACTGCTCACACACCCCGAAACTGCCGGATCTGATGGAACGCGGGGAACCTTGACAGTAGGTGGGCCCTACCGTTGTATTGGGTGTTCCTTGGGACTAAAATGACACAACCAAGCAACTATTTCCACTTTTCTACCCCCTCCCGGCTCACGTAGTGGGGCCAGGACGGCAGTTCCGTCTTTTTCTACAGCGGGGCTAGGGTTTCACCGGAGAGGGGCTCCGGAACGTCTGAATCCCACCAATTCCCATGGTATGCCATACCATGTGTGTTAGAGTGTTCCATCTGTCTTGGATGCCAAAGATACTATCACTCCCTGTGTTATGGCCTCACCGGCGTCGGATTCCCTCTTCCGGTTTCTAGGACTGCTCACACGCAAAACTCACGGATCTGACGGAACGGGGGGAACCTTGCCAATAGGTGGGCCCTACCATTGTCTTGGGTGTTCCTTGGGACAAAATGACACAACCAAGCAACTAGTTCCACTTTGCTACCCCTTCCGGCTCACGTAGTGGGGCTAGGAAGACAATTTCGTGTTTTTCTACTACAGGGGTAGGGTTTCACCGGAGAGGGGCTCCGGAGCGTCTGAATCCCACCAAGTCCCATGTTATTCCATAACATGTGTCTTAGATGCCAAAGATACCATCACTCCCTGTGTTATGGCCTCGCCATCGTCAGATTCCCTCTTCCGGGTTCCAGGACTGCTCACACACCCTGAAACTCCCGGATCTGACGGAACAAGGGGAACCTTTACAATAGGTGGGCCCTACCATTGTCTTGGGTGTTCCTTGGGCCTAAAATGACACAACCAAGCAACTAGTTCCACTTTGCTACACCCTTCCGGCTCACGTAGAGGGGCCAGTATGGCAGTTCCGTCTTTTTCTACTACGGGGCTAGGGTTTCGCCGGAGAGGGGCTCCGGAGCATCTGAATCCCACCAAGTCCCATGGTATGCTATACCATGTGTGTTAGAGTATTACATGTGTCTTGGATGCCAAAGATACCATCACTCCCTATGTTATGGCCTCATCGGCGTCGGATTCCCTCTTCCGGGTTCCAGGACTGCTCACACACCCTGAAACTCCCGGATCTAACGGAACGCGGGGAAACTTGCCAATAGGTGGGACCTAAAATTTTCTCATGTGTCTGAATCCTTCCATGTGTCTTGGATGCCAAAGATCCCATCACTCCCTGTGTTATGGCCTCACCGGCGTCGGATTCCCTCTTACGGGTTCCATGACTGCTCACACCCCGAAACTCCCGGATCTCACGGAACGGGGGGAACCTTGCCAATAGGCGGGGCCCTACCATTGTCTTGGTGTTCCTTGGTCCTAACATGACACAACCAAGCAACTAGTTCCACTTTGCTACCCCCTTCCGGCTCACGTAGAGGGGCCAGGACGGCAGTTCCGTCGTTTTCTACAGCGGGGCTAGGGTTTACCGGAGAGGGGCTCCGGAGCGTCTGAATCCCACCAAGTCCCATGGTATTCCATACATCTGTGTTATAGTGTTCCATGTGTCTTGGATGCCAAATATACCATAACTCCCTGTGTTATGGCCTCACCGGCGTCGGATTCCCTCTTCCGGGTTCCACGACTGCTCACACACCCCGAAACTCCCGGATCTGATGGAACGGGGGGAACCTTGCCAATAGGTGGGCCCTACCATTGTTTGGGTGCTCCTTGGTCCTAACATGACACAACCAAGCAACTAGTTCCACTTTGCTACCCCCTTCCGGCTCACGTGGAGGGGCCAGGACGGCAGTTCTCTCTTTTTCTACAACGGGGCTAGGGTTTCACCGGAGAGGGGCTCCGGAACGTCTGAAACCCACCAATTCCCATGGTATTCCATACCATCTGTGTTATAGTGTTCCATGTGTCTTGGATGCCAAATATACCATAACTCCCTGTGTTATGGCCTCACCGGCGTCGGATTCCCTCTTTCGGGTTCCACGACTCCTCACACACCCCGAAACTCCCGGATCTGATGGAACGGGGGGAACCTTGCCAATAGGTGGGCCCTACCATTGTTTTGGGTGCTCCTTGGTCCTAACATGACACAACCAAGCAACTAGTTCCACTTTGCTACCCCCTTCCGGCTCACGTGGAGGGGCCAGGACGGCAGTTCTCTCTTTTTCTACAACGGGGCTAGGGTTTCACCGGAGAGGGGCTCCGGAACGTCTAAATCCCACCAATTCCCATGGTATGCCATACCATGTGTGTTAGAGTGTTCCATCTGTCTTGGATGCCAAAGATACTATCACTCCCTGTGTTATGGCCTCACCGGCGTCGGATTCCCTCTTCCGGTTTCTAGGACTGCTCACACGCAAAACTCACGGATCTGACGGAACGGGGGGAACCTTGCCAATAGGTGGGCCCTACCATTGTCTTGGGTGTTCCTTGGGCCAAAATGACACAACCAAGCAACTAGTTCCACTTTGCTACCCCTTCCGGCTCACGTAGTGGGGCTAGGACGACAGTTCCGTCTTTTTCTACTACAGGGGTAGGGTTTCACCGGAGAGGGGCTCCGGAGCGTCTGAATCCCACCAAGTCCCATGTTATTCCATAACATGTGTCTTGGATGCCAAAGATACCATCACTCCCTGTGTTATGGCCTCACCATCGTCGGATTCCCTCTTCCGGGTTCCAGGACTGCTCACACACCCTGAAACTCCCGGATCTGACGGAACGAGGGGAACCTTGACAATAGGTGGGCCCTACCATTGTCTTGGGTGTTCCTTGGGACTAACATTACACAATCAAGAAACTAGTTCCACTTTGCTACCCCCTTCCGGCTCACGTAGAGGGGCGAGGGCGGCAGTTCCGTCTTTTTCTGCAGTGGGGCTAGGGTTTCACTGGAGAGGGGCTCCGGAGTGTCTCAATCCCACCAAGTCCCATGGTATGCCATACAATGTGTTTTAGAGTGCGCCATGTGTCTTGGATGCCAATTATCCCATCACTCCCTATGTTATGGCCTCACCGGCGTCGGATTCCCTCTTCCGGGTTCGAGGACTGCTCACACCCCGAAACTCCCGAATCTGACGGAACAGGGGGAACCTTGCCAATAGATGGGCCATACCATTGTATTGGGTGTTCCTTGGGCCTAACATGACACAACCAAGCAAATAGTTCCACATTTCTACACCTTCTGGCTCACGTAGAGGGACCAGGACGGCAGTTCCGTCTTTTTCTACAGCGGGGCTAGGGTGTAACATCCCAAGTATGAAAATCACCTTTAGAATGTTTGCTAATTGTTATTTTATGTTTTGCATCATGGCATCTTAATCATTGCATTTGTTTTCCATTTGTTTTCCTCTGTTTTCCTTTGTTTTCCCAATTGAAATTCAAACAATATTCAAATGTTTTGTTTCATACTTGCTCTGTTACAATTTTTCCAAATAAAAAGTTAAAATTAAAACATCCATTTGTTTCCATTAAAATGGAAAGCTCAAACTATTAATTTGTTCTTTTCATAATTCACTTAATTCAAATTGCATTCAAATTCAAATTAAACTTACAAACAGTAACCATTTTGAAATTATGAAACTTACAAAACAAATCAATCACTTGTTTCAAATAAACTTGAATTTAAAACTTTTAAGTTGCTTAAGTCAAATTATTCAATTAATGTTAAATTCAATCAAATTTCAAACAAATTTCAAACAGCAACATATTTGAAATATTTTGAAAACCAAAGATTGCACAATGGTGCTGTTACAATAAATAATTGTTACCAATTTTTTTCCTAATTTTTTCTAAACCCCAAAACCTATCTTTCTTTTCCTTTTTCTTTCAGCAAAAAAAAGAAACAACAAAAAAAAAGGAAAAAGCGCAGAGAGAGGGGCAGGCCAGCCAGTCCCAGCCCACCAGCCGGCCTGGTACCCCTTCGCTCCTTCTTCCTCCTGTACGGCGCCCCATCCGCCATGTCCACGTCGCAGCAGAGGAGAAGCAGACGGCCGAGATCGCGCCTCCTCCTCTATATAGCTAACCCTAGCTCCCTCGAGCTGCCCTAGCCTAGACCTCCACCTATCTCCCTCATCGCCGCCGTTTTCCCCTCTGTTTCCCTCCCTCTGCGCCACCTCTTTCTCTCTGAACCTCACCACCGAACCCGAGCCCCACCATCTCTGAACACCGGCGATCGCCGTCGATATGCTGCCCCACCTTCCAAGCTAGCCGCGGGAATCGATCCCCCGTAGCTCCTCCTTCTTCCTCGACACCGCCACCATGCCGGAGACCCCCTGGTTCGCTGCCGCCGTCCTCTTCCTGTCGCCGGCCATCCACCACCGCAGCGTCGACCTCCTCCTCCTTCCGCCCCGAGGTGAGCATCACCTCTCGCTTCCTCTCCCTTTTTCCTCTCTGCAGCACACGTCCACACGCACGCGTCCACGGCAGCACGAGCGAGCGAGCAGTAGCAGCGGCTGGCCGCCGGCGACTGCCTCCCGTCGGTTTCAGTTAACTGAAACCAAAAATGCAGTTTCGTCAGTCGTATTTCGCTAACTGAACCCTAAAACGAAACGTGCACCTTACCTGTGTAACATCCCAAGTATGAAAATACCCCTAGAATGTTTGTTTTCCTGTTTAATTAAAGTATTGCATCATGTCATCATGTTTATTCCCTTGTTGCATTTGTTTACTAATTGTTTTGCATCTGTTCTTAATTGTTTTCACATTTGAAATTCAACTTATTTTCAAACAATTGTTTCATACTTGCTCTGTTACAACATTTGAAATAAAAATCACAAATAAAAACAACCAATTTGTTTTCATTTTATTCCATAATGCTCACTTATTAAATTGATGGTATTAAATCAATCAATTAAATTCCAAATCACATTTAAAATTCAAACCAAATGCATCAAACAAAACCACTTTGAATTTATGAATATTATCTAAACCAATCAGCTACTTTAATCAAATTAACCATAGGGTTCACCCTATTAAAACTTTGTTTTCAATAATATTCTTTCAATACTTAAAAATTCATTCAAATTTGGTTTAAATCCCAAACAGCATGCAAACTTGGAAACTTTTGGAAAACAAAAGTTAGTTTTAGTTGCTATTTGAAAAACTAAACTAACCATATTTTTTTTCCAAAATTTTACTAACTTAAAACCTCTCTTTTCTTCCATTTTGTTTTTCTGCAAAAAAAAGGTAAATAAAACAGAAAAAGGAAAAAGAAACAAACCTGCGAGGGAGGGGAGCCATTTTGGCCCAGCCCGCTAACCAGCGCGCAGCGGCCCGAAAACGCTTCGCTGCCGCCCGCGTCGTCTTTCTCCAGTACGGCGGCAAATCCGCCGCGCCACGTCGCCGTACGGCGCCCACCGACAGCCAGGAGGCGATCCCGGGGCCTATAAGACCCCTAGGGCAGCGCTCCGCAAGCCCTAACCCCTAGGTACCTGTTCCCCCTCGAGCCGCCGCCGAATTCCATCTCTCTCGCCGCGTTCCCCCCCTCGGCCACCACCTCGCCGGCGAATTTTCTCTGAACCCGCCATGGTCCCGTCCACCTCAACGCTCCACCCTCTCACCTAAGCACGGGGATCAAACCGCCACCCTCCCAGCTCTCGTTTGGACACCTCAGCGAGCCCGTGCGCCTCGTGGATCTTCGCCGCCATCTTCATCACCGCCGCGGCAGACACCTCCGTCGTCGAGCTCGACCGCGGCAAACCCCACGGTGATCACCGTCTGTCTCCTCCCTCTCCCACCTCTGAATCTGCACGTTGCACGCATCTGCACACGCATCCAGCACCCAACCACGGCAGCATCCACGATCACCTCGCCGCCGACGAGCATCTGTTATCTGACAGAGATTCAGGCGTGTTCTCGTCAGTTAAAGTTTCAGTAGCGCGTTTGTAACCTTATCCTCCCCTCGCCCTGTTAACTGACAACAAAACGAAAGCAGCGCATCGGTAGCAGGCAGTGCGCGTAAGGGCGAGGTCCAGGGTTCGAGCCCCTGGCTCGCGGGATAAATCCCAACCTTTTTTCGCCCGCAGCGCTGACAGGGAGGGCCCCCTGTCAGCCTCCCTGGTAGCCACGCAAGCCCAGCGAGGCCCTGGGCCCCCTGGCAGTGTCTGGGGTAGCCCTGGGTGCGGTAACAAACGTTTTTTTTAACTTTCTGTTTTCAAAACTGGTCCTTTTATTTAACAGATTGGTCCCTAGTTTTAAAAACATTATAACTTTAGTTTTATAACTCCAAATAATGAAAATAAAATATGTGTGCTGATCTAAATTAAATACTCTACCTATTGGTAACATTTGTTTCCTGTTTTGAAATTTCAAAATGCAATTCAAATTTGAATTCAAATAATTCAATTGCAATTTGCTAAAATTCATAACTAATTCATTCTTTATCCAATAAATGCAAATAAAATATGTTTTCCATGCTATTTCAAATAACCTTTTCAAATATAAAATTTGTTTCATGGTTTGAATAATTTAAATTGCCTAAATAATTTAATCTTTGTTTAATTCATTTAAATTGTGCAAAAATCACAACTTGCTCAAATTAAATTATTTTTGAACATGCAAAATATGTTTTCAAACTAGAAAAGTGTAAACTTTTCAATTGTGAGTTTGAAGTTATGTTTGGAACAAATAAAATTCAAATACCATTTCACACTTGTTTTAAATTCATTTAAAACTTGTTTAATATTGTTTAAGTCATAATAAATTCATCCTAACTCCTATTTCAAAATTTGAAACATGTAATCCAACTAAAATTTGGTATTCTTTTCAAATATGAATTTTGTTATTTGTTTTGAACACTTTAAACTGATGAAAACAACAAATGCTTGTGTGACATGTTTAAGTAACCAAAAATTTCCAACTTAATAAATAATTGCCAAACTTGTTAAATTCCTTTTCCACTTGCATCTTTTGTTGTTATTTTGTTGTTATCATCATGCATGCATCATGGTAATAAATTCTCACATGGTAATTAAATTGTAGATCATTTGTTTCCACCTTAATCCATGGACCTTTTCCATATGCAATCTCATTGCATATGGGTCCATTTAAATTGTGTTACCATGTCACTTAGTTTGTTTGATGCATCTATTAAATTGACATGCATCATCCCATGATTGTGCACTATGCCATGATATTGATTGTTTATATTTCTGTCTTGTTTGGTTGCTTCTTCTCGAATAGACGACGACGTTGAGACAGACGATCTTTACAGCACCCCTTCTGAGGATCTAGCTCAGTACCCGGCTGCTGAGTTTGCAGGCAAGTTATCACTCACATGAACCATTGTGTTTCTTTCAACATTGGTTACCGATACTTTCCGTTGTCTATTTCTGCTAGCCTTAGTAGTAGTTGTTTCTGATACGAACCTATCACATGAATCCTTTAACCCTGATATTGCCTCACCACCCCTCCTACAACCCTATTGATTGAGCCAGTGTCTTACTAGCATGCTTAGGTTGTTTTGCTCGAGTCTGTTACCCGTTACTTTCAGTTACTATATCTTTATTATGTTCTGGGGGCTCGATGTTTAATCAATATAATGCTAATGTTATGGTTAAATAATAATTTGATGATAAGGCACCGGCAGGAGGCCCTGTGTGGTTTTGAGGCCTGCTAGTGTCGACCCTAATAGGAAAAGGGTCTTGTCTACTGATCCATGATGAGCGCACTACCCGCATGTGGGAAGCGAGTATGGGCGCCCCCCTCAATTTGATTCGATTCGCATCTCGTCCAAATCGCCTCATTTAGTTCGTGTTTTTCCATTTGCCGCATGCATGTTTTTGCGAGCCCAGCGCAGGGTGGAACTTTCGTAGTCGGCATATAGGGGGACACGTTCTTAGAGTGCTATGAGGGTCCATTTTCTTCTGGGCTCGATTAGCCGTGCGCCCAAGGTGCTTTGGGCTTGATGCGGAGAAGAGTTGAGTTGTGTTGAGTGCCCCGCTTGGTGGAAGGGCCTTTCCATCTGGCGGGTTATTCATACGTGATTGGCCAAATTGGTGCAACCCTGCAGGGATAATCTTCTCGAGAAGCCGTGTTTTCCGCGGTTATGGTTAACTTGGTGAAAGTACTGGCTAACAAGTACTCAGGACAACTTAAACCTAATGATTAACCACCCTACACCCAATGATTACAATCTGACTAGTAATAGGCTTATTGATACAATAATTTGATTCATCTTTAATCCAACTGTGTGAGTTATCCTCGGATTGCTTCTTTGGATAAGGGGCGAGATCCAGGATGGGTTTGTTTGAAGTTATCTTTCAGTTGGTTACAATACTCGATCTTATCTTCTTTCTGTTAGCCGGAAGTGGTAGAATCTCTGTAGTTGGTTAGTGCAGCCAGTTGTAGCATCTTTTATATCCCCCTTCTTCCGTTGAACCAAGGCATCTGTGCTTGGTGATGACGGGCTACACTTTGGGGCTGTGGTTTCCGCAGACTACGCTTACGAGGATCCAGGTGACGGCTACTACGTGGAGTTTGACGAGGCTGCTGACGAGTAGGTAGCGGACCCGGGCAGGATCCGAGACTACGTGGATGGGCTCCGTCTTTCTTTCAGTTTCCCGGCTTCTTAAGACTATTTGGATTTGTGTGTACTCAGACCCTTTGAATGCTTCCGCTGAGATGTAATGATGTTATGTTGGGACATGTGTCTTCTGGATGATTGTATTTGCTATCTCTGCTCTAGTGAGAGCTATTTGCAACTTATTTCAATCTTTTGTGTCTTAGAGATGTGTTGTGCTATCATTCTGTTACAAACCGTTGACGTACCATGTGTGTATGGTATGAAGTACGTCAATGGTAGTGTCCTGATTTCTATGGGATAGTTTACGTTGACGCTGAACAGATAGGGGTTGGTTGTCACACATACGTGTGTTGGCCTACTCGTAAGAGGACGCGGGTGCCGGTAAGCCCCGTAATCCAATCTACTACTGTTCAACGGAACGGCGAGTATCCTATAGAAGTCCGGGTGCGACAACCTGTCAGCAAACGATCGCTCACCGCAGTGGCAACACACCCGTGCGCGCGCCCGAGGTCGAGGGGTCGAGCCCTCGCCTCCACGGATTAATCCGCCAATTCTTTTGCTTGCCACTCGGGCGTCCGTGGCCCACCTGCCAGTCGCCTGGGTTGCCACGCGTGCTGCCACGCAGGCCACGCTAGCCCACGGCCCCCTCGTTAGTGGCCTGGGCTGGGCCACTGCGAGGTAGGAAACGTTTTCTGCCACAGTTTTCTTTTAAATCAAGTCCTTTTATTTTATAGAATAGTCCCTGCCTCTAAAACTCAAATAACTTTTAAATTCCAAATCCAAATAAGATAAATAAAATATGTATACTGAACCAAATTTAATTCTCTACCTATTTAAATCATTTGTTTTCTGTTTTGAATATTTCAAATGTATTCAAATTTCAAATTCAAACAAATCATTTTAAATTTGGTTAATTTCATAACTAATTCAAACTTAATTCAAATAGCACAAATAAAATATGTTTTCCATGCCATTTTGAACCACCTTTTCAAATATAAAATTGGTTTCATGTTTTGAATAATTAAAATTGGTTAAATACTTTAAACCTTGTTTAAATTATTTAAAATTGCTAAATTCATAACTTGCTCAAATTAAATTATTTTTGAACTTATAGAATATGTTTTCAAATCAGAAAAGTATAACCTTTTCAAATATGAATTTGGTTTAATGTTTTGAACAAATAAAATTTCAAATAAATTCATACTTGAATTAAATTCATTTAAATCTTGTTTAAATTTGTTTAATTCATAATTAATTTATTCTAAATCCTTTTTCAACAAGTGAAACATGTATTCCACCTAAAATTTTGTGTACTTTCCAAATAGGAACTTTGTTATCTATTTTGGACAATTTAAATTGGTGAAAACAACAAATGCTTGTGTAACACCTTTAAGAAACCAAAATTTCATAACTAAATAAATAAAATTCCAAACTTGGTAAACCTTATTTCAAAATTGTTTCTATTGTTGTTATTTTTCTGTTTTCCTCATCCATGCATCATACTAATCCACTTTCACCTGTTGATTAGTTGTAAAACAATTATTCCAACCTTAATTCATGGGCTTTCCATATGCAATCCCAAATTGCATGTGGGTCCATTTAATTATGTTATGTTACCATGTCAATTATCTTATCTTTGATGCATCAATTAAATTGACATGCATCATCCCATGATTGTGCATTATGCCATGTTATTGATTGTTTGTCTCTCTGCGTTGTTTGTTTGCTTCTTCTCGAATAGACGGCGACGTTGAGACAGACGAGGTTTACGACACTACTTCTGAGGAGTTAGCTCAGTACCAGGCTGCTGAGTTTGCAGGCAAGTGTTCACTCACATGAACCATTGTGTTCCTTTCCACATTGGATACCGATACTTTCCATTGTCTATTCTGCTAGCCTTATGAATCATTGCTTTTGTTCCGAACCCATCACATGTTATACTTTAACCCTGATATAGCCTCACCTCCACACCTAAAACCCCGTTGCTTGTTGCCCGTGTCTAGCATGCTTAAGGTTGTTTCTACTCGAGTCTGTTGTCCGTTACTTTCTGTTACCATATTTATTATGTTCTGGGGCTCGATGTTAAACAACAACCTGTTAATTTTGAGGTAATGCTAATTTGATGATAAGGCACCGGCAGGAGGCCCGGCGTGGTTTTGAGGCATGCTAGTGTCGACCCTAATTAGGAAAAGGGTCTTGTCTACTGATCCATGATGAGCGCACTATCCGCATGTGGGAAGCGTGTATGGGCGCCCCCCTCAATTTGATTCGATCCGCATCTCGTCCAAATCGCCTCATATAGTTCGGGTTTTCCATTTGCCGCATGCATATGTATTTTGCGAACCCAGGCCAGGGTGGAACTTTTGTAGTCGGCATTTATGGAGACACGTTCTTAGAGTGCTATGAGGGTCCCCTTTTCTTCGTGGGGCTTGATTAGCCGTGCGCTCAGCTGCACGGGGTTCTTTGGGCTTGATGCGGAGAAGAGTTGAGTTGTGTTGAGTGCCCCGCTTGGTGGAAGGCATTCCATCTGGCGGGTTATTCTTACGTGTACGGCCAAATTGGTGCACCCCTGCAGGGTAAATCTTCTCGAGAAGCCGTGTTTTCCGTGGTTATGGATGACTTGGTGAAAGTACTGGCTAACAAGTACTCAGAACAACTTACACCTAACTAATGATAACTTGACTAGTAATAGTCTTATTGACACAATAACTTGAACCATCATTAATCCAACTGTGTGAGTTATCCTCGGATTGCTTCTTTGGATAAGGGGCGAGATCCATGATGGGTTTGTTTGGAGTTAGTAATAGGTGGTTACGATACGCTATCTTATCCCCTTACTGTTAGCCGGAAGTTATATCATGTTTCTGTAGTTGGTTAGTGCAGCCAGCTGCCGTATCTTTTGTATCAACTTTTCTTCCGTTGAACCCAAAGCATCTGTGCTTGATGTTGTGGGGTACACTTTGGTGAATTGTGAGTCTTTCTTGCCAGTACGTTTATGTACTGACCCCTTTGGGGCTGTGGTTTCCGCAGACTACGCTTACGAGGATCCCCGTGATGGCTACTACGTGGAGTATGACGAGGCTGCTGACGAGTAGATAGTGGACCCGGGCAGGATCCGAGACTACGTGGATGGGCTCCGTCTTTTCGTTTCCGGCCTCTTAGGCCTATTTGGATCTTGTCTGTACTCAGACACTTTGGATGCTTCCGCTGTGTTGTAATGATGATATGTTGGGGCATGTGTCCTCTGGATGATTGTATTTGCTATCTCTGCTCTAGTGAGAGCTAATTGCAGCTTATTTCAATCTTTTGTGTCTTAGAGATATGTTGTGATATCAGTTGTTCTAATGCCGTTGACGTACCATGTGTGTATGTTATGAAGTACGTCATCGGAAGTGTCCTGATTTCTATGGGATGGTTTGCGCAGACGATGGATAGTAGAGAATGGTTGTCACACGTTTACGTATTGGCCTGCTCATATTGAGATGCGGATGCCGGTATGCCCCGTAAGCCATTGGTTCTACTATTCAGCGGACTCTGAGTATCCTCTAGAAGTCCGGGTGCGACAAATGGTATCAGAGCCTGTCTGCCTGTCGGATCCCTTTTACTGGTCGCAGTTGAGTCTAGAAACTATTTTGTAGCTATATAGGAAAAATGAAACGTGAGAGTTGGAATTCTGTTCTTTTATTTCTTTCCCCACCCACCCTCCCTTTTCTGGTAAGGAAGTGCAACGTTGTTTTCTCTTCTCATCTAAACTTTCAAGTTAGGTTTTCACGTATCCTGGTTTCTCTAGGATAGTTATATCTACTAGACCATAGGAATGGAGGTGGTTGTGACATGATTTATCATGTTGCCTACTCACGATTGAGAACGGAGGCGTGTAAGCCCCGGAAGCAAATCCTCTATCCCTTAAGCAGTAGATATTGATCCTTTAGAACCCCGGATGGGTTTTCCATAGTACCTCAGGAGTTTTTGGTCTCGTGTTTCCCGATGTTGCTTCGATATCCTGTTCTTCTCAACATCCTTATCGTCCGTTGAAACCTTGTTGTTGCTTTCCACTTCAGTTCTTTTACCGGCGTCTAATCAAAACTTCCCCATCATCTGCAGATGGATCTCAGGTTCTACCCGCAGGTGGTTCGTATGACTCGTTGCGAGAGCACTTGCGGTTATCCGGAGATGCTGAGAGACATGGTCACTTTTCTAGGGTTCCGTTGGGCACCAGAGTACCAGGTCTACGAGCAGCAGCGAGAGTTTGACCAGACCTACTACCAGGATATCGTCTACATTCTGTCAGATGATGGCATGAGCGTAGTCCACCGCTACGAGGCAGTAGGTTCCACAGTGGATATGGCTGTGCAGCAGGCAGCTTATGTGAGTCTCACCGTCCTTCGTGCTGACTACTGGGGATTTGACGATTCTATCTATCGCCACATCCCCCGTGGTTACATCACTTCGGAGGGAGCTCACTTCACTCTCTACGACAACTTGGATGTCTACGAGCATGATAACTCCAGGCTGCACACCACCGCTCAGTTTGTGAGGCACAGTGACGCAGTTGCCAGCACACTATCTCAGGAGTTGGCTTCAGTCAGAGAGCAGCTCTACCTTGCTTTGACTCGTCTGGCGACTTACACCACAGACTTTGTTGGAGATGAGCGCTTTGCACATTTCGATCAGCCAGTTGGTCGTCGTCTGCCAGATGCTGGAGGTTACGAGCCGATCAGAGGTCCACTTCTTAACCTCGGTGCTGGTTACACTGGGATTCCACGCTTTGGAGCACAGGGAGTCGACGCTATGTACTTCACCACACCTAGAGTCGCTCTCAGACCACGTCAGATCTATGTGGATCATCGTTCTACCTACTTTCGTGGGCGTGCTCCTCACCATACCTCTCGCCGTACTCCTAGCCTCCGTCCTGCATGATGAGCATGGGAGTACCGATGTATCCATTCTTAGCTATGTTTAGTTATCCTTTGGCTTTCGAACCATTTGTGGTGTGTTGGATATTATGATGTATTTTGAACATGTGATGATGTACCTGTTGGTTATCTATTCATGCGTCGGAATAATCTCTGTAACATCCCAAGTATGAAAAATAGCCTTTAGAATGTTTTGCTCTCTGTTATTTTATGTTTTGCATCATGGCATCATGTTGATTGCAATTGTTTTGCTTGTTTTCTTTTTGTTTTCCTCTGTTTTCATTTGTTTCCCAACTGTTTTCCTTTGTTTTCTATTTGAATTTCAAACCAAAATTCAAACCTTTTGTTTCATCCTTGTGATGTTACAATTTCCAAAAATGATATTTCAAATAAAAACAACCAATTGTTTCCATTAAAGTTGTGATTCCAAACTATTGTTTTGTTTCTATCAAAAATTCATTTAATATCAAACACTTTTCAAATTCAATTATGATTTTCTTCCAAACAACAACCCTTTTGAAAGTCATGAAAATTGCAAAACAAATCACTCCATTGTTTCCATCAAACCATAAGGTTCAAATAAAACTCCCATTTATTTCCATGAAATAATAAAAAGCTCAACTCTTATTTGTTATTTGATAATCCACTTAATATAATTTGCATTCAAACAATTCCAATCTTTTTGTTCCATTTAAACACTAATGTGCACCCTAGTTAAAATCTTGTTTTCTATAATGCACTTAATAATAAAAATTCATCCAAATTTGATTTAAAGTACAAACAACAATTTAAAGTTGAAATTTTTGGAAAACATGGTTGGCAATCACTTGATCTTATAAAAACTAACCTAACCACAATTTTCCTAAATTTTTCCTAGCCCTAAAACTCATCTATTTCTTCCTTTTCAAATCAGCAAAAAAAAATAACAAAACAATAAATAAAAACATCTAACAAGGGAGAGGTGAGAGAGGCCCAGCCCTTTCTTTTTCTCCCCCAAGCCCACTTCCCTCTCAGCCCATACCCATTCGCTCTCTATCCTTCTTCCTCCTCCTGTACGATCACCATCCATGGTGTCCACGTATTCAGAGAGAACAGGCAACGGCTGTGCCTCCTCTCCCCCCTCCTTAAGAACCATCCCGGTGCCCTAGGGTTTCCTCCATCTTTCCTTCTCCCTCCTCCTCTCTCCCCCCCGCCTCCACCTCTTCTTCCACCTCCATCCCTCTTCTCTCTGTCCCCTTCCTTCTGTTACTGAACCCCACCGAAAAAGCTCCACTTCCCCTCCGGTGATCGCCGCCCTAGGGCCCCCCTCCGGCCGCCGCAACGCCGGGAATGGAAACGGCGTACCGCGGGCTCTCTCCTCGTCCCCTCGGCGGCCACGGGGACCCAGCGTGGCGCCGGCGCCATCCCCTCCAAGCCGCCGTCGCCCTCTGCTCGTCTCCCTGCTGCCCGACCTGCACCCGACCTCCTCCTGCTTCGATCGATCGAGGTGAGGCCCCGCGATCCCCTTCCCTCGCTCTCTCCTCCCTCCGCCTCGAGCACCCGCACCCCACGGCGCCCTCCCGCAGCAGGCCAGGCGATCATCGTGGATCGATCCTTGCAGCGATCTGTCACCGCACCTGCAATTAGCTGTCAGTTAAACAGCTTAGCTGTATCTTATCCCCCCCCACTGCCCACTGCCTATCACGAACAGCACACTACCCTACTGGCAACACACCTATGCGCTGCAACCAGGAGGTTCCTGGATCGAGTCCTCACGGAGGCAAAGACTCCACCTTTTTTTTGGCTATTTCCATCCGCACGGGTTCAGTTAACATGCTGCCAAATTCAGTTAACCACCTCAAACCCCACCTCATACCCCCCGAGTTCCCCTTCTGTCCACAAACAGCAGCTCAGCCCACTGGTTCTGTCCCCAATCTCACAGCAGGAGGGGAGGGGTTTGAGTCCCCCCTCCCTCAATTAACCAAATCTTTTATTTTTTTCTTTTGTTTTGGTCACAGAACTTCTCAGAATCACACGTAGGCCCCTGGTAATTAATTCTAGCCCCTGTAATAATTTTTTCAAGTCCCTAGCAGCTAAAAAATGGCAGATTTGCACCCCAAATTTGTAAAATGCATAATTAATTCATCCCAACTCCAATTTTAACTTTTTAAACATATTTTCTGTCCCAAATCAAATGCTCCAACCAAATATAAAATTTGTTTACTGTTTTGAATATTTTAAATTGGTGCAATATTTGAAAACTTGTTAAATTCACTTAAACTTGCAAAAATCATAACTTGTTCATAAAAATTCCAAATTCAACAAACTAAATATGTTTTCCAATCAACTTTTCATGTACTTTCCAAATATAAATTTTGTTTGTTGTTTTGAATAATTTAAATTGCTGAAAACAACTGTTTCTTATTTAATTTCATTTAAAATTGCCAAAATACTAACTTGCTCATTTTAAATCCAATTTCCACAAATAAAATATGTTTTCCATGCAAAATTAAACCACCTTTCCAAATATAAAATTTGTTTCATGTTTTGAATAATTCAAATGGGTTAAATGATTTAAATCTTGTTTAATTCATTTAATATTGCTAAATTCATAACTTGATCAAAACAAATTCTTTTGGGACATATAAAATATGTTTTCAAACCATCAAAGTATAAACTTTTCAAATATGAATCTCACTTAATGTTTTGAACAAAGAAAAATTCAAATAAGTTCATGTTTGAATTAAGTTCATTTAATTCTTGTTTAAACTTGTTTAATTCATAAATAATTTATTTGAAATCCTTTTTCAAGAAGTGAAACATGTATTCCAACTAAAATCTTGTGTTCTTTTCAAATATGAACTTTGTTATCTATTTTGAACAATTAAAAATTGGTGAAAACAACAAATGCTTGTGTGACACCTTTAAGTAACCAAAATTTCCTAACTTAATGAATGAAATTCCAAAATTGGTAAACCTTATTTCCATTTGGTTCTATTGTTGTTATTTTGCTGTTTTCCTTATCCATATATCATGCTAATTCACTTCCACATGATGATTAGTTGTAGAACAATTAAGTCAACTATAATTCATGGGCTTTTCATATGCAACTCAGTTGCATGTGGGTCCATTTAATCATGTTGTTACCACATCAACTAGTTTATTTTGATGCATCAAATAAATGGTCATGCATCATCCCATGTTTGTGCACTATGCCATGTTATTGATTGTTTATCTTTCTGCATTGTTTGTTTGCTTCTTCCCGGATATACGACGACGTTGAGACCGACGATACTTACGACACCCCTTCTAAGGATTTAGCTCAGTACCAGGCTACTGGGTTTGCAGGCAAGTTATCACTCACATGAACCATCGTGTTCCTTTCAACATTGGTTACCGATACTTTCCGTTGTCTATTCTGCTAGCCCTATGATTAGTTGCTTCTGTTACGAACCTATCACATGTATCCTTTGACCCTGATATTGGCTCACCTCCATACCTATAACCTTTTGTTTGAGCCCGTGTCTTACTAGCATGCTTAGGTTGTTTTGCTCGAGTCTGTTACCCGTTACTTTCTGTTACTATATTCCATTATGTTCCGGGGGCTCGATGTTTAATCAATCAATCATTCTAATGTTATTATCAATAATAAATTTGATGATAAGGCACCGGCAGGAGGCCCTTTGTGGTTTTGAGGCCTGCTAGTGTCAACCCTAATAGGAAAAGGGTCTTGTCTACTGATCCATGATGAGCGCACTACCCGCATGTGGAAAGCGAGTATGGGCGCCCCCCTCAATTTGATTCGATTCGCATCTCGTCCAAATCGCCTCATTTAGTTCGGGTTTTCCATTTGCTGCATGCATGATCTTGCGAGCCCTTGGTACCCGGGTGGAACTTTCGTAGTCGGCATATAGGGGGACACGTTCTTAGAGTGCTATGAGGGTCCATTTTCTTCTGGGCTCGATTAGCCGTGCGCCCAAGGTGCTTTGGGCTTGATGCGAAGAAGAGTTGAGTTGTGTTGAGTGCAACGCTGGGTGGGAGGCATCCCATCTGGCGGGTTATTCATACGTGTACGGCCAAATTGGTGCAACCCTGCAGGGATAATCTTCTCGAGAAGCCGTGTTTTCCGCGGTTATGGACTACTTGGTGAAAGTACTGGCTAACAAGTACTCAGGACAACTTAAACCTAATGATTAACAACCTTACACCCAATGATTAACAACTTGACTAGTAATAGGCTTATTGACACAATAATTTGAACCATCATTATTTCAACTGTGTGAGTTATCCTCGGATTTCTTCTTTGGATAAGGGGCGAGATCCAGGATGGGTTTGTTTGAGGTTAGTTGATAGGTTGGTTACGATACGCGATCTTATCTCCTTTCTGTTAGCCGGAAGTGGTAACTCTGTAGTTGGTTAGCGCAGCCAGTTGCAGCATCTTTTATATCCCCTTCCTTCCGTTGAACCCAAAGCATCTGTGCTTGGTGCTGACGGGTTACACTTTGGTGAATTGTGAGTCTTGCTTGCCAGTACGTTTATGTACTGACCCCTTTGGGGCTGTGGTTTCCGCAGACCTACGTTTCGAGGATCTACATGGTGGCTACTACGTGGAGTATGACGAGACTGCTGACGAGTAGATAGCGGACCCGGGCAGGATCCGAGACTTCGTGGATGGGCTCCGTCTATTCGTTTCCGGCCTCTTAGGCCTATTTGGATCTTGTCTGTACTCAGACATGTTGAATGCTTCCGCTGTGATGTAATGATGTTATGTTGGGACATGTGTCATCCGGATGATTGTATTTGCTATCTCTGCTCTAATGAGAGCTATTTGCACCTTATTTCCATCTTTTGTGTCGTAGAGATCTGTTGTGATATCACTTGTTCAAACACCATTGATGTACCATGTGTGTATGTTTTGAAGTACGTCAATGGAAGTATCCTGATTTCTATGGGATAGGTTACGTCGACGCTGAACAGATAGGGTTGGTTGTCACACATACGTGTGTTGGCCTACTCGTAAGAGGACGCGGGTGCCGGTAAGCCCCGTAATCCAATCTACTACTGTTCAACGGAACGGCGAGTATCCCCTAGAAGTCCGGGTGCGACAAATGGTATCAGAGCCTGTCTGCCTGTAGGATCCATTTTTACTGGTCGCAGTTGAGTCTAGAAACTATTTTGTAGCTATATAGGAAAAATGAAACGTGAGAGTAGGAATTCTGTTCTTTTTCTTCTTTCCCCACCCACCCTCCCTTTTCTTGTAAGGAAGTGCAACGTTGTTTTCCCTTCTCATCTAAACTTTCAAGTTAGGATTTCACGAATTCTGGTTTCTCTAGGATGGTTATATCTACTAGTCCATAGGAATGGAGGTGGTTGTGACATGATTTATCATGTTGCCTACTCACGATTGAGAACGGAGGCGTGTAAGCCCCGGAAGCAGATCCTCTATTCCTTAAGCAGTAGATATTGATCCTTTAGAAGCCCGGATGGGTTTTCCGTAGTACCTCAGGAGTGTTTTTGTTCTCGTTTTTTCCCGGTGTTGCTTCGTTATCCTGTTCTTCTCAACATCCTTTTCGTCCGTTGAAATCTTGTTGTTGTTTTCCACTTCAATTCTTCTACCGGCGTCTAATCAAAACTTCCCAAATATCAAGTCTATCTGGCCAGAAAGGTTGTTGTTGTTTCGAAAACTACCAGGCTATGAGAGCTGGCATTCCTATCACCTGGGGTTGTTTCGATGAAGCATTCCTGAATCACCACATTCCAGATAATCTATTCTCAAAATGAATCAAGTCCTATTCAGCTTTACACCCTCGATACAAAACCTCTCCCTTTACTCAAAAATGTTCCGGTGGTTTCCAAATTCCCTGACGTCTTTCCGGAAGAGTTGCCGGGAATGCATATCGTTTTGAACTTCCAGAAAAAACTATCCAAGGTGCACGATGTGTTTCACGTGTCACAGCTCAAGAGGATCTTCCCAAGAAGTATCCGGACCTTTTCTTTTCTCAGTAGGAATCTCGGGGCGCGATTCCTTCAAGGGGGGGCGTTTTGTAACATCCCAAGTATGAAAAATAGCCTTTAGAATGTTTTGCTCTCTGTTATTTTATGTTTTGCATCATGGCATCATGTTGATTGCAATTGTTTTGCTTGTTTTCTTTTTGTTTTCCTCTGTTTTCATTTGTTTCCCAACTGTTTTCCTTTGTTTTCTATTTGAATTTCAAACCAAAATTCAAACCTTTTGTTTCATCCTTGTGATGTTACAATTTCCAAAATGATATTTCAAATAAAAACAACCAATTGTTTCCATTAAAGTTGTGATTCCAAACTATTGTTTTGTTTCTATCAAAAATTCATTTAATATCAAACACTTTTCAAATTCAATTATGATTTTATTCCAAACAACAACCCTTTGAAAGTTATGAAAATTGCAAAACAAATCACTACATTGTTTCCATCAAACCATAAGGTTCAAATAAAACTCCCATTTATTTCCATGAAATAATAAAAAGCTCAACTCTTATTTGTTATTTGATAATCCACTTAATATAATTTGCATTCAAACAATTCCGATCTTTTTGTTCCATTTAAACACTAATGTGCACCCTAGTTAAAATCTTGTTTTCTATAATGCACTTAATAATAAAAATTCATCCAAATTTGATTTAAAGTACAAACAGCAATTTAAAGTTGAAATTTTTGGAAAACATGGTTGGCAATCACTTGATCTTGTAAAAACTAACCTAACCACAATTTTCCTAAATTTTTCCTAGCCCTAACACTCATCTATTTCTTCCTTTTCAAATCAGCAAAAAAAAATAACAAAACAATAAATAAAAACATCTAACAAGGGAGAGGTGAGAGAGGCCCAGCCCTTTCTTTTTCTCCCCCAAGCCCACTTCCCTCTCAGCCCATACCCCTTCGCTCTCTATCCTTCTTCCTCCTCCTGTACGATCACCATCCATGGTGTCCACGTATTCAGAGAGAACAGGCAACGGCTGTGCCTCCTCTCCCCCCTCCTTAAGAACCATCCCGGTGCCCTAGGGTTTCCTCCATCTTTCCTTCTCCCTCCTCCTCTCTCTCCCCCGCCTCCACCTCTTCTTCCACCTCCATCCCTCTTCTCTCTGTCCCCTTCCTTCTGTTACTGAACCCCACCGAAAAAGCTCCACTTCCCCTCCGGTGATCGCCGCCCTAGGGCCCCCCTCCGGCCGCCGCAACGCCGGGAATGGAAACGGCGTACCGCGGGCTCTCTCCTCGTCCCCTCGGCGGCCACGGGGACCCAGCGTGGCGCCGGCGCCATCCCCTCCAAGCCGTCGTCGCCCTCTGCTCGTCTCCCTGCTGCCCGACCTGCACCCGACCTCCTCCTGCTTCGATCGATCGAGGTGAGGCCCCGCGATCCCCTTCCCTCGCTCTCTCCTCCCTCCGCCTCGAGCACCCGCACCCCACGGCGCCCTCCCGCAGCAGGCCAGGCGATCATCGTGGATCGATCCTTGCAGCGATCTGTCACCGCACCTGCAGTTAGCTGTCAGTTAAACAGCTTAGCTGTATCTTATCCCCCCCCCCACTGCCCACTGCCTATCATGAACAGCACACTACCCTACTGGCAACACACCTATGCGCTGCAACCAGGAGGTTCCTGGATCGAGTCCTCACGGAGGCAAAGACTCCACCTTTTTTTGTTTATTTCCATCCGCACGGGTTCAGTTAACATGCTGCCAAATTCAGTTCACCACCTCAAACCCCACCTCATACCCCCCGAGTTCCCCTTCTGTCCACAAACAGCAGCTCAGCCCACTGGTTCTGTCCCCAATCTCACAGCAGGAGGGGAGGGGTTTGAGTCCCCCCTCCCTCAATTAACCAAATCTTTTATTTTTTTCTTTTGTTTTGGTCACAGAACTTCTCAGAATCACACGTAGGCCCCTGGTAATTAATTCTAGCCCCTGTAATAATTTTTTCAAGTCCCTAGCAGCTAAAAAATGGCAGATTTGCACCCCAAATTTGTAAAATGCATAATTAATTCATCCCAACTCCAATTTTAACTTTTTAAACATGTTTTCTGTCCCAAATCAAATGCTCCAACCAAATATAAAATTTGTTTACTATTTTGAATATTTTAAATTGGTGCAATATTTGAAAACTTGTTAAATTAACTTAAACTTGCAAAAATCATAACTTGTTCATAAAAATTCCAAATTCAACAAACTAAATATGTTTTCCAATCAACTTTTCATGTACTTTCCAAATATAAATTTTGTTTGCTGTTTTGAATAATTTAAATTGCTGAAAACAACTGTTTCTTATTTAATTTCATTTAAAATTGCCAAAATACTAACTTGCTCATTTTAAATCCAATTTCCACAAATAAAATATGTTTTCCATGCAAAATTAAACCACCTTTCCAAATATAAAATCTGTTTCATGTTTTGAATAATTAAAATGGGTTAAATGATTTAAATCTTGTTTAATTCATTTAATATTGCTAAATTCATAACTTGATCAAAACAAATTCTTTTGGGACATATAAAATATGTTTTCAAACCATCAAAGTATAAACTTTTCAAATATGAATCTCACTTAATGTTTTGAACAAATAAAAATTCAAATAAGTTCATGTTTGAATTAAGTTCATTTAATTCTTGTTTAAACTTGTTTAATTCATAAATAATTTATTTAAAATCCTTTTTCAACAAGTGAAACTTGTATTCCAACTAAAATCTTGTGTTCTTTTCAAATATGAACTTTGTTATCTATTTTGAACAATTAAAAATTGGTGAAAACAACAAATGCTTGTGTGACACCTTTAAGTAACCAAAATTTCCTAACTTAATGAATGAAATTCCAAAATTGGTAAACCTTATTTCCATTTGGTTCTATTGTTGTTATTTTGCTGTTTTCCTCATCCATGCATCATGCTAATTCACTTCCACATGATGATTAGTTGTAGAACAATTAAGTCAACCATAATTCATGGGCTTTTCATATGCAACTCAGTTGCATGTGGGTCCATTTAATCATGTTGTTACCACATCAACTAGTTTATTTTGATGCATAAAATAAATGGTCATGCATCATCCCATGTTTGTGCACTATGCCATGTTATTGATTGTTTATCTTTCTGCATTGTTTGTTTGCTTCTTCCCGGATATACGACGACGTTGAGACCGACGATACTTACGACACCCCTTCTAAGGATTTAGCTCAGTACCAGGCTACTGGGTTTGCAGGCAAGTTATCACTCACATGAACCATCGTGTTCCTTTCAACATTGGTTACCGATACTTTCCGTTGTCTATTCTGCTAGCCCTATGATTAGTTGCTTCTGTTACGAACCTATCACATGTATCCTTTAACCCTGATATTGCCTCACCTCCATACCTATAACCTTATGTTTGAGCCCGTGTCTTACTAGCATGCTTAGGTTGTTTTGCTCGAGTCTGTTACCCGTTACTTTCTGTTACTATATTCCATTATGTTCTGGGGGCTCGATGTTTAATCAATCAATCATGCTAATGTTATTATCAATAATAAATTTGATGATAAGGCACCGGCAGGAGGCCCTTTGTGGTTTTGAGGCCTGCTAGTGTCGACCCTAATAGGAAAAGGGTCTTGTCTACTGATCCATGATGAGCGCACTACCCGCATGTGGGAAGCGAGTATGGGCGCCCCTCTCAATTTGATTCGATTCGCATCTCGTCCAAATCGCCTCATTTAGTTCGGGTTTTCCATTTGCTGCATGCATGATCTTGCGAGCCCTTGGTACCCGGGTGGAACTTTCGTAGTCGGCATATAGGGGGACACGTTCTTAGAGTGCTATGAGGGTCCATTTTCTTCTGGGCTCGATTAGCCGTGCGCCCAAGGTGCTTTGGGCTTGATGCGAAGAAGAGTTGAGTTGTGTTGAGTGCCCCGCTTGGTGGGAGGCATCCCATCTGGCGGGTTATTCATACATGTACGGCCAAATTGGTGCAACCCTGCAGGGATAATCTTCTCGGGAAGCCGTGTTTTCCGTGGTTATGGACTACTTGGTGAAAGTACTGGCTAACAAGTACTCAGGACAACTTAAACCTAATGATTAACAACCTTACACCCAATGATTAACAACTTGACTAGTAATAGGCTTATTGACACAATAATTTGAACCATCATTATTTCAACTGTGTGAGTTATCCTCGGATTGCTTCTTTGGATAAGGGGCGAGATCCAGGATGGGTTTGTTTGAGGTTAGTTGATAGGTTGGTTACGATACGCGATCTTATCTCCTTTCTGTTAGCCGGAAGTGGTAACTCTGTAGTTGGTTAGCGCAGCCAGTTGTAGCATCTTTTATATCCCCTTCCTTCCGTTGAACCCAAAGCATCTGTGCTTGGTGCTGACGGGTTACACTTTGGTGAATTGTGAGTCTTGCTTGCCAGTACGTTTATGTACTGACCCCTTTGGGGCTGTGGTTTCCGCAGGCCTACGTTTCGAGGATCTACATGGTGGCTACTACGTGGGGTATGACGAGACTGCTGACGAGTAGATAGCGGACCCGGGCAGGATCCGAGACTTCGTGGATGGGCTCCGTCTGTTCGTTTCCGGCCTCTTAGGCCTATTTGGATCTTGTCTGTACTCAGACATGTTGAATGCTTCCGCTGTGATGTAATGATGTTATGTTGGGACATGTGTCCTCCGGATGATTGTATTTGCTATCTCTGCTCTAATGAGAGCTATTTGCACCTTATTTCCATCTTTTGTGTCGTAGAGATCTGTTGTGATATCACTTGTTCAAACGCCGTTGACGTACCATGTGTGTATGTTTTGAAGTACGGCAATGGAAGTATCCTGATTTCTATGGGATAGGTTACGTCGACGCTGAACAGATAGGGTTGGTTGTCACACATACGTGTGTT
Source organism: Alopecurus myosuroides (assembly GCA_028641055.1). Lineage (NCBI taxonomy): Eukaryota > Viridiplantae > Streptophyta > Magnoliopsida > Poales > Poaceae > Alopecurus > Alopecurus myosuroides. The sequence goes on along the minus strand of CM054057.1, from coordinate 379,281,187 downwards.
GGCCTACTCGTAAGAGGACGCGGGTGCCGGTAAGCCCCGTAATCCAATCTACTACTGTTCAACGGAACGGCGAGTATCCCCTAGAAGTCCGGGTGCGACAATCTCTCTTTCGGTTTCCAAGTCTATCCTTTTCTATTGTTGTGCTAAAATGCATGTTTATTCAGGATGCCGCCAACAAGGAACACCCCGCCCGAGCCACCGCCAATCACGGAGCTGTTGACTCAGATGACCCAAGTCGTGACGCAGATGGCCCAGTTCCAGGCTAATCAGCACATCAACCAGACCGCTCCAAGAGTCAGCATCAAGGAGTTTCTCAGTCTGGGCCCGAGAGCTTTCGTGGCAACACCCGAGCCTCTAGATGCTGATGACTGGATCCGTGAGATAGCTAAGGCTCTGGAGATTGCTCACGTTGCTGAGGAAGACAAGGTCAAGTATGCCTCCTATCTGCTGAAGGGTCAGGCAGCAACTTGGTGGGAAAACTACCAGACCATGAGAGCCGGCTATCCAATCACCTGGGGTTGTTTGAAGGAAGCTTTCCTGAAGCACCACATTCCAGATGGTCTCATGGAAAGGATGCGTGAAGAGTTTTGCTCTCTCAAGCAGGGCAAGCTGGACGTCATTGGCTATCAGAGTGAGTTCAATCGCCTCGCTCGTTACGCTGGTGATGAGGTGTCCACTGAGGCTAAGAAGATGGCAAGGTTCCGCAGAGGTTTTAACCCGGAACTCAAGTACGCCCTCACCAATATCAAGGCCAACAACTTCGAGGAGCTCGTTAACACCGCGCTCAATGAAGAAAATGGGCGCAAGGCGTTCGAGGAGTCTCGCAAGCACTCGCGTGAGGGTGGTTCCTCCTCCAACATGACCACCCCTCCACAGAAGCGCCGCATCTGGGTGCCAAATGGTGCTGTCACTCGGGCTCCATACGCCCAAGCTTCTCCAGGCTTCGCTCCCCGCCCACCCAACCCTATTCAGATGCATGATCAGAGGGCTTCGATGGGGCAGCCAAGGCCGGGGCCTCCTCGTGTCGTCACTTGCTACAAGTGCAAGCAGACGGGGCACTACGCTGACAAGTGCACGCAGAGGCAGCTACCTCCACCACCACCTCGTCCCAACACAAACCAGGCAATGGTGCGCGCTCCCCCGCCTAAGGCCTTCAACTCCAACAACAGGCCTGTCGGGAGGACCGCAAGGGTGAATCATGTCAAGATCGACAAAGCTGAGGAAGCTCCTGACGCCGTTCTCTGTATATTACCCGTAAACTCTTTTCCAGCTAAAGTGTTGTTTGATACCGGAGCATCGCATTCTTTTGTGTCAAAAATCTTTGCCACAACAAACAACCTAATTGTGGTTCCACTAAGCAATCAAATCACTGTTCACTCCCCGGGATCTCAAATGTTGACTTCCAAGATAAGTAAGGATAATCAAATCCTAATTGGAGGCCACATTTTCCTTGCCTCTCTCATGTTGCTGGGAAATTCTGACATTGATGTCATTCTTGGTATGGATTGGCTGAAAGCTAATAAAGCAAGGATTGACTGTGCTCAAAAGTCAATAACTCTGTTCCACCCTTCTGGCCAGATAGTCTATTCTCCAAATGAATCAAGTTCCATTCAGCTATGCAACCTCGATGCAAAACCTCTACCTTTACTTGAAAATGTTCCGGTGGTTTTTGAATTCCCTGACGTCTTTCCAGAAGAGTTGCCAGGGATGCCTCCGGACAGAGCAGTTGAGTTCGTGATCGAGCTTGAACCAGGTACTGCTCCAATCTCTAAGCATCCATACAAGATATCTCCTCCTGAACTGAAACTGTTAAAGGAGCAAATCGATATGTACATGGAAAAAGGTTACATTCAACCTAGTTCCTCGGCTTGGGGTTGCCCAACTCCGTTCGTTGCGAAGAAGGATCACACAAAGAGACTCGTTGTTGACTATCGTCCTCTTAACGAGAAAACCATCAAAAACAAGTATCCAATTCCTCGTATCGATGATCTTTTTGATCAACTTGCTGGAGCCTCAATATTCTCCAAGTTGGACTTGAGAATGGGTTACCATCAAATAAAGATCAGAAAAGAGGATATTCCAAAAACAGCCTTCACCACTCGCTACGGTCTATATGAATTCACCGTCATGTCCTTTGGTCTCACCAATGCACAGGCGACATTCTCTCGACTCATGAATTCTGTCTTCCATGAATATCTCGACAAGTTCGTTGTGGTATATCTTGATGACATTCTTGTCTACTCAGAATCCGAGGAAGAGCATGAAGAACACCTTCGTCTCACTCTCATGAAACTTCGCGAGCATCGTCTATATGCCAAATTCTCCAAATGTGAGTTCTGGATTCCAGAAGTTGCTTACCTTGGTCATGTCATCTCCGCCAAGGGCATAGCCATTGATCCAGAAAAGTTTAAAGCAATTGTTGATTGGAAACCTCCAAAGACGGTAAAGCAAGTAAGAAGTTTTCTTGGCTTAGCTAGCTATTGCCGTCGTTTCGTCCAAAACTTCTCCAAGATTGACAAACCTCTCACTGATCTCACAAAGAAGGACAAGAAGTTCGTTTGGTCTCCACAATGTGATGAAAGTTTCAATCTCCTGAAGACTAAACTCACTTCTACACCAGTTCTGGTTGGCCCAGATCCTACCAAACCTTTCAAGATATTCTGTGATGCTTCTCTCCAAGGTCTAGGTGCAGTTCTTATGCAAGAACGTCAAGTTGTGGCTTATGCTTCACGTCAGTTGAACGCACATGAGCTCAATTATCCCACACATGACCTTGAACTTGCAGCAGTTGTGTTTGCCCTCAAGAAATGGAGACAATACTTGTTGGGTAATCGCACTGAAATCTTTTCCGATCATAAGAGTCTGAAATACATCTTCACTCAACCAGATCTAAACCTCAGGCAAAGGAGATGGATTGAAAAGATTAAAGACTTTGAACTTACCATTTCTTACACTCCAGGCAAGGCTAATGTTATGGCCGATGCTCTCAGTCGCAAGTCGTATTGCAATAATCTCATGATCATGGAAAGCCAACCTCCACTTCATGAAGAATTCCAGAAGTTGAACCTTGGTCTTGTTCCTCAAGGCTATCTTGCAAGCTTGACAGCCAGTCCAACTCTCGAGGACAAGATTCGTTCTGAACAACTTCGTGATGTTGAAATCAAGAAGATGGTAGAACATATCAAAGAAGGCAAGGAGAAATTTAAGTCCTTCTCAATTGATGACAAGGGAACTGTGTTCTTCGAAGGACGCATTGCAGTCCCTCAAGTTCAAAGTCTCAAAGATGTCATTCTCAAGGAGGCTCATGAAACTCCTCTTTCCATACACCCTGGAAGTACAAAGATGTACCAGGATCTCAAGACACTGTATTGGTGGCCTGGCATGAAACGTGAAATTGCTCAATACGTTTCTGAATGCGACGTTTGTCAACGTGTTAAGGCAGTCCATCAGAATACAGCCGGTCTACTCCAACCTCTGAAAATCCCTGAGTGGAAGTGGGACATGATTGAAATGGACTTCGTCACTGGTTTTCCAAAGTCCAAGAAGGGCAACGATGCAATCTTCGTTGTCATTGATCGTCTCACTAAGGTAGCTCACTTCTTTGCTGTCAAAGAAACAATCTCAGCTAGCCAGTTAGCAGAGCTCTACACAGCAAAGATTGTTCCTCTTCATGGTGTTCCATTGGAAATAAGCTCAGACCGTGGAAGTATTTTCACTTCTCATTTCTGGAAAAGCTTTCAAGAAGCATTGGGCACCAAACTTCTGTTCAGCACAGCCTACCATCCTCAGTCTCAAGGGCAAGTCGAAAGAGTCAATCAGATTCTCGAGGATATGCTCAGAGCATGTGGTCTCTCCTTTGGCATGAAATGGGAGGAATGCCTTCCATATGCTGAATTCTCATACAACAACAGCTTCCAGGCAAGCCTAGGCATGGCACCATTTGAAGCTCTCTATGGCCGCAGATGCAGGAGTCCAATCAATTGGTCTGGAGCTGGTGAACGTTCACTCTTAGGCCCTGACATTGTTAAGGAAGCCGAAGAGAAAGTTCGCATCATTCGTGACAATCTCAAGATTGCTCAGTCTTGTCAGAAAAGCTACTATGACAGCAAGCACAGGGATATGATCTATGCACCTGGTGACAAAGCATATCTCCGTGTAACTCCCCTCAGAGGCACTCATCGTTTTGGTGTGAAAGGAAAGCTTGCACCAAGATACATTGGTCCTTTCAACATTCTCTCAAGGCGTGCGGAAAATGCCTATCGTCTTGAACTTCCAGAAAAACTATCCAAGGTGCACGATGTGTTTCACGTGTCACAGCTCAAGAGGTGTTTCAAAGATCCAGATCGTGCAGTTGATCATGGTTCCATTGAACTGCAAGAAGATCTATCTTATGAGGAGCACCCTGTTCGTATTCTCGATGAGACCGAGCGTAAGACTCGCAACAAGAGCACCAAGTTCTTGAAAGTGCAGTGGTCCCATCATTCCGATAAAGAGGCAACGTGGGAGACCGAAGAGGATCTTCGCAAGAAGTATCCGGACCTTTTCACTTCTCAGTAGGAATCTCGGGGCGCGATTCCTTCAAGGGGGGGCGTTTTGTAACATCCCAAGTATGAAAATCACCTTTAGAATGTTTGCTAATTGTTATTTTATGTTTTGCATCATGGCATCTTAATCATTGCATTTGTTTTCCATTTGTTTTCCTCTGTTTTCCTTTGTTTTCCCAATTGAAATTCAAACAATATTCAAATGTTTTGTTTCATACTTGCTCTGTTACAATTTTTCCAAATAAAAAGTTCAAATTAAAACATCCATTTGTTTCCATTAAAATGGAAAGCTCAAACTATTAATTTGTTCTTTTAATAATTCACTTAATTCAAATTGCATTCAAATTCAAATTAAACTTACAAACAGCAACCATTTTGAAATTATGAAACTTACAAAACAAATCAATCACTTGTTTCAAATAAACTTGAATTTAAAACTTTTAAGTTGCTTAAGTCAAATTATTCAATTAATGTTAAATTCAATCAAATTTCAAACAAATTTCAAACAGCAACATATTTGAAATATTTTGAAAACCAAAGATTGCACAATGGTGCTGTTACAATAAATAATTGTTACCAATTTTTTCCTAATTTTTTCTAAACCCCAAAACCTATCTTTCTCTTCCTTTTTCTTTTCAGCAAAAAAAAAAGAAACAGCAAAAAAAAAAGGAAAAAGCGCAGAGAGAGGGGCAGGCCAGCCAGGCCCAGCCCACCAGCCGGCCTGGTACCCCTTCGCTCCTTCTTCCTCCTGTACGGCGCCCCATCCGCCATGTCCACGTCGCATCAGAGGAGAAGCAGACAGCCGAGCTCGCGCCTCCTCCTCTATATAGCTAACCCTAGCTCCCTCGAGCTGCCCTAGCCTAGACCTCCACCTATCTCCCTCATCGCCGCCGTTTGCCCCTCTGTTTCTCTCCCTCTGTGCCACCTCTTCCTCTCTGAACCTCACCACCGAACCCGAGCCCCACCATCTCTGAACACCGGCGATCGCCGTCGATATGCTGCCCCACCTTCCAAGCTAGCCGCGGGAATCGATCCCCCGTGGCTCCTCCTTCGTCCTCGACACCACCACCGTGCCGGAGACCCCCTGGTTCGCTGCCGCCGTCCTCTTCCTGTCGCCGGCCATCCACCACCGCAGCGTCGACCTCCTCCTCCTTCCGCCCCGAGGTGAGCATCACCTCTCGCTTCCTCTCCCTTTTTCCTCTCTACAGCACACGTCCACACGCACGCGTCCACGGCAGCACGAGCGAGCGAGCAGCAGCAGCGGCTGGCCGCCGGCGACTGCCTCCCGTCGGTTTCAGCTAACTGAAACCAAAATGCAGTTTCGTCAGTCGTATTTCGCTAACTGAACCCTAAAACGAAACGTGCACCTTACCTGTCAGCAAACGATCGCTCACCGCAGTGGCAACACACCCGTGCGCGCGCGCCCGAGGTCGAGGGGTCGAGCCCTCGCCTCCGCGGATTAATCCGCCAATTCTTTTGCTTGCCACGCGGGCGTCCGTGGCCCACCTGCCAGTCGCCTGGGTTGCCACGCGTGCTGCCACGCAGGCCACGCTGGCCCAGGGCCCCCTCGTCAGTGGCCTGGGCTGGGCCACTGCGAGGTAGGAAACGTTTTCTGCCACAGTTTTCTTTTAAATCAAGTCCTTTTATTTTACAGAATAGTCCCTGCCTCTAAAACTCAAATAACTTTTAATTTCCAAATCCAACTAATACAAATAAAATATGTATTCTGCACCAAATTAAACCCTCTACATGATTAACTCATTTGTTTTATGTTTTGAATATTTCAAATTGTTCTAAAATTCAAATTCAAACAACTCCTTTTAAGTTTGGTTAATTTCATAACTAATTCAAACTTAATTCAAATAACACAAATAAAATATGTTTTCCATGCTAAATTGAACCACCTATCCAAATATAAACTTTGTTTCATGTTTTGAATAATTAAAAGTGGTTAAATAATTTAAACCTTGTTTAAATCATTTAAAATTGCTAAATTCATAACTTGCTCAAATTAAATTATTTTTGAACTTATAAAATATGTTTTCAAACCAGAAAAGTATAAACTTTTCAAATATGAATTTGGTTTAATGTTTTGAACAAATAAAATTTCAAATAAATTCATACTTGAATTAAATTCATTTAAATCTTGTTTAATTCATAAGTAATTTATTTGTAATCCTTTTTCAACAAGTGAAACATGTATTCCACCTAAAATTTTGTGTACTTTCCAAATATGAACTTTGTTATTTATTTTGAACAATTTAAATTGGTGAAAACAACAAATGCTTGTGTAACACCTTTAAGAAACCAAAATTCCATAACTTAATGGGTAAATTTCCAAACTTGGTAAACCTTATTTCAAATTGATCTATTGTTGTTTTCTTTCTGTTTTCCTCATCCATGCATCATACTAATCCACTTTCACCTGTTGATTAGTTGTAAAACAATTATTCCAACCTTAATTCATGGGCTTTCCATATGCAATCCCAAATTGCATGTGGGTCCATTTAATTATGTTATGTTACCATGTCAATTATCTTATCTTTGATGCATCAATTAAACTGACATGCATCATCCCATGATTGTGCATTATGCCATGTTATTGATTGTTTGTCTCTCTGTGTTGTTTGTTTGCTTCTTCTCGAATAGACGACGACGTTGAGACAGACGAGGTTTACGACACTACTTCTGAGGAGTTAGCTCAGTACCAGGCTGCTGAGTTTGCAGGCAAGTATTCACCCACATGAACCATTGTGTTCCTTTCCACATTGGATACCGATACTTTCCGTTGTCTATTCTGCTAGCCTTATGAATCGTTGCTTCTGTTCCGATCCTAGCACATGTTATCCTTTAACCCTGATATAGCCTCACCCCCACACCTATAACCCCTTTGCTTGTTGCCCGTGTCTTACTAGCATGCTTAGGGTTGTTTCTGCTCGAGTCTGTTGCCCGTTACTTTCTGTTAATATATTCTATTATGTTCTGGGGCTCGATGTTAAACAACAACCTGTTAATATGAGGTAATGCTAATTTTATGATAAGGCACCGGCAGGAGGCCCGGCGTGGTTTTGAGGCCTGCTAGTGTCGACCCTAATTAGGAGAAGGGTCTTGTCTCCTGATCCATGATGAGCGCACTAACCGCATGTGGGAAGCGTGTATGGGCGCCCCCCTCGATTTGATTCGATTCGCATCTCGTCCAAATCGCCACACTTAGTTCGGGCTTTCCATTTGATGCACTCATATGCAGGTACGAACCCGAGGCTAGGGTGGAACTTTTGTAGTCGTCATTTAGGGCGGCGTGGTCTTAGAGTGCTATGAGGGCCCCCCTTTTCTTCGTGGGGGCTCGATTAGCCGCGCACGCACAGCACGTGGTTCTTTGGGCTTGATGCGAAGAAGAGTTGAGTTGTGTTGAGTGCCCCGCTTGGTGGGAGGCATTCCATCTGGCGGGTTATTCTTACGTGTACGACCAAATTGGTGCACCCCTGCAGGGATAAATCTTCTCGAGAAGCCGTGTTTTCCGCGGTTATGGATGACTTGGTGAAAGTACTGGCTAACAAGTACTCAGAACAACTTACACCTAACTAATGATAACTTGACTAGTAATAGTCTTATTGACACAATAACTTGAACCATCATTAATCCAACTGTGTGAGTTATCCTCGGATTGCTTCTTTGGATAAGGGGAGAGATCCAGGATGGGTTTGTTTGGAGTTAGCTGTTAGTTGGTTACGATACGCTATCTTATCTCCTTTCTGTTAGCCGGAAGTTATAGCATGTAGCTGTAGTTGGTTAGTGCAGCCCGCTGCCGCATCTTTTGTATCACCCTTTCTTCCTTCGAACCCAAAGCATCTGTGCTTGATGTTGTTGGGTACACTTTGGTGAATTGTGAGTCTTGCTTGCCAGTACGTTTATGTACTGACCCCTTTGGGGCTGTGGTTTCCGCAGACTACGTATCCGAGGATCCCCGTGATGGCTACTACGTGGAGTTTGACGAGGCTGCTGACGAGTAGATAGCGGACCCGGGCAGGATCCGAGACTACGTGGATGGGCTCCGTCTTTTCGTTTCCGGCCTCTTAGGCCTATTTGGATCTTGTCTGTACTCAGACACTTTGGATGCTTCCGCTGTGATGTAATGATGAATTGTTGGGACATGTGTCCTCTGGATGATTGTATTTGCTCTGATCAAGTGAGAGCTATTTGCAACTTATTTCAATCTTTTGTGTCGTAGAGATATGTTGTGATATCAGTTGTTCTAATGCCGTTGACGTACCATGTGTGCATGTTATGAAGTACGTTAACGGAAGTGTCCTGATTTCTATGGGATGGTTTGCGCAGACGATGGATAGTAGAGAATGGTTGTCACACGTTTACGTGTTGGCCTGCTCATATTGAGATGCGGGTGCCGGTATGCCCCGTAAGCCATTTGTTCTACTATTTAGCGGACTGTGAGTATCCTCTAGAAGTCCGGGTGCGACAAATGGTATCAGAGCCTGTCTGCCTGTAGGATCCCTTTTACTGGTCGCAGTTGAGTCTAGAAACTATTTTGTAGCTATATAGGAAAAATGAAACGTGAGAGTAGGAATTCTGTTCTTTTTCTTCTTTCCCCACCCACCATCCCTTTTCTGGTAAGGAAGTGCAACGTTGTTTTTCTCTTCTCACCTAAACTTTCAAGTTAGGATTTCACGTATCCTGATTTCTCTAGGATAGTTATATCTACTAGACCATAGGAATGGAGGTGGTTGTGACATGATTTATCATGTTGCCTACTCACGATTGAGAACGGAGGCGTGTAAGCCCCGGAAGCAGATCCTCTATTCCTTAAGCAGTAGATATTGATCCTTTAGAAGCCCGGATGGGTCTTCCGTAGTACCTCAGGAGTTTTTGGTCTCGTGTTTCCCGATGTTGCTTCGATATCCTGTTCTTCTCAACATCCTTATCGTCCGTTGAAACCTTGTTGTTGCTTTCCACTTCAGTTCTTTTACCGGCGTCTAATCAAAACTTCCCCATCATCTGCAGATGGATCTCAGGTTCTACCCGCAGGTGGTTCGTATGACTCGTTGCGAGAGCACTTGCGGTTATCCGGAGATGCTGAGAGACATGGTCACTTTTCTAGGGTTCCGTTGGGCACCAGAGTACCAGGTCTACGAGCAGCAGCGAGAGTTTGACCAGACCTACTACCAGGATATCGTCTACATTCTGTCAGATGATGGCATGAGCGTAGTCCACCGCTACGAGGCAGTAGGTTCCACAGTGGATATGGCTGTGCAGCAGGCAGCTTATGTGAGTCTCACCGTCCTTCGTGCTGACTACTGGGGATTTGACGATTCTATCTATCGCCACATCCCCCGTGGTTACATCACTTCGGAGGGAGCTCACTTCACTCTCTACGACAACTTGGATGTCTACGAGCATGATAACTCCAGGCTGCACACCACCGCTCAGTTTGTGAGGCACAGTGACGCAGTTGCCAGCACACTATCTCAGGAGTCGGCTTCAGTCAGAGAGCAGCTCTACCTTGCTTTGACTCGTCTGGCGACTTACACCACAGACTTTGTTGGAGATGAGCGCTTTGCACATTTCGATCAGCCAGTTGGTCGTCGTCTGCCAGATGCTGGAGGTTACGAGCCGATCAGAGGTCCACTTCTTAACCTCGGTGCTGGTTACACTGGGATTCCACGCTTTGGAGCACAGGGAGTCGACGCTACGTACTTCACCACACCTAGAGTCGCTCTCAGACCACGTCAGATCTATGTGGATAATCGTTCTACCTACTTTCGTGGGCGTGCTCCTCACCATACCTCTCGCCGTACTCCTAGCTGCCGTCCTGCATGATGAGCATGGGAGTACCGATGTATCCATTCTTAGCTATGTTTAGTTATCCTTTGGCTTTCGAACCATTTGTGGTGTGTTGGATATTATGATGTATTTTGAACATGTGATGATGTACCTGTTGGTTATCTATTCATGCGTCGGAATAATCTCTGTAACATCCCAAGTATGAAAAATAGCCTTTAGAATGTTTTGCTCTCTGTTATTTTATGTTTTGCATCATGGCATCATGTTGATTGCAATTGTTTTGCTTGTTTTCTTTTTGTTTTCCTCTGTTTTCATTTGTTTCCCAACTGTTTTCCTTTGTTTTTCTATTTGAATTTCAAACCAAAATTCAAACCTTTTGTTTCATCCTTGTGATGTTACAATTTCCAAAATGATATTTCAAATAAAAACAACCAATTGTTTCCATTAAAGTTGTGATTCCAAACTATTGTTTTGTTTCTATCAAAAATTCATTTAATATCAAACACTTTTCAAATCCAATTATGATTTTCTTCCAAACAACAACCCTTTTGAAAGTCATGAAAATTGCAAAACAAATCACTCCATTGTTTCCATCAAACCATAAGGTTCAAATAAAACTCCCCATTATTTCCATGAAATATAAAAAGCTCAACTCTTATTTGTTATTTGATAATCCACTTAATATAATTTGCATTCAAACAATTCCAATCTTTTTGTTCCATTTAAACACTAATGTGCACCCTAGTTAAATCTTGTTTTCTATAATGCACTTAATAATAAAAATTCATCCAAATTTGATTTAAAGTACAACAACAATTTAAAGTTGAAATTTCTTGGAAAACATGGTTGGCAATCACTTGATCTTATAAAAACTAACCTAACCACAATTTTCCTAAATTTTTCCTAGCCCCTAAAACTCATCTATTTCGTCCTTTTCAAATCAGCAAAAAAAAATAACAAAACAATAAATAAAAACATCTAACAAGGGAGAGGTGAGAGAGGCCCAGCCCTTTCTTTTTTCTCCCCCCAAGCCCACTTCCCTCTCAGCCCATACCCATTCGCTCTCTATCCTTCTTCCTCCTCCTGTACGATCACCATCCATGGTGTCCACATATTCAGAGAGAACAGGCAACGGCTGTGCCTCCTCTCCCCCTCCTTAAGAACCATCCCGGTTGCCCTAGGGTTTCCTCCATCTTTCCTTCTCCCTCCTCCTCTCTCCCCCCCGCCTCACCTCTTCTTCCACCTCCAACCCTCTTCTCTCTGTCCCCTTCCTTCTGTTACTGAACCCCACCGAAAAAGCTCCACTTCCCCTCCGGTGATCGCCGCCCTAGGGCCCCCCTCCGGCCGCCGCAACGCCGGGAATGGAAACGGCGTACCGCGGGCACTCTCCTCGTCCCCTCGGCGGCCACGGGGACCCAGCGTGGCGCCGACGCCATCCCCTCCAAGCCGCCGTCGCCCTCTGCTCGTCTCCCTGCTGCCCGACCTGCACCCGACCTCCTCCTGCTTCGATCGATCGAGGTGAGGCCCCGCGATCCCCTTCCCTCGCTCTCTCCTCCCTCCGCCTCGAGCACCCGCACCCCACGGCGACCTCCCGCAGCAGGCCAGGCGATCATCGTGGATCGATCCTTGCAGCGACCTGTCACCGCACCTGCAATTAGCTGTCAGTTAAACAGCTTAGCTGTATCTTATCCCCCCCACTGCCCACTGCCTATCACGAACAGCACACTACCCTACTGGCAACACACCTATGCGCTGCAACCAGGAGGTTCCTGGATCGAGTCCTCACGGAGGCAAAGACTCCACCTTTTTTTTGGCTATTTCCATCCGCACGGGTTCAGTTAACATGCTGCCAAATTCAGTTAACCACCTCAAACCCCACCTCATACCCCCCGAGTTCCCCTTCTGTCCACAAACAGCAGCTCAGCCCACTGGTTCTGTCCCCAATCTCACAGCAGGAGGGGAGGGGTTTGAGTCCCCCCTCCCTCAATTAACCAAATCTTTTATTTTTTTCTTTTGTTTTGGTCACAGAACTTCTCAGAATCACACGTAGGCCCCTGGTAATTAATTCTAGCCCCTGTAATAATTTTTTCAAGTCCCTAGCAGCTAAAAAATGGCAGATTTGCACCCCAAATTTGTAAAATGCATAATTAATTCATCCCAACTCCAATTTTAACTTTTTAAACATATTTTCTGTCCCAAATCAAATGCTCCAACCAAATATAAAATTTGTTTACTGTTTTGAATATTTTAAATTGGTGCAATATTTGAAAACTTGTTAAATTCACTTAAACTTGCAAAAATCATAACTTGTTCATAAAAATTCCAAATTCAACAAACTAAATATGTTTTCCAATCAACTTTTCATGTACTTTCCAAATATAAATTTTGTTTGTTGTTTTGAATAATTTAAATTGCTGAAAACAACTGTTTCTTATTTAATTTCATTTAAAATTGCCAAAATACTAACTTGCTCATTTTAAATCCAATTTCCACAAATAAAATATGTTTTCCATGCAAAATTAAACCACCTTTCCAAATATAAAATTTGTTTCATGTTTTGAATAATTCAAATGGGTTAAATGATTTAAATCTTGTTTAATTCATTTAATATTGCTAAATTCATAACTTGATCAAAACAAATTCTTTTGGGACATATAAAATATGTTTTCAAACCATCAAAGTATAAACTTTTCAAATATGAATCTCACTTAATGTTTTGAACAAAGAAAAATTCAAATAAGTTCATGTTTGAATTAAGTTCATTTAATTCTTGTTTAAACTTGTTTAATTCATAAATAATTTATTTGAAATCCTTTTTCAAGAAGTGAAACATGTATTCCAACTAAAATCTTGTGTTCTTTTCAAATATGAACTTTGTTATCTATTTTGAACAATTAAAAATTGGTGAAAACAACAAATGCTTGTGTGACACCTTTAAGTAACCAAAATTTCCTAACTTAATGAATGAAATTCCAAAATTGGTAAACCTTATTTCCATTTGGTTCTATTGTTGTTATTTTGCTGTTTTCCTTATCCATATATCATGCTAATTCACTTCCACATGATGATTAGTTGTAGAACAATTAAGTCAACTATAATTCATGGGCTTTTCATATGCAACTCAGTTGCATGTGGGTCCATTTAATCATGTTGTTACCACATCAACTAGTTTATTTTGATGCATCAAATAAATGGTCATGCATCATCCCATGTTTGTGCACTATGCCATGTTATTGATTGTTTATCTTTCTGCATTGTTTGTTTGCTTCTTCCCGGATATACGACGACGTTGAGACCGACGATACTTACGACACCCCTTCTAAGGATTTAGCTCAGTACCAGGCTACTGGGTTTGCAGGCAAGTTATCACTCACATGAACCATCGTGTTCCTTTCAACATTGGTTACCGATACTTTCCGTTGTCTATTCTGCTAGCCCTATGATTAGTTGCTTCTGTTACGAACCTATCACATGTATCCTTTGACCCTGATATTGGCTCACCTCCATACCTATAACCTTTTGTTTGAGCCCGTGTCTTACTAGCATGCTTAGGTTGTTTTGCTCGAGTCTGTTACCCGTTACTTTCTGTTACTATATTCCATTATGTTCCGGGGGCTCGATGTTTAATCAATCAATCATTCTAATGTTATTATCAATAATAAATTTGATGATAAGGCACCGGCAGGAGGCCCTTTGTGGTTTTGAGGCCTGCTAGTGTCGACCCTAATAGGAAAAGGGTCTTGTCTACTGATCCATGATGAGCGCACTACACGCATGTGGGAAGCGAGTATGGGCGCCCCCCTCAATTTGATTCGATTCGCATCTCGTCCAAATCGCCTCATTTAGTTCGGGTTTTCCATTTGCTGCATGCATGATCTTGCGAGCCCTTGGTACCCGGGTGGAACTTTCGTAGTCGGCATATAGGGGGACACGTTCTTAGAGTTCTATGAGGGTCCATTTTCTTCTGGGCTCGATTAGCCGTGCGCCCAAGGTGCTTTGGGCTTGATGCGAAGAAGAGTTGAGTTGTGTTGAGTGCAACGCTGGGTGGGAGGCATCCCATCTGGCGGGTTATTCATACGTGTACGGCCAAATTGGTGCAACCCTGCAGGGATAATCTTCTCGAGAAGCCGTGTTTTCCGCGGTTATGGACTACTTGGTGAAAGTACTGGCTAACAAGTACTCAGGACAACTTAAACCTAATGATTAACAACCTTACACCCAATGATTAACAACTTGACTAGTAATAGGCTTATTGACACAATAATTTGAACCATCATTATTTCAACTGTGTGAGTTATCCTCGGATTGCTTCTTTGGATAAGGGGCGAGATCCAGGATGGGTTTGTTTGAGGTTAGTTGATAGGTTGGTTACGATACGCGATCTTATCTCCTTTCTGTTAGCCGGAAGTGGTAACTCTGTAGTTGGTTAGCGCAGCCAGTTGCAGCATCTTTTATATCCCCTTCCTTCCGTTGAACCCAAAGCATCTGTGCTTGGTGCTGACGGGTTACACTTTGGTGAATTGTGAGTCTTGCTTGCCAGTACGTTTATGTACTGACCCCTTTGGGGCTGTGGTTTCCGCAGACCTACGTTTCGAGGATCTACATGGTGGCTACTACGTGGAGTATGACGAGACTGCTGACGAGTAGATAGCGGACCCGGGCAGGATCCGAGACTTCGTGGATGGGCTCCGTCTGTTCGTTTCTGGCCTCTTAGGCCTATTTGGATCTTGTCTGTACTCAGACATGTTGAATGCTTCCGCTGTGATGTAATGATGTTATGTTGGGACATGTGTCCTCCGGATGATTGTATTTGCTATCTCTGCTCTAATGAGAGCTATTTGCACCTTATTTCCATCTTTTGTGTCGTAGAGATCTTTTGTGATATCACTTGTTCAAACGCCGTTGATGTACCATGTGTGTATGTTTTGAAGTACGTCAATGGAAGTATCCTGATTTCTATGGGATAGGTTACGTCGACGCTGAACAGATAGGGTTGGTTGTCACACATACGTGTGTTGGCCTACTCGTAAGAGGACGCGGGTGCCGGTAAGCCCCGTAATCCAATCTACTACTGTTCAACGGAACGGCGAGTATCCCCTAGAAGTCCGGGTGCGACAAATGGTATCAGAGCCTGTCTGCCTGTAGGATCCATTTTTACTGGTCGCAGTTGAGTCTAGAAACTATTTTGTAGCTATATAGGAAAAATGAAACGTGAGAGTAGGAATTCTGTTCTTTTTCTTCTTTCCCCACCCACCCTCCCTTTTCTGGTAAGGAAGTGCAACGTTGTTTTCCCTTCTCATCTAAACTTTCAAGTTAGGATTTCACGAATTCTGGTTTCTCTAGGATGGTTATATCTACTAGTCCATAGGAATGGAGGTGGTTGTGACATGATTTATCATGTTGCCTACTCACGATTGAGAACGGAGGCGTGTAAGCCCCGGAAGCAGATCCTCTATTCCTTAAGCAGTAGATATTGATCCTTTAGAAGCCCGGATGGGTTTTCCGTAGTACCTCAGGAGTGTTTTGTTCTCGTTTTTCCCGGTGTTGCTTCGTTATCCTGTTCTTCTCAACATCATTTTCGTCCGTTGAAATCTTGTTGTTGTTTTCCACTTCAATTCTTCTACCGGCGTCTAATCAAAACTTCCCAAATATCAAGTCTATCTGGCCAGAAAGGTTGTTGTTGTTTCGAAAACTACCAGGCTATGAGAGCTGGCATTCCTATCACCTGGGGTTGTTTCGATGAAGCATTCCTGAATCACCACATTCCAGATAATCTATTCTCAAAATGAATCAAGTCCTATTCAGCTTTACACCCTCGATACAAAACCTCTCCCTTTACTCAAAAATGTTCCGGTGGTTTCCAAATTCCCTGACGTCTTTCCGGAAGAGTTGCCGGGAATGCATATCGTTTTGAACTTCCAGAAAAACTATCCAAGGTGCACGATGTGTTTCACGTGTCACAGCTCAAGAGGATCTTCCCAAGAAGTATCCGGACCTTTTCTTTTCTCAGTAGGAGTCTCGGGGCGCGATTCCTTCAAGGGGGGGCGTTTTGTAACATCCCAAGTATGAAAAATAGCCTTTAGAATGTTTTGCTCTCTGTTATTTTATGTTTTGCATCATGGCATCATGTTGATTGCAATTGTTTTGCTTGTTTTCTTTTTGTTTTCCTCTGTTTTCATTTGTTTCCCAACTGTTTTCCTTTGTTTTCTATTTGAATTTCAAACCAAAATTCAAACCTTTTGTTTCATCCTTGTGATGTTACAATTTCCAAAATGATATTTCAAATAAAAACAACCAATTGTTTCCATTAAAGTTGTGATTCCAAACTATTGTTTTGTTTCTATCAAAAATTCATTTAATATCAAACACTTTTCAAATTCAATTATGATTTTATTCCAAACAACAACCCTTTTGAAAGTTATGAAAATTGCAAAACAAATCACTACATTGTTTCCATCAAACCATAAGGTTCAAATAAAACTCCCATTTATTTCCATGAAATAATAAAAAGCTCAACTCTTATTTGTTATTTGATAATCCACTTAATATAATTTGCATTCAAACAATTCCGATATTTTTGTTCCATTTAAACACTAATGTGCACCCTAGTTAAAATCTTGTTTTCTATAATGCACTTAATAATAAAAATTCATCCAAATTTGATTTAAAGTACAAACAGCAATTTAAAGTTGAAATTTTTGGAAAACATGGTTGGCAATCACTTGATCTTGTAAAAACTAACCTAACCACAATTTTCCTAAATTTTTCCTAGCCCTAACACTCATCTATTTCTTCCTTTTCAAATCAGCAAAAAAAATAACAAAACAATAAATAAAAACATCTAACAAGGGAGAGGTGAGAGAGGCCCAGCCCTTTCTTTTTCTCCCCCAAGCCCACTTCCCTCTCAGCCCATACCCCTTCGCTCTCTATCCTTCTTCCTCCTCCTGTACGATCACCATCCATGGTGTCCACGTATTCAGAGAGAACAGGCAACGGCTGTGCCTCCTCTCCCCCCTCCTTAAGAACCATCCCGGTGCCCTAGTGTTTCCTCCATCTTTCCTTCTCCCTCCTCCTCTCTCTCCCCCGCCTCCACCTCTTCTTCCACCTCCATCCCTCTTCTCTCTGTCCCCTTCCTTCTGTTACTGAACCCCACCGAAAAAGCTCCACTTCCCCTCCAGTGATCGCCGTCCTAGGGCCCCCCTCCGGCCGCCGCAACGCCGGGAATGGAAACGGCGTACCGCGGGCTCTCTCCTCGTCCCCTCGGCGGCCACGGGGACCCAGCGTGGCGCCGGCGCCATCCCCTCCAAGCCGCCGTCGCCCTCTGCTCGTCTCCCTGCTGCCCGACCTGCACCCGACCTCCTCCTGCTTCGATCGATCGAGGTGAGGCCCCGCGATCCCCTTCCCTCGCTCTCTCCTCCCTCCGCCTCGAGCACCCGCACCCCACGGCGCCCTCCCGCAGCAGGCCAGGCGATCATCGTGGATCGATCCTTGCAGCGATCTGTCACCGCACCTGCAGTTAGCTGTCAGTTAAACAGCTTAGCTGTATCTTATCCCCCCCCACACTGCCCACTGCCTATCATGAACAGCACACTACCCTACTGGCAACACACCTATGCGCTGCAACCAGGAGGTTCCTGGATCGAGTCCTCACGGAGGCAAAGACTCCACCTTTTTTTGTTTATTTCCATCCGCACGGGTTCAGTTAACATGCTGCCAAATTCAGTTCACCACCTCAAACCCCACCTCATACCCCCCGAGTTCCCCTTCTGTCCACAAACAGCAGCTCAGCCCACTGGTTCTGTCCCCAATCTCACAGCAGGAGGGGAGGGGTTTGAGTCCCCCCTCCCTCAATTAACCAAATCTTTTATTTTTTTCTTTTGTTTTGGTCACAGAACTTCTCAGAATCACACGTAGGCCCCTAGTAATTAATTCTAGCCCCTGTAATAATTTTTTCAAGTCCCTAGCAGCTAAAAAATGGCAGATTTGCACCCCAAATTTGTAAAATGCATAATTAATTCATCCCAACTCCAATTTTAACTTTTTAAACATGTTTTCTGTCCCAAATCAAATGCTCCAACCAAATATAAAATTTGTTTACTATTTTGAATATTTTAAATTGGTGCAATATTTGAAAACTTGTTAAATTCACTTAAACTTGCAAAAATCATAACTTGTTCATAAAAATTCCAAATTCAACAAACTAAATATGTTTTCCAATCAACTTTTCATGTACTTTCCAAATATAAATTTTGTTTGCTGTTTTGAATAATTTAAATTGCTGAAAACAACTGTTTCTTATTTAATTTCATTTAAAATTGCCAAAATACTAACTTGCTCATTTTAAATCCAATTTCCACAAATAAAATATGTTTTCCATGCAAAATTAAACCACCTTTCCAAATATAAAATCTGTTTCATGTTTTGAATAATTAAAATGGGTTAAATGATTTAAATCTTGTTTAATTCATTTAATATTGCTAAATTCATAACTTGATCAAAACAAATTCTTTTGGGACATATAAAATATGTTTTCAAACCATCAAAGTATAAACTTTTCAAATATGAATCTCACTTAATGTTTTGAACAAATAAAAATTCAAATAAGTTCATGTTTGAATTAAGTTCATTTAATTCTTGTTTAAACTTGTTTAATTCATAAATAATTTATTTAAAATCCTTTTTCAACAAGTGAAACTTGTATTCCAACTAAAATCTTGTGTTCTTTTCAAATATGAACTTTGTTATCTATTTTGAACAATTAAAAATTGGTGATAACAACAAATGCTTGTGTGACACCTTTAAGTAACCAAAATTTCCTAACTTAATGAATGAAATTCCAAAATTGGTAAACCTTATTTCCATTTGGTTCTATTGTTGTTATTTTGCTGTTTTCCTCATCCATGCATCATGCTAATTCACTTCCACATGATGATTAGTTGTAGAACAATTAAGTCAACCATAATTCATGGGCTTTTCATATGCAACTCAGTTGCATGTGGGTCCATTTAATCATGTTGTTACCACATCAACTAGTTTATTTTGATGCATCAAATAAATGGTCATGCATCATCCCATGTTTGTGCACTATGCCATGTTATTGATTGTTTATCTTTCTGCATTGTTTGTTTGCTTCTTCCCGGATATACGACGACGTTGAGACCGACGATACTTACGACACCCCTTCTAAGGATTTAGCTCAGTACCAGGCTACTGGGTTTGCAGGCAAGTTATCACTCACATGAACCATCGTGTTCCTTTCAACATTGGTTACCGATACTTTCCGTTGTCTATTCTGCTAGCCCTATGATTAGTTGCTTCTGTTACGAACCTATCACATGTATCCTTTAACCCTGATATTGCCTCACCTCCATACCTATAACCTTATGTTTGAGCCCGTGTCTTACTAGCATGCTTAGGTTGTTTTGCTCGAGTCTGTTACCCGTTACTTTCTGTTACTATATTCCATTATGTTCTGGGGGCTCGATGTTTAATCAATCAATCATGCTAATGTTATTATCAATAATAAATTTGATGATAAGGCACCGGCAGGAGGCCCTTTGTGGTTTTGAGGCCTGCTAGTGTCGACCCTAATAGGAAAAGGGTCTTGTCTACTGATCCATGATGAGCGCACTACCCGCATGTGGGAAGCGAGTATGGGCGCCCCTCTCAATTTGATTCGATTCGCATCTCGTCCAAATCGCCTCATTTAGTTCGGGTTTTCCATTTGCTGCATGCATGATCTTGCGAGCCCTTGGTACCCGGGTGGAACTTTCGTAGTCGGCATATAGGGGGACACGTTCTTAGAGTGCTATGAGGGTCCATTTTCTTCTGGGCTCGATTAGCCGTGCGCCCAAGGTGCTTTGGGCTTGATGCGAAGAAGAGTTGAGTTGTGTTGAGTGCCCCGCTTGGTGGGAGGCATCCCATCTGGCGGGTTATTCATACGTGTACGGCCAAATTGGTGCAACCCTGCAGGGATAATCTTCTCGAGAAGCCGTGTTTTCCGTGGTTATGGACTACTTGGTGAAAGTACTGGCTAACAAGTACTCAGGACAACTTAAACCTAATGATTAACAACCTTACACCCAATGATTAACAACTTGACTAGTAATAGGCTTATTGACACAATAATTTGAACCATCATTATTTCAACTGTGTGAGTTATCCTCGGATTGCTTCTTTGGATAAGGGGCGAGATCCAGGATGGGTTTGTTTGAGGTTAGTTGATAGGTTGGTTACGATACGCGATCTTATCTCCTTTCTGTTAGCCCGAAGTGGTAACTCTGTAGTTGGTTAGCGCAGCCAGTTGTAGCATCTTTTATATCCCCTTCCTTCCGTTGAACCCAAAGCATCTGTGCTTGGTGCTGACGGGTTACACTTTGGTGAATTGTGAGTCTTGCTTGCCAGTACGTTTATGTACTGACCCCTTTGGGGCTGTGGTTTCCGCAGGCCTACGTTTCGAGGATCTACATGGTGGCTACTACGTGGGGTATGACGAGACTGCTGACGAGTAGATAGCGGACCCGGGCAGGATCCGAGACTTCGTGGATGGGCTCCGTCTGTTCGTTTCCGGCCTCTTAGGCCTATTTGGATCTTGTCTGTACTCAGACATGTTGAATGCTTCCGCTGTGATGTAATGATGTTATGTTGGGACATGTGTCCTCCGGATGATTGTATTTGCTATCTCTGCTCTAATGAGAGCTATTTGCACCTTATTTCCATCTTTTGTGTCGTAGAGATCTGTTGTGATATCACTTGTTCAAACGCCGTTGACGTACCATGTGTGTATGTTTTGAAGTACGGCAATGGAAGTATCCTGATTTCTATGGGATAGGTTACGTCGACGCTGAACAGATAGGGTTGGTTGTCACACATACGTGTGTTGGCCTACTCGTAAGAGGACGCGGGTGCCGGTAAGCCCCGTAATCCAATCTACTACTGTTCAACGGAACGGCGAGTATCCCCTAGAAGTCCGGGTGCGACAATCTCTCTTTCGGTTTCCAAGTCTATCCTTTTCTATTGTTGTGCTAAAATTCATGTTTATTCAGGATGCCGCCAACAAGGAACACCCCGCCCGAGCCACCGCCAATCACGGAGCTGTTGACTCAGATGACCCAAGTCGTGACGCAGATGGCCCAGTTCCAGGCTAATCAGCACATCAACCAGACCGCTCCAAGAGTCAGCATCAAGGAGTTTCTCAGTCTGGGCCCGAGAGCTTTCGTGGCAACACGCGAGCCTCTAGATGCTGATGACTGGATACGTGAGATAGCTAAGGCTCTGGAGATTGCTCACGTTGCTGAGGAAGACAAGGTCAAGTATGCCTCCTATCTGCTGAAGGGTCAGGCAGCAACTTGGTGGGAAAACTACCAGACCATGAGAGCTGGCTATCCAATCACCTGGGGTTGTTTGAAGGAAGCTTTCCTGAAGCACCACATTCCAGATGGTCTCATGGAAAGGATGCGTGAAGAGTTTTGCTCTCTCAAGCAGGGCAAGCTGGACGTCATTGGCTATCAGAGTGAGTTCAATCGCCTCGCTCGTTACGCTGGTGATGAGGTGTCCACTGAGGCTAAGAAGATGGCAAGGTTCCGCAGAGGTTTTAACCCGGAACTCAAGTACGCCCTCACCAATATCAAGGCCAACAACTTCGAGGAGCTCGTTAACACCGCGCTCAATGAAGAAAATGGGCGCAAGGCGTTCGAGGAGTCTCGCAAGCACTCGCGTGAGGGTGGTTCCTCCTCCAACATGACCACCCCTCCACAGAAGCGCCGCATCTGGGTGCCAAATGGTGCTGTCACTCGGGCTCCATACGCCCAAGCTTCTCCAGGCTTCGCTCCCCGCCCACCCAACCCTGTTCAGATGCATGATCAGAGGGCTTCGATGGGGCAGCCAAGGCCGGGGCCTCCTCGTGTCGTCACTTGCTACAAGTGCAAGCAGACGGGGCACTACGCTGACAAGTGCACGCAGAGGCAGCTACCTCCACCACCACCTCGTCCCAACACAAACCAGGCAATGGTGCGCGCTCCCCCGCCTAAGGCCTTCAACTCCAACAACAGGCCTGTCGGGAGGACCGCAAGGGTGAATCATGTCAAGATCGACAAAGCTGAGGAAGCTCCTGACGCCGTTCTCTGTATATTACCCGTAAACTCTTTTCCAGCTAAAGTGTTGTTTGATACCGGAGCATCGCATTCTTTTGTGTCAAAAATCTTTGCCACAACAAACAACCTAATTGTGGTTCCACTAAGCAATCAAATCACTGTTCACTCCCCGGGATCTCAAATGTTGACTTCCAAGATAAGTAAGGATAATCAAATCCTAATTGGAGGCCACATTTTCCTTGCCTCTCTCATGTTGCTGGGAAATTCTGACATTGATGTCATTCTTGGTATGGATTGGCTGAAAGCTAATAAAGCAAGGATTGACTGTGCTCAAAAGTCAATAACTCTGTTCCACCCTTCTGGCCAGATAGTCTATTCTCCAAATGAATCAAGTTCCATTCAGCTATGCAACCTCGATGCAAAACCTCTACCTTTACTTGAAAATGTTCCGGTGGTTTTCGAATTCCCTGACGTCTTTCCAGAAGAGTTGCCAGGGATGCCTCCGGACAGAGCAGTTGAGTTCGTGATCGAGCTTGAACCAGGTACTGCTCCAATCTCTAAGCATCCATACAAGATAGCTCCTCCTGAACTGAAACTGTTAAAGGAGCAAATCGATATGTACATGGAAAAAGGTTACATTCAACCTAGTTCCTCGGCTTGGGGTTGCCCAACTCCGTTCATTGCGAAGAAGGATCACACAAAGAGACTCGTTGTTGACTATCGTCCTCTTAACGAGAAAACCATCAAAAACAAGTATCCAATTCCTCGTATCGATGATCTTTTTGATCAACTTGCTGGAGCCTCAATATTCTCCAAGTTGGACTTGAGAATGGGTTACCATCAAATAAAGATCAGAAAAGAGGATATTCCAAAAACAGCCTTCACCACTCGCTACGGTCTATATGAATTCACCGTCATGTCCTTTGGTCTCACCAATGCACAGGCGACATTCTCTCGACTCATGAATTCTGTCTTCCATGAATATCTCGACAAGTTCGTTGTGGTATATCTTGATGACATTCTTGTCTACTCAGAATCCGAGGAAGAGCATGAAGAACACCTTCGTCTCACTCTCATGAAACTTCGCGAGCATCGTCTATATGCCAAATTCTCCAAATGTGAGTTCTGGATTCCATAAGTTGCTTACCTTGGTCATGTCATCTCCGCCAAGGGCATAGCCATTGATCCAGAAAAGGTTAAAGCAATTGTTGATTGGAAACCTCCAAAGACGGTAAAGCAAGTAAGAAGTTTTCTTGGCTTAGCTAGCTATTGCCGTCGTTTTGTCCAAAACTTCTCCAAGATTGCCAAACCTCTCACTGATCTCACAAAGAAGGACAAGAAGTTCGTTTGGTCTCCACAATGTGATGAAAGTTTCAATCTCCTGAAGACTAAACTCACTTCTACACCAGTTCTGGTTGGCCCAGATCCTACCAAACCTTTCAAGATATTCTGTGATGCTTCTCTCCAAGGTCTAGGTGCAGTTCTTATGCAAGAACGTCAAGTTGTGGCTTATGCTTCACGTCAGTTGAACGCACATGAGCTCAATTATCCCACACATGACCTTGAACTTGCAGCAGTTGTGTTTGCCCTCAAGAAATGGAGACAATACTTGTTGGGTAATCGCACTGAAATCTTTTCCGATCATAAGAGTCTGAAATACATCTTCACTCAACCAGATCTAAACCTCAGGCAAAGGAGATGGATTGAAAAGATTAAAGACCTTGAACTTACCATTTCTTACACTCCAGGCAAGGCTAATGTTATGGCCGATGCTCTCAGTCGCAAGTCGTATTGCAATAATCTCATGATCATGGAAAGCCAACCTCCACTTCATGAAGAATTCCAGAAGTTGAACCTTGGTCTTGTTCCTCAAGGCTATCTTGCAAGCTTGACAGCCAGTCCAACTCTCGAGGACAAGATTCGTTCTGAACAACTTCGTGATGTTGAAATCAAGAAGATGGTAGAACATATCAAAGAAGGCAAGGAGAAATTTAAGTCCTTCTCAATTGATGACAAGGGAACTGTGTTCTTCGAAGGACGCATTGCAGTCCCTCAAGTTCAAAGTCTCAAAGATGTCATTCTCAAGGAGGCTCATGAAACTCCTCTTTCCATACACCCTGGAAGTACAAAGATGTACCAGGATCTCAAGACACTGTATTGGTGGCCTGGCATGAAACGTGAAATTGCTCAATACGTTTCTGAATGCGACGTTTGTCAACGTGTTAAGGCAGTCCATCAGAAAACAGCCGGTCTACTCCAACCTCTGAAAATCCCTGAGTGGAAGTGGGACATGATTGAAATGGACTTCGTCACTGGTTTTCCAAAGTCCAAGAAGGGCAACGATGCAATCTTCGTTGTCATTGATCGTCTCACTAAGGTAGCTCACTTCTTTGCTGTCAAAGAAACAATCTCAGCTAGCCAGTTAGCAGAGCTCTACACAGCAAAGATTGTTCCTCTTCATGGTGTTCCATTGGAAATAAGCTCAGACCGTGGAAGTATTTTCACTTCTCATTTCTGGAAAAGCTTTCAAGAAGCATTGGGCACCAAACTTCTGTTCAGCACAGCCTACCATCCTCAGTCTCAAGGGCAAGTCGAAAGAGTCAATCAGATTCTCGAGGATATGCTCAGAGCATGTGGTCTCTCCTTTGGCATGAAATGGGAGGAATGCCTTCCATATGCTGAATTCTCATACAACAACAGCTTCCAGGCAAGCCTAGGCATGGCACCATTTGAAGCTCTCTATGGCCGCAGATGCAGGAGTCCAATCAATTGGTCTGGAGCTGGTGAACGTTCACTCTTAGGCCCTGACATTGTTAAGGAAGCCGAAGAGAAAGTTCGCATCATTCGTGACAATCTCAAGATTGCTCAGTCTTGTCAGAAAAGCTACTATGACAGCAAGCACAGGGATATGATCTATGCACCTGGTGACAAAGCATATCTCCGTGTAACTCCCCTCAGAGGCACTCATCGTTTTGGTGTGAAAGGAAAGCTTGCACCAAGATACATTGGTCCTTTCAACATTCTCTCAAGGCGTGCGGAAAATGCCTATCGTCTTGAACTTCCAGAAAACTATCCAAGGTGCACGATGTGTTTCACGTGTCACGGCTCAAGAGGTGTTTCAAAGATCCAGATCGTGCAGTTGATCATGGTTCCATTGAACTGCAAGAAGATCTATCTTATGAGGAGCACCCTGTTCGTATTCTCGATGAGACCGAGCGTACGACGCGCAACAAGAGCACCAAGTTCTTGAAAGTGCAGTGGTCCCATCATTCCGATAAAGAGGCAACGTGGGAGACCGAAGAGGATCTTCGCAAGAAGTATCCGGACCTTTTCTCTTCTCAGTAGGAATCTCGGGGCGCGATTCCTTCAAGGGGGGCGTTTTGTAACATCCCAAGTATGAAAATCACCTTTAGAATGTTTGCTAATTGTTATTTTATGTTTTGCATCATGGCATCTTAATCATTGCATTTGTTTTCCATTTTTTTCCTCTGTTTTCCTTTGTTTTCCCAATTGAAATTCAAACAATATTCAAATGTTTTGTTTCATACTTGCTCTGTTACAATTTTTCCAAATAAAAAGTTCAAATTAAAACATCCATTTGTTTCCATTAAAATGGAAATCTCAAACTATTAATTTGTTCTTTTTAATAATTCACTTAATTCAATTTGCATTCAAATTCAAATTAAACTTACAAACAACAACCATTTTGAAATTATGAAACTTACAAAACAAATCAATCACTTGTTTCAAATAAACTTGAATTTAAAACTTTTAAGTTGCTTAAGTCAAATTATTCAATTAATGTTAAATTCAATCAAATTTCAAGCAAATTTCAAACAGCAACATATTTGAAATATTTTGAAAACCAAAGATTGCACAATGGTGCTGTTACAATAAATAATTGTTACCAATTTTTCCTAATTTTTTCTAAACCCCAAAACCTATCTTTCTCTTCCTTTTCCTTTCAGCAAAAAAAAGAAACAGCAAAAAAAAAGGAAAAAGCGCAGAGAGAGGGGCAGGCCAGCCAGGCCCAGCCCACCAGCCGGCCTGGTACCCCTTCGCTCCTTCTTCCTCCTGTACGGCGCCCCATCCGCCATGTCCACGTCGGATCAGAGGAGAAGCAGAGGTCCGAGCTCGCGCCTCCTCCTCTATATAGCTAACCCTAGCTCCCTCGAGCTGCCCTAGCCTAGACCTCCACCTATCTCCCTCATCGCCGCCGTTTTCCCCTCTGTTTCTCTCCCTCTGCGCCACCTCTTTCTCTCTGAACCTCACCACCGAACCCGAGCCCCACCATCTCTGAACACCGGCGATCGCCGTCGATATGCTGCCCCACCTTCCAAGCTAGCCGCGGGAATCGATCCCCCGTAGCTCCTCCTTCGTCCTCGACACCGCCACCGTGCCGGAGACCCCCTGGTTCGCTGCCGCCGTCCTCTTCCTGTCGCCGGCCATCCACCACCGCAGCGTCGACCTCCTCCTCCTTCCGCCCCGAGGTGAGCATCACCTCTCGCTTCCTCTCCCTTTTTCCTCTCTGCAGCACACGTCCACACGCACGCGTCCACGGCAGCACGAGCGAGCGAGCAGCAGCAGCGGCTGGCCGCCGGCGACTGCCTCCCGTCGGTTTCAGTTAACTGAAACCAAAAATGCAGTTTCGGCAGTCGTATTTCGCTAACTGAACCCTAAAACGAAACGTGCACCTTACATGTCAGCAAACGATCACTCACCGTAGTGGCAACACACCCGTGCGCGCGCGCCCGAGGTCGAGGGGTCGAGCCCTCGCCTCCGCGGATTAATCCGCCAATTCTTTTGCTTGCCACGCGGGCGTCCGTGGCCCACCTGCCAGTCGCCTGGGTTGCCACGCGTGCTGCCACGCAGGCCACGCTGGCCCAGGGCCCCCTCGTCAGTGGTCTGGGCTGGGCCACTGCGAGGTAGGAAACGTTTTCTGCCACAGTTTTCTTTTAAATCAAGTCCTTTTATTTTACAGAATAGTCCCTGCCTCTAAAACTCAAATAACTTTTAAATTCCAAATCCAAATAAGATAAATAAAATATGTATACTGAACCAAATTTAATTCTCTACCTATTTAAATCATTTGTTTTCTGTTTTGAATATTTCAAATGTATTCAAATTTCAAATTCAAACAAATCATTTTAAATTTGGTTAATTTCATAACTAATTCAAACTTAATTCAAATAACACAAATAAAATATGTTTTCCATGCCATTTTGAACCACCTTTTCAAATATTAAATTGGTTTCATGTTTTGAATAATTAAAATTGGTTAAATACTTTAAACCTTGTTTAAATTATTTAAAATTGCTAAATTCATAACTTGCTCAAATTAAATTATTTTTGAACTTATAGAATATGTTTTCAAACCAAAAAAGTATAAACTTTTAAAATATGAATTTGGTTTAATGTTTTGAACAAATAAAATTTCAAATAAATTCATACTTGAATTAAATTCATTTAAATCTTGTTTAAACTTGTTTAATTCATAATTAATTTATTCTAAATCCTTTTTCAACAAGTGAAACATGTATTCCACCTAAAATTTTGTGTACTTTCCAAAATAGGAACTTTGTTATCTATTTTGGACAATTTAAATTGGTGAAAACAACAAATGCTTGTGTAACACCTTTAAGAAACCAAAATTTCATAACTAAATAAATAAAATTCCAAACTTGGTAAACCTTATTTCAAAATTGTTTCTATTGTTGTTATTTTTCTGTTTTCCTCATCCATGAATCATACTAATCCACTTTCACCTGTTGATTAGTTGTAAAACAATTATTCCAACCTTAATTCATGGGCTTTCCATATGCAATCCCAAATTGCATGTGGGTCCATTTAATTATGTTATGTTACCATGTCAACTATCTTATCTTTGATGCATCAATTAAATTGACATGCATCATCCCATGATTGTGCATTATGCCATGTTATTGATTGTTTGTCTCTCTGCGTTGTTTGTTTGCTTCTTCTCGAATAGACGACGACGTTGAGACAGACGAGGTTTACGACACTACTTCTGAGGAGTTAGCTCAGTACCAGGCTGCTGAGTTTGCAGGCAAGTATTCACTCACATGAATCATTGTGTTCCTTTCCACATTGGATACCGATACTTTCCGTTGTCTATTCTGCTAGCCTTATGAATCGTTGCTTTTGTTCCGAACCCATCACATGTTATCCTTTAACCCTGATATAGCCTCACCTCCACACCTAAAACCCCGTTGCTTGTTGCCCGTGTCTTACTAGCATGCTTAAGGTTGTTTCTGCTCGAGTCTGTTGTCCGTTACTTTCTGTTACCATATTTATTATGTTCTGGGGCTCGATGTTAAACAACAACCTGTTAATTTTGAGGTAATGCTAATTTGATGATAAGGCACCGGCAGGAGGCCCGGCGTGGTTTTGAGGCCTGCTAGTGTCGACCCTAATTAGGAAAAGGGTCGTGTCTACTGATCCATGATGAGCGCACTATCCGCATGTGGGAAGCGTGTATGGGCACCCCCCTCAATTTGATTCGATCCGCATCTCATCCAAATCGCCTCATATAGTTCGGGTTTTCCATTTGCCGCATGCATATGTATTTTGCGAACCCAGGCCAGGGTGGAACTTTTGTAGTCGG
Organism: Alopecurus myosuroides; assembly: GCA_028641055.1. Taxonomy (NCBI): domain Eukaryota; kingdom Viridiplantae; phylum Streptophyta; class Magnoliopsida; order Poales; family Poaceae; genus Alopecurus; species Alopecurus myosuroides. The sequence continues at coordinate 379,252,130 of CM054057.1, read as the reverse complement.
CATTTAGGGAGACACGTTCTTAGAGTGCTATGAGGGTCCCCTTTTCTTCATGGGGCTTGATTAGCCGTGCACTCAGCTGCAAGGGGTTCTTTGGGCTTGATGCGGAGAAGAGTTGAGTTGTGTTGAGTGCCCCCCTTGGTGGAAGGCATTCCATCTGGCGGGTTATTCTTACGTGTACGGCCAAATTGGTGCACCCCTGCAGGGTAAATCTTCTCGAGAAGCCGTGTTTTCCGCGGTTATGTATGACTTGGTGAAAGTACTGGCTAACAAGTACTCAGAACAACTGACACCTAACTAATGATAACTTGACTAGTAATAGTCTTATTGACACAATAACTTGAACCATCATTAATCCAACTGTGTGAGTTATCCTCGGATTGCTTCTTTGGATAAGGGGCGAGATCCAGGATGGGTTTGTTTGGAGTTAGTAATAGGTGGTTACGATACGCTATCTTATCCCCTTACTGTTAGCCGGAAGTTATATCATGTTTCTGTAGTTGGTTAGTGCAGCCAGCTGCCGTATCTTTTGTATCACCTTTTCTTCCGTTGAACCCAAAGCATCTGTGCTTGATGTTGTGGGGTACACTTTGGTGAATTGTGAATCTTGCTTGCCAGTACATTTATGTACTGACCCCTTTGGGGCTGTGGTTTCCGCAGACTACGCTTACGAGGATCCCCGTGATGGCTACTACGTGGAGTATGACGAGGCTGCTGACGAGTAGATAGTGGACCCGGGCAGGAACCGAGACTACGCGGATGGGCTCCGTCTTTTCGTTTCCGGCCTCTTAGGCCTATTTGGATCTTGTCTGTACTCAGACACTTTGGATGCTTCCGCTGTGTTGTAATGATGATATGTTGGGGCATGTGTCCTCTGGATCATTGTATTTGCTATCTCTGCTCTAGTGAGAGCTAATTGCAGCATATTTCAATCTTTTTTGTCTTAGAGATATGTTGTGATATCAGTTGTTCTAATGCCGTTGACGTACCATGTGTGTATGTTATGAAGTACGTCAACGGAAGTGTCCTGATTTCTATGGGATGGTTTGCGCAGACGATGGATAGTAGAGAATGGTTGTCACACATTTACGTGTTGGCCTGCTCATATTGAGATGCGGGTGCCGGTATGCCCCGTAAGCCATTGGTTCTACTATTTAGCGGACTGTGAGTATCCTCTAGAAGTCCGGGTGCGACATAGGGTTTCACCGGAGAGGGGCTCCGGAGCGTCTGAATCCCACCAAGTCCCATGGTATTCCATACCATGTGTGTTAGAGTTTTCCATGTGTCTTGGATGCCAAAGATACCATCACTCCCTATGTTATGGCCTCACCGGCGTCGGAATACCTCTTCTGGGTTCTAGGACTGCTCACACACCCCGAAACTCCCGGATCTGACGGAACGCGGGGAACCTTGCCAATAGGTGGGACCTACAATTTTCTTGGGTGTTCCTTAGGCCTAACATGACACAACCAAGCAACTAGTTCCACTTTTCTACCCCCTTCCGGCTCACGTAGAGGGGTCATGACGGCAGTTCCGTCTTTTTCTACAACGGGGCTAGGGTTTCACCGGAGAGGGGCTCCGGATCGCCTGAATCCTACCAAGTCCCATGGTATGCCATACCATGTGTGTTAGAGTGTTTCATGTGTCTTGGATGCCAAAGATACCATCACTCCCTATGTTATGGCCTCACCGGCGTCGGATTCCCTCTTCCGGGTTCGAGGACTGCTCACACCCCGAAACTCCCGGATCTGACGGAACGGGGGGAACTTTGCCAATAGGTGGGCCATACCACTTTCTTGGGTGTTCCTTGGGCCTACATGACACAACCAAGCAACGAGTTCCACTTTTCTACCCCTTCTGGCTCACGTAGAGGGGCCAGGACGGCAGTTCCGTCTTTTTCTACAGCGGGGCTATGGTTTCACCGGAGAGGGGCTCCGGAGCGTCTGAATCCCACCAAGTCCCATGGTATTCCATACCATGTGTGTTAGAGTGTTCCATGTGTCCTGGATGACAAAGATACCATCACTCCCTGTGTTCTGGCCTCACCGGCGTCGGATTCCCTCTTCCGAGTTCCAGGACTGCTCACACACCCCGAAACTCCCGGATCTGACGGAATGCGGGGAACCTTGACAATAGGTGGGCCCTACCATTGTCTTGTGTGTTCCTTGGGACTAAAATTACACAAACAAGCAACTAGTTCCACTTTGCTACCCACTTCCGGCTCACGTAGTGGGGCCAGGACGGCAGTTCCGTCTTTTTCTACAACGGGGCTAGGGTGTCACCGGAGAGGGGCTCCGGAGCGTCTGAATCCCACCAAGTCCCATGGTATGACATACCATGTGTGTTAGAGTGTTCCATGTGTCTTGTATTGTTGGGAATATGCCCTAGAGGCAATCATAGATGATGTAATTCCCAATGTATTCATAAAGTTATTAAGTTGTCCTTTGGTTTGAACATCTGATATATGTCATTGAATATGTGATTCGATAGTGGAACTATGTATTCATGTTGTTCATACTAATTGTCCTTGGTCGTTAAGGTTGTGCTGGACACACACCCTAGACTAATGTGAGTGTTGGCTGATGACACGGTTCCACTTGTCATGGGCATGGTGATGCCATTCTAACGTTCACGGACTTGGCTAAAGAGTTTAGCAAGTCGGACTGACCCACATTGAGATGCAACGATCAAGTCGTCATTTGCATGTCTCAATCAATGTAATCCTTAGACCTGAGGTTGTCGCATAATCCGAGTTGTGGATCACCGACTTAGGTTCTGTCAAACATTGTTCTGTGACAAGGCAACTATAAAGGCAGAGTTCGGGTCGAATGAGAAGCAAGCTGCGTGATGTGGATAATCAAGATGGGATTTTTCCCCTCCTAATGGAGAGATATTCTCTGGGCCCTCTCGAGTGATATGATTCAGGAAGCATAGCCATGCGCGACTCAGTTAAGTGTTAACTGTGTCGGTTGACTAAGAGTTAGTCAGATGAATCACATGTCACAAATCGAGAAGAGAGTTGAGCTATTTAAGGGATGACGATAAATCGCCTATAGCTCGACAAGGTATATCGTGAGGCAAAAGGGACTAAGATGAATATCACATTGAAAGGTATGTCGTCATGACTCAATGGTACTTGGGAGTTGGCACGTTCTGCTAGGAGCCGCTACCGATTGATCGATTGGGAGTTGGACTCCAATCGTGTGCAAGTCGCCATGAGCCTGCAGGGTCGCACACTTAAGAGCGGGAGCAAGTATTGGTTGGGTTGGACCCGAACCGGAAATGGACTGAGTTAGTGAGTCGGACTCACAGAGGGAATGGGCCACAAGTGTTGTGCAGCCCATTACCATACGCTATATAAAGAGGGGTGCAGGTTGCCCAGCGGGCACGTTAGTCCACTCTCCCATGCGTTGGGAACCCTAGCCCCACTCAGTCCAGCCGCCGCACCAGACCTAGCAGTCCGCCGTCGGAGCTCCTCCTCGTACGTGTGGATACCGGCAGAGGTGCTGTACGTTCAGCACTTCGACGTTCGAGGGATTGGATCGGCCGGATCGGATCGTGGGACTGCACTGCCCCGACGCGCTGCATCGATAATCCGCACCTGCGCGTCTAGTGGTAATACTCGTGGCCTTCTACCTCGGCTAGATCTTGGAAGTACCGCGTAGGAAAAGTTTTCATTTATTTCTACGCGTTCCAACAGTGGTATTAGAGCGGTAGCTTCTGGTATTAGGCCCGAGATCCGTACATATGTGATATGTAGTTAGCGTTAGATGTGATCTAATTGCTATTTTGGTGGTCGATCTGGTTTCCGTGATCATACTGCTAAGGTCGTGGAACAACTTACCCCTACCGGTCGGTTTCCGCCAACGGGGTATACCGTGACACATAAATCCAGTTGCGGTGATCGAAGATCAAAGAGTTTGGTCGAATCGGAATACGGATCAGATTCGGGTAAAATCGTTTTATCCGATGAAGAAATCCATGATCGGAATCCATGATCGGAATGCAGATGGGACCGCCGGCTTCGCCCTGTCGTAGCGCCTTAGATGTCGTTGCGAGTTTCACAACGCCGGTAGATATCGTATCTATGCATAACTTGTTTTTGCAGGAAGTTGTGAATGGTATGGCTTATGTGCATGTGATGTGTGTAATCCATACATGATCTGCGTATCATGTTTATGTCAGCCGGCTGGAGCCTAGGTGCTGTCATTTTATTGTATACCGGCCTGCGTGTCGGATTCTCTATGTAAATTTTGATTTACTAGCTAGTGTAGCTTGTTGGAGAACCCGGAAGGCATACAAGTCGAAGTACAAGTCGGCTACATGGAGCAAGATGGCACGTGACAAGAGTTGGCACGAGCCGACTTGCAAGCTTTGTGGAGATGGAGATCACCATGAAGAGAGCCATACCATTTCACATTATAATTGCTTTATTTGTGTTATTGTTATGTCTCTATTTACCTCTATTTAGATAGTTGGTAGATTCTTTAATCCCTCAAAGAAGGTCTAGTCGGTCGCCCCGCCAGTGCTGTACCATCACAAGTCGGACATTCTTGGTAGTGGGCTCATGAAATTGAGGTGCTACCAATTCTTTCCGGTTAGGTGGGTTTGAGTCGGACTCTTACAAGCAGAAGCACTTGGTAATCTAGACGAGTCCATCACAACGGTTGTGGGGCTCGGGGCAAGGTAGGTTGGGAGCCGGGGCATGTGATGTCACCCAACTAACAGGAGTCGTATAGAGATACGATTGGCAAGGTGTTGCCTACCTAGATCACTTGACGGCTAGCAGTGATGCTAAAGCTCACTAGTCGGCTTGCTTATTTAGGATCTTGAATCACTTAGCAACCATCGGAGGGATGTTGGTTCTAGTGGGAGCATAAGTATTAAAGCGTTTAATATGCCTGCTCTTTTATGAATACATGTCTTAAGTGTTTTTGCGTATTTTCTGTTGTAGATCAATGGCACCTAGCAACCTTCCTCAGTTGTCCGTGTTTGCGTTGAGGTCAATCCTAGAGAAAGATAAGCTTAATGGAACTAATTTCACCAACTGGTATCATAATCTGAGGATAGTCCTCAAGCATGACAAGAAAGAACATGTTCTAGAAACTCCACTTCCAGATGAGCCTGATGACGATGCGACTGTCGCAGTCACGAATGCCTACCGTAAGACTAGAGATGAGTCTACGGAGATTAGCTGTCTTATGCTTGCACACATGGAACCGGACTTGCAGCAGCAGTTCGAGAATGTTGAGGCCTACGATATGATCGAAAGCCTCAAAAGTATGTTCCAGGCTCAAGCAAAGACTGAGAGGTATCAAGTCTCTCAAGCTTTGCTTGGCTGTAAGCTGAAAGACGGCGATCCACTGAGTCCGCATGTAATCAAGATGATTGGTTACATACAGTCTTTGGATCGGCTGGGCTTCCCAATTAACGAAGAGTTCGCTACTGATATAATTCTGAACTCTCTTCCTAGTGCGTATGGTTCGTTCATCTCGAACTACCATATGCATGGTATGGATAAGAGTATCACTGAATTACATGGGATGCTCAAAACGGCAGAGGCTGATATCAAGAAAGGCACCAGTCAAGTGTTGATGGTGCAGAATAAGGCTAAGTTCAAGAAGAGTTCTTGGACTAAGAAGAAGAAGGATAAGTCAGGAGGTAGCGCCCATGGCCCTGTCCAGAGTGCTCCCTCAAAGACTAAGCCTTCTCCTACAGCCGGAGCCAACTGCTTCTATTGCAAGCAAGATGGCCACTGGAAGAGGAACTGCACCAAGTATTTGGCTGACAGAGCCAAGAGTGGAGGTGTGACTTCCAACTCAGGTACGCTTGTGTGCAATGTTATAGACATTTATCTTGCTGATGCGCCTAATAGTTCTTGGGTATATGATACCGGATCAGTTATTCACATATGCAACTCGTTGCAGGGACTGGTAAGAACTAGGAGCGTGGCAAGAGGAGAGGTTGACATTCGGGTCGGCAACAAGGCGAGAGTCGCTGCGTTGGAAGTCGGCACGATGCAACTTCATTTACCTTCAGGATTTATTTTGGAACTAAATAATTGTTATTATGTTCCAGCACTTAGTCGAAACATTATTTCCGCCTCATGTTTGATGAGACAAGGTTATGAGTCGAATATTAAGAATAATGGTTGTTCTTTATATTTGAAAGATATGTTTCATGGCTTTGCACCCGTTCAGAACGGGTTATTTATTTTAAATCTTGATAGTGAATCGGTCTATAACATAAATGTTAAAAGGTTGAAACCAAATGATCTGAATATGACTTACTTTTGACATTGTCGGCTTGGTCATATAAGTTGGAAGCGCATGAAGAAGCTCCATGATGATGGACTTCTAACTTCGTTTGACTTAGAGTCATTCGAGACATGCGAATCATGCCTACTAGGCAAGATGACCAAGACACCTTTTGCAAGGAGTTGTGAAAGGGCGTCCGACTTGTTGGAACTAATACATAGTGATGTATGTGGACCAATGAGCACGACAGCTAGAGGTGGTTATGAGTACTTCATTACCTTCACTGATGATTTGAGTAGGTATGGATATATCTATTTAATGAAACACAAGTCGGAAACCTTTGAAAAGTTCAAGGAATTCCAGAGTGAGGTACAAAATCAACTCGGCAAGAAAATAAAGTTTCTACGGTCGGACCGTGGGGGCGAGTACATGAGCCATGAGTTTGATGACCATCTAAAGAGTTGTGGAATAGTTCCTCAACTCACTCCGCCGGGTACACCGCAGAGAAACGGTGTATCGGAACGGAGAAATCGGACCTTGTTGGACATGGTACGGTCAATGATGAGTCGGACAGATCTACCTTTATCATTTTGGGGTTATTGTCTAGAAACTGCAGCTTTCACACTAAACAGAGTACCATCAAAGTCAGTAGAGAAGACACCACATGAGATGTGGACGGGCAAAAAGCCAAGTTTGTCTTTTCTTAAGATTTGGGGTTGTGAGGTATTTGTCAAGCGACTTCAGTCGGACAAGCTCACGCCCAAGTCGGATAAGTGTATTTTCGTGGGGTATCCGAGGGAAACCTTGGGGTACTACTTCTACAACCGGGAAGAGGGCAAAGTGTTTGTCGCTCGGAATGGTGTCTTCCTTGAGAAAGAGTTTCTCAGTCGGGAAGTCAGTGGGAGCAGAGTGCAACTCGAAGAAATTCGAGAGGAACCGGCTAGGGGCGAGTCGGCGAACGCCTTGGAGGCTGAGCCGGTCGTGGTACCTACACCGGTAACAGCACCTGAACCACGGAGATCTGCCAGATTACAGAGTGCTCGATATGTTTTACTGTTAGACAGTAATGAGCCGGCAACTTATTCGGAAGCGATGGTGGGATCTGATTCCGAGTCATGGCTTGGAGCCATGAGATCCGAGTTAAAGTCCATGGATGAAAACCAAGTTTGGAATTTGGTTGATCTGCCTGACGGTGCAAGACCCGTCGAGTGCAAATGGGTATTTAAGAAGAAAATTGATATGGATGGAAATATTTCCGTCTATAAAGCACGACTTGTCGCGAAGGGGTTCCGACAGGTTCAAGGAGTTGACTACGACGAGACTTTCTCGCCCGTAGCGATGCTTAAATCAATTCGGATCATGTTAGCCATAGCATCCTATTTCGATTATGAGATATGGCAGATGGATGTCAAGACAGCTTTCCTTAATGGAAATTTAACTGAGGACGTGTATATGATACAGCCCGAAGGTTTTGTCGATCCAGCTAATGCTGACAAGGTATGCAAACTTCAGAAATCCATTTATGGGTTGAAGCAAGCATCTCGGAGTTGGAACATTCGCTTTGATGAGGTAGTCAAATCGTTTGGTTTCATCAAGAGCGATCATGATTCTTGTTTATACAAGAAGTTTAGTGGGAGCAAAGTAAATTTTCTAATCTTATATGTGGATGACATATTGCTGATTGGAAATGATGTCATGATGTTGCAAGAAACCAAAGAGTCATTGGAAAGGAGTTTCTCAATGAAGGATTTGGGTGAGGCAACTTACATATTAGGAATCAGGATCTATAGAGATAGATCAAGGCGGCTCATTGGATTGAGTCAGAGTACATATCTGGACAAAGTTTTGAAGAAATTCAAAATGGCAGAGTCCAAGAAGGGATTCTTACCGATGTCCCATGGCATAAAACTTAGCAAGACTCAGTGTCCTTCGACAACTGATGAGCGAAGTCGGATGAGTGTGATCCCGTATGCTTCGGCAATCGGATCCATCATGTATGCCATGATTTGTACTAGGCCAGATGTTTCCTATGCTCTAAGTGTTACGAGCAGATACCAGGCTGACCCTGGCGAAGCCCACTGGGCAGCGGTTAAAAACATCCTTAAGTATTTGAGAAATACTAAGGAAATGTTCATAGTTTATGGAGGTGATGAGGAATTCAGTGTAAAGGGTTACACGGATGCAAGTTATCTCACCGACTCAGATGATTCTCGTTCGCAATCGGGATACGTGTTCGTAATGAACGGAGGAGCTGTGAGCTGGAAGAGTTCCAAGCAAGATACAGTGTCTGCATCTACAACGGAGGCTAAGTATATTGCTGCCTCAGAGGCGGCAAAGGAAGCTGTTTGGATCAGGAACCCCTGATGGATCTTGGTGTGGTTCAGGGCGCGTCCAATCCTTTGGACGTATATTGTGACAACAATGGTGCTATCGCACAGGCCAAGGAACCTAGACAACACCAGAAGAACAAACATATACTCATGCGGTACCACCTCATTCGCCAGTTTGTCGAACAAGGTGATATCAAGTTATGCAAAGTACACACGGATGCAAACATTGCAGATCCGTTGACAAAGGCGCTACCACAGCCTAAGCATGAGGCGCACACGAGAGGTATGGGCATTAGATGCCTAGGCATATGATGCCAAGATGATTGACTCTAGTGCAAGTGGGAGACTGTTGGGAATATGCCCTAGAGGCAATCATAGATGATGTAATTCCCAATGTATTCATAAAGTTATTAAGTTGTCCTTTGGTTTGAACATCTGATATATGTCATTGAATATGTGATTCGATTGTGGAACTATGTATTCATGTTGTTCATACTAATTGTCCTTGGTCGTTAAGGTTGTGCTGGACACACTGTCGCACCCAAGGTTTCTAGAGGATACTCTTCGCACGAACTGGAAGTCAGGTGCTTGGATTATGGGGCATACATGCTCCCACGTCCCAGCTTCCTGGTAGGCCTGCGCTTATGCGCGACAACACAAGCCCTGCTTCCACCGTCGAAGTAAACTATCCGCTAGGAACCTAAAGGCACTACTGTCGACGTACTTCATCATCAAACACGCACGGTACGTCAACAGTTTGGTACGAATGATAACACAGAATGTCTCTAAGACACAAAAGAATGAAATAAGGGCAACTGGCCTTCATTAAGGCAGAAAATATCGAATACAGTCATCCAGAGGACACATGTCCCAACATATCATCCATTACAACAGCGGAAGCAATCAAAGGGGGTCTGAGTACAGACAAATCCATGGCTTAAGAAGCCGGAGAAAATAAAGAAAAGCGAAGCCCATCCACGTAGGTCTGGATCCTGCCCTGGTCCAGCTAACTACTCGTCTGCAGACTCGTCGAACTCCACAAAGTAGCCATCCTGGGAAGCATCGTAGTCGTAGTCGTACTCTGCGTAAACCACAGCCCCAACGAGGTCAGTACATCCAAGTACTGGCAAGCAAGACTCACAGTTCATCAAGGAGTTACCCGTCAACACAAGCATTGATGCTTGGGATCAACGGAAGAAAAGGGTAATATAAAAGTTGCTGCTGGCTGCTCTAACCAACTACAGAAAATAACTACAACTTCCGGCTAACAGAAAAGATAAGATCGAGGATTGTACCAACTGAAAGATATCTTCAACCAAACCCATCCTGGACCTCGCCCCTTATCCAAAGAAGCAATCCGAGGATAACTCACACAGTTGTAATAAGGTGAATCAAGTTATTGTGTGAATAACCTATTACTAGTCAGGTTATTAATCATTGGGTGAAACATGATTGTAAGTTATGTTGAAGTTGTCCTGAGTACTTGTTAGCCAGTACTTTCACCAAGTAATCCATAACCGCGGAAAACACGGCTTCTCGAGAAGATTATCCCTGCAGGGTTGCACCAATTTGGCCGTACACTCATGAATATCCCGCCAGATGGGATGCCTCCCACCAAGCGGGGCACTCAACACAACCAACCATTCTTCGCATCAAGCCCAAAGAACCTTGGGCGCACGGCTAATCAAGCCCAGAAGAAAATGGACCATCATAGCACTCTAAGACCGTGTCCCCCTATATGCCGACTACGAAAGTCCACCCTGCGCTGGGCTCGCAAAAACATGCATGCGGCAAATGGAAAACACGAACTAAATGAGGCGATTTGGACGAGATGCGAATCAGGTCAAGTTGAGGGGGGCGCCCATACTCGCTTCCCAAATGCGGGTAGTGCGCTCATCATGGATCAGTAGACAAGACCCTTTTCCTATTAGGGTCGACACTAGCAGGCTCCAAAACCACTCATGGGCCTCCTGCCGGTGCCTTATCATCAAATTATTATTACCATTAGCAATTAACAGGATTGATTGATTAACATCGAGCCCCCGGTACAAATAATAAGATAGTAACAGTAGTAACCGACAACAGACTCGAGTGAAAGCAACCCTAAGCATGCTAGATAATAACAGGCACAAGCAATGGCTGTAGGTATGGAGGTGGTGGCAATATCATGGCTCAAGGTATCATGTGATGGGTTCGGAGAACAAGCAACGATACATAGGGCTAGCAGTAGTAGACAGAAAGATAGTATCGACAACAAGTGTGGAAAGGAACTCGATGATTCATGTGAGTGATAACTTGCCTGGCAGCTCAGTCTCGTACTGGGCTAGGTCCTGAGTAGTGGTGTCGTAAGGCTCGTCGGTACCAACGTCGTCGTCTAATCGAGAAGAAGCAAAACAACAACGAAGGAAGACGGGCAATCAATACATGGCATAGGTGCACAAACATTGGATGATGCATGTCATGTTTAATAGATGCACCAAAATAACTTGCTTGACATGAAACACAAGTTTAAATGGATTCCACATGCAAAGGGTGCATATGGAAGCCCATGCTTGGAGTTGAATTAATTGTTCTATCACTAAGCATCATGTGTAAGTGACTTAGTATGATGCATGCATGATGAGGAACAATAAGATAACAAATTAAATGCAATTGGAATGATAGTTAACAATTTAGAAAGTATTTATTAAATTTGGAATTTTGTTACTTAAACATGGCACACAAATAAATGTTGTTTTCACCCATTTAAGGTGTGCAAAACAATTTACAAATTTTATATTTGGAAAGGTTATCAAATTTTAGTTGGATTACATGTTTCACAATTTGAAATTGGACTTTGGATTAATTATTTATGAATTAAACAATATTAAACAATTTTTTAATTGAATTAAACAAGAATTAAATGGTTTAGGCAATTTAAATTATTCAAACCAGAAAACAAAGTTTATATTTGAATAGAGCTATTCAAATTTGAAAACAGTATGAATTAGTTATGAATTATTTCAATTTGCATTTGAGTTATTCAAATTTGAAATTTAAATGTATTTTGAAAATTCAAAACAGAACACAAGTGGAATATTTGGAAAGTTTATAAAATTTGGATCAGAATGGACATCAAGTTTGTATTTATTGGGTTCATATTTTAAAAGTTATTGAATTTGCAAATTAGTTGTTTATTCTGCCCACTTTAAAAGAAAAGAAAAAATAACAGATTTGTGTTTAAACTTTTGTTACCGAGAGGGCTATACCCGCTGCCACTGCTCTGCGGGTCCAGGCCAGCGTGGCAGCCACGCAGGCGTGCGCAAGGTGAGGTGGCAGTGGCGGTCACCGACGAGTGGGCCTGCCCACGCGCGAACAAGGAAAAATAAACGGGGCAAACTGCGGCCGAGGGGGATCGATCCCTCGACCTGCAGCCCGCGAGCGAGGGAACAGGCCAGCTGCGCTCGCTTGCGTTTCGTGACAAGGTACAGGTGCGACGGAGTATAACATGTGTGTTGTGCGTTAACTGAATCTGTATCTGAATTGCGTTGCAGGTACAGCGCGGACTGAACTTCACCGGAGGCAACAGAGGCGGACGGTCTCCTGCCGCGGCCGCGCGGGGCGCTGCTCGCTGCCGCTGCTGCGGCGGAGCGGTGGCCGGCGTGTGCTGCTGTGCCCGAGGCAGGGAGAGGGTTGAGCGAGGAGGGAAGGGAGGCGATCGGGGGCTCACCGCGGCGGGTCGAACAGAGGGAGTCGTGGTCGAAGCAGCTCTGACGGCGGGCAGATAGAGGTCGACGGCGGCGAGGCTAGGAGCCTCCTCGGGCTCAACCGCGATGTCGAACCGGAAGAGGGGAAGTAGGCGGTTCCATTCCCGGTGGCGGTGGCGCCTCGAGGTGAGGGTGTGGCCGGCGACGAGGGGAAGAGGTGGCGCTCGGTGGACTGGTTTCAGAGATCGCCGGTGGGTTTTTTTCAGAGGAAATCAGAGAGCTTGGGGGGGAGAGGAAGAGAAGTGGCGGCGCAGAGGGGTGGAGCTTAGGGTTGAGGGGCAGGAGGAGGTGCTGCGGTGTTTTTATGGGCTCGAGTGGAGCTGTACGGCGGCCATCGGGAGCTCCAGAGAAGGATCAACGACGGAGGAGGGGTCGTACGCGTGACGTCAGAAAAGGGAGAAGGAAGACAGCGACGTGCGAGGGGGTATTGGGCTGGAAAAAAAACGGGCTGGGCTGAACCTTTAGTTGCTGCTGCTCTCCTCCCTGTTTTATCTTTTTATTTTTGTTTGTACTGTTTTTTTTTGTAGACAAGCAAATTGGAAACAAAACAAGATTTTGTTTACAGAAAATTTGGAATAAAAATAGGGTACATTTATTAGTGGAAAATGCAACCTTTTGGGTAGTTGTTGTTTTCAAAACTTTATTGTTTGCTTGCTATTTTAAAATTAACCAATTTAATTGAAAATTACCATAATACTTAATATTGGAAAATAAAGCCATTCCCACTAGGGTTTCCCCTAGGGTTTTGGAAGGGTTTAAATAGGGAAAAAGTTTGGTGAGTTGTTATGGTTTCAAATAGGTACTGATTTGAAACTTGGAAAAGATTTGAATTTAATTGGTGGAATTAAGTGAGTGAGTTGAGGCAACAATTTAAGAGTTGATCCAAATGAAACTAATTGGAAACAATTGATGTTTTTGGAATTGCAAATCTTTATTTGAAAGATTGTAACAGACAAGTGTGAAAACAAGATTTGATTCATTAAGAAAACAATGCAAACATAAGTAAAACAAATGCAATGATATGATGACATGATGCATTGCTTGAAAATAAACAAGAAAGTGAACCACTAAGGGATGTTTTCATACTTGGATGTTACAAAACGCCCCCCCTTGAAGGAATCGCGCCCCGAGATTCCCTACTGAGATGTGAAAAGGTCCGGATACTTCTTGCGAAGATCCTCTTCGGTCTCCCACGTTGCCTCTTTATCAGAATGATGCGACCATTGGACTTTCAAGAACTTGGTGCTCTTGTTGCGAGTCTTACGAACGGTCTCATCGAGAATTTTGATAGGGTGCTCCTCATAAGAGAGGTCATCTTGCAGTTCAATATCATCATGATCAACTGCACGATCAGGGTCCTTGAAGCACTTCTTGAGCTGTGACACGTGGAACACATCGTGCACTTGGGAAAGTTTTTCTGGAAGTTCAAGACGATAAGCATTCTCTGCACGTCTTGAGAGGATGTTGAAAGGGCCAATGTATCTTGGTGCAAGCTTTCCTTTCACACCAAAACGATGAGTGCCTCTGAGGGGAGTTACACGGAGATATGCCTTATCACCAGGTGCATAGACCATATCCCTGTGCTTGCTATCATAATAGCTCTTCTGACGAGACTGAGCAATCCTGAGATTGTCACGAATGATACGAACTTTCTCCTCGGCTTCCTTAACAATGTCAGGGCCTAAAAGTGAACGTTCACCAACTCCAGACCAATTGATTGGACTCCTGCATCTGCGGCCATACAGTGCCTCAAATGGTGCCATGCCTAGGCTTGCCTGGTAGCTGTTGTTGTAGGAGAATTCAGCATATGGAAGGCAATCCTCCCATTTCATGCCAAAGGAGAGACCACATGCTCTGAGCATATCCTCGAGAATCTGATTGACTCTTTCGACTTGCCCCTGAGACTGAGGGTGATAAGCTGTGCTGAACAGAAGTTTAGTGCCCAATGCTTCTTGAAAACTCTTCCAGAAATGAGAAGTGAAGATACTTCCACGGTCTGAGCTAATTTCCAATGGAACACCGTGAAGAGGAACAATCCTTGCTGTATAGAGCTCTGCTAACTGGCTAGCTGAGATAGTTTCCTTTACAGCGAAGAAGTGAGCAACCTTAGTGAGACGATCAATAACAACGAAGATTGCATCGTTGCCCTTCCTGGACTTTGGAAACTCAGTAACGAAGTCCATTTCAATCATGTCCCACTTCCACTCAGGAATTTTCAGAGGTTGGAGTAGACCTGCTGTCTTCTGATGGACTGCCTTAACACGTTGACAAACGTCGCATTCAGAAACGTATTGAGCAATTTCACGTTTCATGCCAGACCACCAATACAGAGTCTTGAGATCCTGGTACATCTTTGTACTTCCAGGGTGAATGGATAGAGGAGTTTCATGAGCCTCCTTAAGAATGATATCCTTTAGACTTTGAATCTGAGGGACTGCAATGCGTCCTTCGAAGAACACAGTTCCCTTGTCATCAATTGAGAAGGACTTGAACTTATCATTGCCTTCCTTGATTTGCTCTACCATCTTCTTGATTTCATTATCACGAAGTTGTTCAGAACGAATCTTGTCCTCGAGAGTTGGGCTGGCTGTCAAGCTAGCAAGGTATCCTTCAGGAACAAGACCAAGGTTTAGCTTCTGGAATTCTTCATGAAGTGGAGGTTGGCTTTCCATGATCATGAGATTATTGCAATAAGATTTGCGACTGAGAGCATCGGCCATAACATTAGCCTTGCCTGGAGTGTAAGAAATGGTGAGATCAAAGTCTTTAATCTTCTCAATCCATCTCCTTTGCCTGAGATTCAGATCTGGCTGAGTGAAGATGTATTTCAGACTCTTATGATCGGAAAAGATTTCAGTTTTGTTACCCAACAAGTATTGTCTCCATTTCTTGAGGGCAAACACAACTGCTGCAAGTTCAAGATCATGAGTGGGATAGTTTTGTTCATGTGGGTTCAACTGACGTGAAGCATAAGCGACAACTTGACGTTCTTGCATAAGAACTGCTCCTAGTCCTTGGAGAGATGCATCACAGAATATCTGGAAAGGTTTGGTAGTGTCGGGGCCAACTAGAACAGGTGTGGAAGTGAGTTTAGTCTTCAGGAGGTTGAAACTCTCATCACATTGTGGAGTCCAAACGAACTTTTTGTCCTTCTTTGTGAGATCAGTGAGAGGTTTAGCAATCTTGGAAAAGTTTTGGACGAATCGACGGCAATAGCTAGCCAAGCCAAGAAAACTTCTGACTTGCTTCACCGTCTTAGGGGGTTTCCAGTCAACAATTGCCTTAACCTTTTCAGGATCAATGGCAATGCCTTTGGCAGAGATGATATGACCAAGATATGCAACTTCTGGAATCCAGAACTCACATTTGGAAAACTTGGCATACAGACGATGCTCGCGAAGTTTCATGAGAGTGAGACGAAGGTGTTCTCCATGCTCTTCCTCGGATTTGGAGTAGACTAGAATGTCATCAAGATATACCACAACGAACTTGTCGAGGTATTCATGGAAGACAGAATTCATGAGTCTTGAGAACGTTGCCGGTGCATTGGTGAGACCAAAGGACATGACGGTGTACTCATATAGACCGTAACGAGTGGTGAAAGTTGTCTTAGGAATATCTTCCTTTCTGATCTTTATCTGATGGTAACCCATCCTCAAGTCCAACTTTGAGAATATTGAGGCTCTAGCAAGTTGATCAAAAAGATCATCGATACGAGGAAGTGGATACTTGTTCTTGATGGTTTTCTCGTTGAGAGGACGATAGTCAACCACGAGTCTTTTAGTTTGATCCTTCTTGGCAACAAACAGGGTTGGGCAACCCCAAGCGGAGGAACTAGGCTGAATGAAACCTTTGTCCATATACATATCGATTTGCTCCTTCAACAATTTCAGTTCAGGAGGAGCTATCTTGTATGGATGCTTAGAGATTGGAGCAGTACCTGGCTCAAGCTCGATCACGAACTCAACTGCTCTGTCCGGGGGCATCCCTGGCAACTCTTCTGGGAAGACGTCAGGGAATTCACAAACCACCGGAACATCCTCCATTGCAGGAAGGGGTTTGGCATCGAGGCTGAACAGCTGAACAGAACTTGATCCATATGGAGAATAGACTATCTGGCCCGAAGAGTGAGAGAGAGTTATTGACTTTTGAGCACAGTCAATTTTAGCTTTGTGGGTCTTCAACCAATCCATACCCAGGATGACATCAATGTCAGAATTTCCCAGCAACATGAGTGAAGCAAGGAATATGCGACCTCCAATTAGGATCTCATTGTCCATGCTTATCTTGGAAGTAATCATTTTAGTTCCCGGAGAGTGCACATAGATTTGATTGCTTAGCGGAACCAGAGCTAAATTGTACGTTGTAGCAAAGATCTTTGACACAAACGAATGCGATGCTCCAGTATCAAACAACACTTTAGCTGGAACAGAGTTTACGGGTAATATACCGAGAACGACGTCAGCAGCTTCCTCAGCTTTGTCGGCCTTGATATGGTTCACCCTCGCGTTCCTCCCGACAGGCCTGTTGTTGGAGTTGAAGGCTTTAGCCGGGGGAGCACGAACCATAGCCTGGTTGGTGTTGGGGCGAGGAGGTAGGGGTAGCTGCTTCTGAGTGCACTTATCAGCATAATGTCCAGTCTCCTTGCACTTGTAGCAAGTGATGATGCGAGAAGGACCTGGCCTTGGCTGCCCCATCGGGAACCTCTGACCCTGCATCTGAGATGGGTTGGGTGGGCGGTGACCAAAGCCTGGAGCAGCCTGGGCATTTGGAGCCCGAGTGACAGCACCATTTGGCACCCAGATGCGGCGCTTCTGCGGAGGGGTGGTCATGTTGGAGGAGGAACCACCCTCACGCGAGTGCTTGCGCGACTCTTCGAACGCCTTGCGCCCATTCTCCTCATTGAGCGCGGTGTTCACGAGCTCCACGAAGTCCTTGCACTTGATGTTGGTGAGAGCGTACTTCAGTTCCGGGTTAAAACCTCGGCGGAACCTTGCCATCTTCTTGGCTTCAGTGGACACTTCGTCACCAGCGTACCGAGAGAGACGATTGAACTCGTTCTGGTAGCCGAGGACGTCCAGCTTGCCCTGTCTGAGAGAGCAGAATTCCTCACGCATCCTTTCCATGAGACCATCCGGGATGTGGTGCTTCAGGAAGGCATCCTTGAAACAACCCCAGGTGATAGGAAAGCCAGCTCTCATGGTCTGGTAGTTCTCCCACCAAGTCGCTGCCTGACCCTTCAGTAGGTAGGTGGCATACTTGACCTTATCCTCTTCAGCAACATGAGCAATCTCCAGAGCCCTATCCATCTCCCTGATCCAGTCATCCGCATCCAGAGGCTCACGTGTTGCCACGAAAGCCCTCGGCCCCACGCTCAGAAACTCCTTAATGCTGACTCGAGGAGCATTCTGGTTGTGGTGCTGGTTAGCCTGGATCTGGGCCATCTGAGTCACCACTTGGGTCATCTGAGCTAACAGTTCCCCCATTGGTGGTGGCGGAGGCGGGGTGTTCCTGGTTGGAGGCATCCTGAACAGAAATGCATTTTAGCACAACAACAGAAACGGATAGACTTGGTAACCGAAAGATAGATTATTCCGACGCATGAATAGATAACCAACAGGTACATCATTACATGTTCAAATACATCAGAATCTCCAACATACCAATACATGGTTCGAAAACGAAAGGATAAACTAGACACAGCTAGTAATGGATACATCGGTACTCCCATGCTCATCACGCAGGACGGCGGCGAGTACGGCGAGTGGTACGGCGAGGAGGAGTCTGCGCACGGAAGTAGGTATCACGACGATCCATGTAGATAGGAACTGCTATGAGAGGGACCTTCGGTGTGGTGAAGTAGAAAGCATCCTCTCCCTGTGCTCCATAGAGAGGAATACCAGTGTAGCCAGCTCCAAGGTTGAGCAGTGGACCTCTGATCGGCTCGTAACCTCCAGCATCTGGCAGTGGAAAACCCGCTGGCTGAGTGAAACGCGCGAAGCGCTCGTCTCCAACGAAGTCTGTGGTGTACGTAGCCAGACGCGTCAACGCGAGGTGGAGCTGGGTCCTGACTGAGGCCAACTCCTGAGCAAGTGTGGAAGCAACGGCATCACTGTGCCTGGCGAACTGAGCAGTGGTCTGCAGCCTGGAGCTATCAGTCTCGTAGGTATCCATGTCGCTGTGGAGAGTGAAGTGAACTCCCGCTGCCGTGATGTAACCACGGGGAATGTGACGAAAACTGGACTTATCACACGCCCAGTAGTCAGCACGTAGTACAGTGAGAGCCACATACGCGACCTGCTGCACTGCCATGTCCACAGTGGTACCTACTGCCTCGTAGCTGTGGACTATGCTCCTGCCATCATCTGACACAATGTAGACGATGGCTCGGTAGGAAGTCTGGTCGAACTCGCGCTGGTGCTCGTAGACCTGGTACTCTGGTGCCCAACGGAACCCCAGATAGGTAACCAAGTCCCTCAGCGTCTCCGGAAAACCAGCAGTGTCCTCACAACGGGTCATGCGAACCACCTGCGGGTAGTAGCTGAGACCCATCTGCAGATTATTTTGGAATTTGGTTAGACTCCGGTAGAAACAATGGAAGTGGAAACAACAACAAGTTTCAATGGACGATAGGCTCTTGAGAGAAAGCATGATATTGAAGCAACATCGGGAAAACGAGACCCAAAAGTCCTAAGGTACTACAGAGAACCCAAAACGCGTGAAATCCTAACTTGAAAGGTTGGGTGAGAACAGAAAACAACGTTTCACTTCCTTACCAGAAAAGGGTGGGTGGGTGGGGAAAGAAGAAAAATGGAAGAATTCCTACTCTCACGTTTCATTTTTCCTATATAGCTACAAAATAGTTTCTAGACTCAACTGCGACCAGTAAAAGGGATCCTACAGGCAGACAGGCTCTGATACCATTTGTCGCACCCCAAGGTTTCTAGAGGATACTCCTCGCACGAACTGGAAGTCAGGTACTTGGATTATGGGGCAAACATGCTCCCACGTCCCAGCTTCCTGGTAGGCCTGCGCTTATGCGCGACAACACAAGCCCTGCTTCCACCGTCGAGGTAAACTATCCGCTAGGAACCTAAAGGCACTACTGTCGACGTACTTCATAATCAAACACGCACGGTACGTCAACAGTTTGGTACGAATGATAACACAGAATGTCTCTAAGACACAAAAGAATGAAATAAGGGCAACTGGCCTTCACTAAGGCAGAAAATATCGAATACAGACATCCAGAGGACACATGTCCCAACAAATCATCCATTACAACAGCGGAAGCAATCAAAGGGTCTGAGTACAGACAAATCCATGGCTTAAGAAGCCGGAGAAAATAAAGAAAAGCGAAGCCCATCCACGTAGGTTCTGGATCCTGCCCTGGTCCAGCTAACTACTCGTCTGCAGCGTCGTCAAACTCCACGAAGTAGCCGTCCTGAGAAGCATCGTAGTCGTAGTCGTACTCTGCGTAAACCACAGCCCCAACGGGGTCAGTACATCCAAGTACTGGCAAGCAAGACTCACAGTTCATCAAGGAGTTAACCGTCAACACCAGCATAGATGCTTGGGATCAACGGAAGAAAGGGGGTGATATAAAAGTTGCTGCTGGCTGCTCTAACCAACTACAGAAAGATAACTACAAGTTCCGGCTAACAGAAAAGATAAGATCGAGGATTGTAACCAACTGAAAGATAACTTCAAACAAACCTATCCTGGATCTCGCCCCTTATCCAAAGAAGCAATCCGAGGATAACTCACACAGTTGTGAATAGGTGAATCAAGTTATTGTGTGAATAACCTATTACTAGTCAAGTTATTACTCATTGGGTGAAACATGGTTGATAGTTAGGTTGAAGTTGTCCTGAGTACTTGTTAGCCAGTACTTTCACCAAGTAATCCATAACCGCGGAAAACACGGCTTCTCGAGAAGATTATCCCTGCAGGGTTGCACCAATTTGGCCGTACACTCAAGAATAGCCCGCCAGATGGGATGCCTCCCACCAAGCGGGATACTCTACACAACCAACCATTCTTCGCATCAAGCCCAAAGAACCTTGGGCGCACGGCTAATCAAGCCCAGAAGAAAATGGACCATCATAGCACTCTAAGACCGTGTCCCCCTATATGCCGACTACGAAAGTTCCACCCTGCGCTGGGCTCGCAAAAACATGCATGCGGCAAATGGAAAACACGAACTAAATGAGGCGATTTGGACGAGATGCGAATCAGGTCAAGTTGAGGGGGGCGCCCATACTCGCTTCCCAAATGCGGGTAGTGCGCTCATCATGGATCAGTAGACAAGACCCTTTTCCTATTAGGGTCGACACTAGCAGGCTCCAAAACCACTCATGGGCCTCCTGCCGGTGCCTTATCATCAAATTATTATTATTACCATTAGCAATTAACAGGATTGATTGATTAACAACGAGCCCCGGTACAAGATAATAAGATAGTAAAAGTAGTAACCGACAACAGACTCGAGTAAAAGCAACCCTAAGCATGCTAGATAAGAACAGGCACAAGCAATGGCTGTAGGTATGGAGGTGATGGCAATATCATGGCTCAAGGTATCATGTGATGGGTTCGGAGAACAAGCAACGATACATAGGGCTAGCAATAGTAGACAACAGATAACATCGACAACAAGTGTGGAAGGAAAACTCGATGATTCATGTGAGTGATAACTTGCCTGGCAGCTCAGCCTCGTACTGGGCTAGATCCTGAGTAGTGGTGTCGTAAGGCTCGTCGGTACCAACGTCGTCGTCTAATCGAGAAGAAGCAAAAACAACAACGAAGGAAGACGGGCAATCAATACATGGCATAAGTGCACAAACATTGGATGATGCATGTCATGTTTAATAGATGCACCAAAATAACTTGCTTGACATGAAACACAAGTTTAAATGGATTCCACATGCAAAGGGTGCATATGGAAGCCCATGCTTGGAGTTGAATTAATTGTTCTATCACTAAGCATCATGTGTAAGTGACTTAGTATGATGCATGCATGATGAGGAACAATAAGATAACAAAATTAAATGCAATTGGAATGATAGTTAACAATTTAGAAAAGTATTTATTAAATTTGGAATTTTGTTACTTAAACATGGCACACAAATAAATGTTGTTTTCACCCATTTAAAGTGTGCAAAACAATTTACAAATTTTATATTTGGAAAGGTTATCAAATTTTAGTTGGATTACATGTTTCACAATTTGAAATTGGACTTTGGATTAATTATTTATGAATTAAACAATGTTAAACAATTTTTTAATTGAATTAAACAAGAATTAAATGGTTTAGGCAATTTAAATTATTCAAACCAGAAAACAAAGTTTATATTTGAATAGAGCATTCAAAATGGTGTGAAAAACATATTTTATTTGTATTATTTGAAAACAGTATGAATTAGTTATGAATTATTTCAATTTGCATTTGAGTTATTCAAATTTGAAATTTAAATGTATTTTGAAAATTCAAAACAGAACACAAGTGGAATATTTGGAAAGTTTATAAAATTTGGATCAGAATGGACATCAAGTTTGTATTTATTGGGTTCATATTTTAAAAGTTATTGAATTTGCAAATTAGTTGTTTATTCTGCCCACTTTAAAAGAAAAGAAAAAATAACAGATTTGTGTTTAAACTTTTGTTACCGAGAGGGCTATACCCGCTGCCACTGCTCTGCGGGTCCAGGCCAGCGTGGCAGCCACGCAGGCGTGCGCAAGGTGAGGTGGCAGTGGCGGTCACCGACGAGTGGGCCTGCCCACGCGCGAACAAGGAAAAATAAACGGGGCAAACTGCGGCCGAGGGGGATCGATCCCTCGACCTGCAGCCCGCGCGCAAGGGAACAGGCCAGCTGCGCTCGCTTGCGTTTCGTGACAAGGTACAGGTGCGACGGAGTATAACATGTGTGTTGTGCGTTAACTGAATCTGTATCTGAATTGCGTTGCAGGTACAGCGCGGACTGAACTTCACCGGAGGCAACAGAGGCGGACGGTCTCCTGCCGCGGCCGCGCGGGGCGCTGCTCGCTGCCGCTGCTGCGGCGGAGCGGTGGCCGGCGTGTGCTGCTGTGCCCGAGGCAGGGAGAGGGTTGAGCGAGGAGGGAAGGGAGGCGATCGGGGGCTCACCGCGGCGGGTCGAACAGAGGGAGTCGTGGTCGAAGCAGCTCTGACGGCGGGCAGATAGAGGTCGACGGCGGCGAGGCTAGGAGCCTCCTCGGGCTCAACCGCGATGTCGAACCGGAAGAGGGGAAGTAGGCGGTTCCATTCCCGGTGGCGGTGGCGCCTCGAGGTGAGGGTGTGGCCGGCGACGAGGGGAAGAGGTGGCGCTCGGTGGACTGGTTTCAGAGATCGCCGGTGGGTTTTTTCAGAGGAAATCAGAGAGCTTGGGGGGGGAGAGGAAGAGAAGTGGCGGCGCAGAGGGGTGGAGCTTAGGGTTGAGGGGCAGGAGGAGGTGCTGCGGTGTTTTTATGGGCTCGAGTGGAGCTGTACGGCGGCCATCGTGAGCTCCAGAGAAGGATCAACGACGGAGGAGGGGTCGTACGCGTGACGTCAGAAAAGGGAGAAGGAAGACAGCGACGTGCGAGGGGGTATTGGGCTGGAAAAAAAACGGGCTGGGCTGAACCTTTAGTTGCTGCTGCTCTCCTCCCTGTTTTATCTTTTTATTTTTGTTTGTACTGTTTTTTTTTTGTAGACAAGCAAATTGGAAACAAAACAAGATTTTGTTACAGAAAATTTGGAATAAAAAATAGGGTACGTTTATTAGTGGAAAATGCAACCTTTTGGGTAGTTGTTGTTTTCAAAACTTTATTGTTTGCTTGCTATTTTAAAATTAACCAATTTAATTGAAAATTACCATAATACTTAATATTGGAAAATAAAGCCATTCCCACTAGGGTTTCCCCTAGGGTTTTGGAAGGGTTTAAATAGGGAAAAAGTTTGGTGAGTGGTTATGGTTTCAAATAGGTACTGATTTGAAACTTGGAAAAGATTTGAATTTAATTGGTGGAATTAAGTGAGTGAGTTGAGGCAACAATTTAAGAGTTGATCCAAATGAAACTAATTGGAAACAATTGATGTTTTTGGAATTGCAAATCTTTATTTGAAAGATTGTAACAGACAAGTGTGAAAACCAGGTTTGATTAAGTTTGAATTTTATTATGAAACAATGCAAACAGAAATAAAAATGAGAATGATGCCATGATGCATTGCATAAATTAAACAAATAAGTAAAACAACTAAGGGTTTTCATACTTGGATGTTACACACACACCCTAGACTAATGTGAGTGTTGGCTGATGACACGGTTCCACTTGTCATGGGCATGGTGATGCCATTCTAACGTTCACGGACTTGGCTAAAGAGTTTAGCAAGTCGGACTGACCCACATTGAGATGCAACGATCAAGTCGTCATTTGCATGTCTCAATCAATGTAATCCTTAGACCTGAGGTTGTCGCATAATCCGAGTTGCGGATCACCGACTTAGGTCCTGTCAAACGTTGTTCTGTGACAAGGCAACTATAAAGGCAGAGTTCGGGTCGAATGAGAAGCAAGCTGCGTGATGTGGATAATCAAGATGGGATTTTGCCCCTCCTAATGGAGAGATATTCTCTGGGCCCTCTCGAGTGATATGATTCAGGAAGCATGGCCATGCGCGACTCAGTTAAGTGTTAACTGTGTCGGTTGACTAAGAGTTAGTCAGACGAATCACATGTCACAGATCGAGAAGAGAGTTGAGCTATTTAAGGGATGACGATAAATCGCCTATAGCTCGACAAGGTATATCGTGAGGCAAAAGGGACTAAGATGAATATCACATTGAAAGGTATGCCGTCATGACTCAATGGTACTTGGGAGTTGGCACGTTCTGCTAGGAGCCGCTACCGATTGATCGATTGGGAGTTGGACTCCAATCGTGTCCAAGTCGCCATGAGCCTGCAGGGTCGCACACTTAAGAGCGGGAGCAAGTATTGGTTGGGTTGGACCCGAACCGGAAATGGACTGAGTTAGTGAGTCGGACTCACAGAGGGAATGGGCCACAAGTGTTGTGCAGCCCATTACCATACGCTATATAAAGAGAGGCGCAGGTTGCCCAGCGGGCACGTTAGTCCACTCTCCCATGCGTTGGGAACCCTAGCCCCACTCAGTCCAGCCGCACCGGACCTAGCAGTCCGCCGTCGGAGCTCCTCCTCGTACGTGTGGATACCGACAGAGGTGCTGTACGTTCAGCACTTCGACGTTCGAGGGATTGGATCGGCCGGATCGGATCGTGGGACTGCACTGCCCCGACGCGCTGCATCGATAATCCGCACCTGCGCGTCTAGTGGTAATACTCGTGGCCTTCTACCTCGGCTAGATCTTGGAAGTACCGCGTAGGAAAAGTTTTCATTTATTTCTACGCGTTCCAACATGTATTCCAAAGACACCATCACTCCCTGTGTTATGGCCTCACCCGCGTCGGATTCCCTCTTCCCGGTTCCATGACTGCTCACACACCCCGGAACTCCCAGATCTGACGGACCGGGGGGAACTTTGCAAATAGGTGGGCCATACCATTGACTTGGGTGTTCCTGGGGCCTAACATGACACAACCAAGCAACTAGTTCCACTTTTCTACCCCTTCTGGCTCACGTAGAGGGGCCAGGACGGCAGTTCCGTCTTTTTCTACAGCGGGGCTACGGTTTCACCGGAGAGGGGCTCAGGAGCGTCTGAATCCCACCAAGTCCCATGGTATTCCATAAAATGTGTTTTAGAGTGTTCCATGTGTCTTGGATGCCAAAGATACCATCACTCCCTATGTTATGGCCTCACCGGCGTCGGGTTCCCTCTTCCGGGTTCCACGACTGCTCTCACACCCCGAAACTCCCGGATATGACGAAACGCGGGGAACCTTGCCAATAGGTGGAACCTAAAATTTTCTTGGGTGTTCCTTGGGCCTAACATGACACAACCAAGCAACTAGTTCCACTTTTCTACCCCCTTCCGGCTCAGGTAGAGGGGTCAGGACCACAATTCCGTCTTTTTGTACAGGGGGCTAGGGTTTCACCGGAGAGGGGCTCCGAAGCGCCTGAATCCCACCAAGTCCCATGGTATGCCATACCATGTGTGTTAGAGTGTTTGATGTGTCTTGGATGAAAAAGATACCATCACTCCCTGTGTTATGGACTCACCGGCGTCAGATTCCCTCTTCCGGGTTCCAGGACTGCTCACACCCCGAAACCCCAGATCTGACGGAATGGGGGGAACCTTGCCAATAGGTGGGCCCTACCATTGTCTTGGGTGTTCCTTGGGACTAACATTACACAACCAAGAAAATAGTTCCACTTTGCTACCCCCTTACGGCTCACGTAGAGGGGCCAGGACGGCAGTTCCGTCTTGTTCTACAACGGGGCTATAGTTTCACCGGAGAGGGGCGCCGGAGCGTCTGAATCCCACCAAGTCCCATGGTATGCCATACCATGTGTGTTAGAGTGCGCCATGTTTCTTGGATGCCAAATATCCCATCACTCCCTATGTTATGGCCTCACCGGCGTCGGATTCCCTCTTCCGGGTTCGAGGACTGCTCACACCCCGAAACTCCCGGATCTGATGGAACGGGGGGAACCTTGCCAATAGTGTCGTGGTGGTATCACGGCAGATGCCATGGGATGGCTAAAGTTGGGGCCGATGGACGCTGGAGGTGCTCGGGGAGGGATCACACGGCGAGTAGCCTCGTGGAGTAGATCACAAACAATGCAAGCACCAAGATCTTACCCAGGTTCAGGGCCCTCGTGTGGAGGTAACACCCCTACTCCTGCCTTTCTCTTTATATGTGTGTTACCGAGTAGCCACAGTACAATCAGGCCTTCAGCCGAGTAGCCACTCTTCTCTCTAGTTCTTTCTGCGAGTAGTGAAGCGATCCAGAGCGTCAACCCTCGCACAGGAGGAGGCGGGGAACCTTATATACTGGTGCCCAGCCGAATAGAAAACAACTATCAGGTACAGCGAGATGTGACAGGAGCCCTGCAGAACCGCGCACGCCTCCGGGTTGTCGCTGACACTCGCCACGTAAGTCGTTACGCCGTTCGGAGATGGGACCTGTCCACCCTTGTCAGTGAGATAGGGTAGGCCCATAGCCTTGTCCTGTCCCCTTTGTCAGTGACAGGACTAGACAGGCGCCTACATCACTATAGCCACGTCGTGGTGCGGATAGTCACGTACTCCGTAAGTTGAACCGCATGATGTACTGACACAGGATACGCGGGATCCTGTGTCAGAACGGCTCCATTGACTTCTGGTCCGAGTAGGAATCCATTCCCTCTACCCGGACAACTTCCTCTACTCGGAAGAATATAACTTCCTTGATTCTTCCTTCTGGCCATTGGTAGGTACGACCGAATAGCTGTCCACCGGGTAGCGGGTACCGGGTAGCTAGCCAACTTGGTAAAACTGCTCTTCTGATCTTGCCTTTAGTATTTGCCTTACCCCTACTCGGGGGTAACCCCCCGACATTAGTCCCCGAAGCTGGTAGAGTCCTTCGAACTTGTTCACTGGGCCCTTCCAGCTTAAGAACAAAACTTGTCTTCGAATGGTAAGATGCCGAGTAGTACGTCCGAGTAGCCCTTATCCTTGGCTTGAATCTCTTCTTCTCCGAGTAGAACCATTTCTCTTCTCTGATGCCGAGTAAAAAGACTTAGCGAAATCCTCGAAACACAATCCCGCCTCAATCGGTGCGAATCCACCTCTGCGTGTCGCAACGGGGCACGTGCCGCACCCCTATCACTCCGACGCCTCGGTGGCTGGGCGGTGGCAGGCCACGCGCCCATAACTGCGGCCAGGGCCCACCAGCCCGTTATGTCACTTCAGCCGCAGTAAATCGCCCACGATCTCGACGTGGGATTAACTGCGCCCATTACGCGCGCAACACGCGCTGCGTGCGTTTCTAACCGGTTCGCTTCCCACGTCGCACGATCTCTCTGCGGGATTGATCCCACTAAGTCCGCTGGTAACGGCAACTCGAGGGGAGAGATAAATACCCCCTCGGTAACTCCTCCTTCTCTTTCCTGCTCACTTCCATCTTCCACCCCTTCGCTTCTCCACCGCCGCAGAGCACGCCGCCACCGCAAATCTCTGCTGTGCCGCTGCTCCACGCACCGCCGGAGAGACAAAGAGTACCCCTTCCGCCCAAATTTTCCACCAATCTTCCGCCGTTCTCCTCATCTCGATGGCTCGTGGAGACGACGACGCTGCCGCCCGCACCGGGTGGGAGGGCTCTGATGTCACGGCGGAGGACTGCCAATGGCTAGTCAACACCCGCCGTGTCCCTCCCGGTGTGCAGTGCCGGCAGCCGGACAACGAAATCGTCCCCACGCCATGGAAAGACGAGTTCGTCGTCTTCCTCGTGCACTTCAAGCGCGGATTCGGACTCCCCGTCTCCGACTTCTTCAAGGAGTTCCTCAACAATTTCGGGTTGCAGCCACACCATCTCCCCCCCAACGCCATGGTGATGCTCGCCTTCCACGTTGTGGTCTGCGAGGCGTTCCTCGGCGTGTACCCAACTATTCATAGTTGGGCGCGCTACTTCTTCTTCCGGAAGCAGAGCATCCCCAACCCGGGGAACACGGAGAGCACTCGCGCCATGACGATGAAGGGGAGCGCCATGATGCTCTAGCGCTCCACGTGTAGCCACCCGCGCGTTAAGTCCTCTACGTCAAGAACGTACCCACCAAAGAAGGAGGGCCAATCCAGGACCGGATAGGGCTCCCTAGGTGGAAGAATGCGAGGCCGACCCAGCAGAACTGGGGCTACAACCCGAAGAACAAGATTGAAGACCTTGTTCAACTCGAGTCGCGCCTCGCCGAGTTGAAGGAAGAAGGATTCCGCCGCGACGATCCCCTCGCGTGCTGGATCTCGCGCCGGGTGCTCCCGCTTCAGCGCCGCTCCCACAAAATGTGCTACATGGGAGGGCCTCGGGACTGCACGAGGACCACCACATTCGAGTTGAGCACCGCAGACGTCGCCATCTGGGCGAGGTCCATCGCGCACACGACCCTCTCCGACACCTGGCAGTACGGCTTCGTGCCGTATAGCCGTGCCAAGCCTATCGAAAAGGTTAGACTTATGTGCTTTATCTTTACACTATGATACCGAGTAGAGCGTCCTAGATACTCTGGTAGGCTTCATAAGCTTTGTGTTTGCATGCCCTGCCGAGTAAAAACTCTTAGCTTAATACGCTTTATGCTTGCATGCTATTCCGAGTAGAATAACTGAAACGAATATGCTTTGTGTTTGCATGTCTTTTCGGGTAGAATTCCTTAGCCTTATATGCTTTGTGTTTGCATGCCTCACCGGGTAGAAATCCTTAGGCTTATATGCTTTGTGTTTGCATGCCTCACCGGGTAGAACTCCTTAGGCTTATATGCTTTGTGTTTGCATGCCTCACCGGGTAGAACTTCCTTAGTTCAGAACTCAACTTATTCGTGCCATTTGCTTGTCTTTCTAGCATCTCGATCGCCAGGCTGAGGAGGATGAAGAGCGCTTCGAGGCCAACTGGAGCAGTGACAGAGAGGAGGACGACGAGACCACCTACGATACCCAGGACACCCTCTGCATCCCCCACGCCGAGCAGCCGGGTAAGCATCAAGTCGACACATCCATTCGGGACTGGTCCGAGGATGACGAAGGTGACCAAGTTCGCCTCTCTGAGCGCGAATAGCGCAATCCAATTCCCTTTTCCATTTCTCACTTCCTTCTTCTTTCCTACTCTACAGAAGATGCCGAGCATGAGGATGACGATGAGACCGAGGATCCCATCGACGTCCAGCCCATCTCTGTGGCCGCTCCCACTACACGAAAACGGACGGGCCGCGGTGCCCAAGAACCCACAGCCAAGAAGCCCAAGAAGATCGAGAAGAAGAAGAAGACAACCACCGCCAGAAGGCAACTCCCCACCCGCAAGGGGTAAGTAACCTTCATCCAAGTTGCATTCCGCTGCTGCTTCTCGGTGTTCTCTTCCCCTTCTCTGTTTCTGAACCTCCTTTTTCTTCCAGCGACCCTCTAGATGCAGACGCTGCCGCAGCCCCCACAAGCTCCAAGAGGAAGTTCGTCATCGACATAGAAAAACTCGTCGATCTCTCCGAGGAGGACAATGAGAGCTTGCATCAGGATAGGGCACGTGCGCCCTCTCCTGTAAAGATGGAAGAAGAGGACACCGGCGCCGAGAACACTGGCGCAGGTGACCAAGACGACAAGAATTTGGAACAACACTCCTACGCGGATCAGAGCGCGCAGGACGCTGCCCACGATGAGACACCTCCTTCTCCCCCAGCTGCCTCAGCTGGGGGGAAAACAGACCAAGACCCCGAGAACCAGAACCGCGCCGCCCTTGAGCGGCCGGATGACCGCACCGAGCAGCAGGAAGAACATGCTGCAGCTCACGAAAACCCCGCGGCCACGCCGCGGGTAGAAGAACAAGATGAGGCCAGACCTGATCCCGCTGCCGAGCAGCGGGTTGAGAAGACGGTGGTGGAGCCCGTGCTCCAGAGCCAGGCGCAGCCGGACGTTGCGCAGGGTAGCCAGCCCCCTGTGCCGCCTACCCAGCAGGCCACTCCACCAAAACAAAGCTCCACCAAGACTGCGACCAAGACCGCATCTCTGCAGCCGTCTCCTCCCACAACCAAGACTGCATCAAAGCCTGCTGCCAAGAAGACCGAGAAGATTGAAGCCGCGCCCGCGCCAAGCTGCGCGTGATACTGCCCTGATGCCACCGCCCAAGTCAACTGGACAACCAGCTGCGAAGAGCACGCAACTCACCATCGGCGCTTCCGGTGGATCTGCTGGCGCAAGCGCATGGTCAAGTGCACAAGCCAGCTGGCCCCAATACGTGTTGTCTGGATCCCAGCAATACGACATCTCCTTGTCCAAGGGCGAGAAGAAGATCTCCGCTTTGAAGGGCGGCCCAGCCCAGGCAGTGGACTCCAAGCTGAAGGCCAAGAAGCCCATCGAGATCTACTCGCGCGAAGCGGGTGAGGATGATATTGACGGGGGGATGATAACCCGGTATGCCAGGCTCCGGGGAATAACCCGGCCCAAAGGATGGTATACAGGATCCGGCTGTGGTAAAGATGTTCGTGGAGGCCCAGGCTCGTGGGCCTAATGGCCCGAATTATGGATATTGTAAAGGAAAATTAGGGTTAGCACGCCGTGTATGGGTAGGACCCGGGTGTGCCTTGTAAAGTAAGTTAGGGGGTACGGGTACTATATAAACCGACCCCCGGGTATAGATTGAGAGAGAGATCTAAGAACCCTAGCAATATCGTGTGGTATCGAGTATCCAGTGTAAACCCTAATCGAGTTATTGTATCGAGAATAGAGATCCGGCGACTTCGATTGCCGGCTGTCAGATCAAGCTGTACCATGTCTTCCCTTGAGCTAAACCCTCTCCCGAGCGCCTGTGTCGACTTGCCCCAAGATCAGTTACCCCTGGTAACATCTGCCGTGATTATCCCACGACAGTTGGCGCCCACCGTGGGGCCTGCGTCCAAAGGTGTCTACATCACGGGAGAAGCTCGGAAGGGCATGGAGAATCTTGTCATCGGCGAGATCTACATCGACCACGAAGGAGAAAAGGTGGTGGACGATTCCGGCTGGGGGCCGGAGTCGGATCACCTCGAAACCGGATCCGTCGTAACAATCGGCCGGATCAACGTCTTCATCGGCATGGTATGTGCTACCAATTCGGTCCCTGACAGCGTTGGATCTGATTCTATGCCAGGAAAAGCCACGTCTATCCGATCAATGATGAAGAATCAACGGGAACGACATATCCGGCAGAAGAACCCATCGCGGAGTGGGAACAGCCGGAGGAGCCGGCATGGACCCCACGCGACCGGGGTCCAAGGAGAAGATGACACCGGGTCTATCCTGGATCTACTGGAAAACCGGTATGAGGAGAACGGTGAGGAGGAACAGCCTGAATTTACACCGGATATCGCGCGCCGAGTTGCAGTCTATGCAGCCCCCGCGGCCAATCAAGGAAACACAGCCGCGGCACCAGTCGGGGCGGCTCAGGCAGTGGCCCAGCAACATGGCGCGGTTAACGGAGACCCGGTCTTGACCCGGGTCGATGGAGAGTCAGCATCGGTCACCAGTCGCGCAGCAGATGAGGAGCAACACGCCAACATGTTCGGGTTTCAAGCCAATCAGACACCAGGGGCGGGTCCCCCGAATCCGCGTCACCCGGCCCTGTTCGATAATAATTTGATTTTGGATCCTACAGTCCTCGCCACTGTTATCACCCCAGAAAACGCGGCAGAGCGTGTTAGAGATCTGGACGTGGCTCGTCGTGCATTGGAACAGCAAAGAAGGCAAGTGGAAGCAGATAGACAGGGGATGGCCACCCGACGGCGCGAGCTAGACGCGTTGGAAACCCGGCTTCGAGAGGAAACGTCCAGGATACATCAAAGGCACCACACCAGGCTGCCAGCAACGGGCGGGGTTATTAATCCGGCTAATTTGTTCATCACGCCTCAGGACCAACCGATACCAGTGGTGAACCAGGGAACCGCACCCCAACAGACAACAGCAGCGACACATCCGGCGAATGAACGGACCGGGTTACCCCCACCGCAAACCAGAGTCACAACCGGCAACGATCTACTGCCGCCGCCACCATCACGATTCCGCACGCCAGCTGGCCACTACAACAATCCTATGGACAACGTATATGCGGCGACACTCGCATTGAATCAAATACCTGTGGGACAGTCACCCCATGCAGAGAAGACTCGGCAAGCCATCGAGCTGTTGCACACTGCGGTGGCGCAGCAAGCCAATTACCCGGATCACAGAAGCGGAATGCACGGGACGCCATATGTCAGCCAGCAGCAAGGGAATTTACAAACGAGTTCGGCGCGGCGGAGGGAAGAGCAGCAGCAAATGCCGCCTCCTCCCCGCGCTCAGGCAGTATCAGCAGCACAGGCCGTCGTGGACAGTTCTAGGGCTCGGAGGGCCGCGGCCGGGTCTGCAGCGCATGGACCTCCCGCAGCACAGCGCCCAGACGCGCCCCCCGCGGCATCACACGTTTCCAGGGCAAGGCCGACTTCAATCATTCTTGCGGGGCCCAAGTGTCTCTCGGACAATATTAGAGCTGAACCTTACCCGGAAAAGTTCAAAGAGCCAGGTAAAGTAGTGAATTATGAGCCAACCATGGATCCCGAAACGTGGCTAAGCAGTTACGAGATGGCAATGTCAATCCGCAACGCGTCCGAGAACCTCCAAGCCAAATTCATGTATCTGATGATGTCTGAAGGAGCAGCAAAATTGTGGTTCACCAATCTACCAGAGGGATCGATCAAGTCTTGGGAGGAATTGAAGACCGCGTTTATCAAGCACTTTCACGGGACCTGCAGGAAATTATTCACCATTGATGATCTAGAGCGATGCGTCCAAAAGAAGGGAGAATCGGCGCGCAGTTGGGTGCGCCGGGTTATGGAGATACTTCACTCATCCACAGACATCCAGCCCAAGGATGCACTACAAGCCATGGCAAAAACATGCAAGTATATACCTTTAGTGCAAAAGTTAACTCGCATGAAGTCCAGTCGAAATGCGTCAGAAGTCACAATGGGAGAATTGATGGATGCGTGCAACAAACACGCTGCGACAGATACCACAGAAGAAGAAGCTGATGACAAGAAGACAAAAGCAAACACAAGCGGTAATGGAAGAACCGGCAACGGAACAGCGTCAGGACACAATGGAAATAGTCAGAACAAGCGCCCCTTCGAAGGAGGCTCCGAGTTTGTCGCTAACACCGAAGCCGGGTCTTCAAGGCCAAGAGCAGAAGGAAATTTCAACGGAGGTAACCACCATGGAGGAAACTATCAAGGTCTACCAAGGCCGGGTAACAATTGGGACATATTCAGAATGGCATGTCCCAAGCACATCAGGAATGGCAGGCCAGCTAACCACTCCCTAGAACAATGCGCCGATTTGCAAAGATGGAAAAATGATGAAGTGCACAGAGCTATGCGAGGTGCAGGGCGGGGAGGAGGACCGGGTCCAGGGGCAAACCCGGGCAACGGCCCACCCCCAGCTGGTAACCCGGCGGCTGGAAATCAAGGTAATAACCAAGGGGGGGCAGGAGGCTTCCAGGCTAACCCCAAACAATTGGGTCAATATCATGTGCATACCACAGGAGGATCTAACAAGGACAAAAAGATACTGAAGCAAGCAGTCAACTCAGTTTCGTTAGCCGTTCCGAGATACTTGAGATGGTCAGAACAGGAGGTAATATGGAGCAGAAGGGATCACCCAGAAAGAGTGGAACACCCAGGAGTCTTGGTACTAGTAGTCGCACCGCAAGTTAATGGGTACGAACTAAAGAAGGTTTTAATGGATGGTGGAAGCAGCATCAATATACTGTATTGGGAAACCTTCCTACGTATGGGTCTCAAGGAATCTCAACTGCAAAAAAGCTCAACAGTTTTTCATGGAATAGTGCCGGGTCATTCAGCATGCCCCGAGGGAAAAATCGCATTGGAGGTAGCTTTCGGAGAATCAAAGGATAACTATCGAATTGAGTGGCTCACCTTTGAGGTAGTGAAATTACGCAGCCCCTATCACGCGCTGTTCGGAAGGCCGGCTTATGCCAAATTCATGGCTAGGCCGTGTTATGTATATCTACAGCTAAAAATCCCGGGTCCCAAGAAGACTATAACTATACACGGAAATCGAGACATAGCCGCTGAATGCGACGAAGGCGATGCAGCAATGGCCGAGCAAGCTTGCAGAAAGGAAGAACTCAAGCACTATCGGTCTCAAGCAGACCCGGAGGACAGAACTACATCAAAGAAGCCAAATACTGAAGGCGAAAAAGCAAAGTCCAAGGTAACGCAAGATGCTAAAATGGTGGCCTTAATCGAAGTTGACTCTCCCAAGCAATCTGCTGTAAAGGAAGAAGTTACACGGCCGCCCACAACCAGCAAAGTCATGGAGACACCCCACCCGGGTTGGCTGGCAAACCCGGTACTCATCAGGAAAAAGTCCAACTTATGGAGGATGTGCATTGGTCAAGCCGGATCAGGACCAGTGCTTACAAAGAGCTGAGTAATGTAACGGGCGGCAGGTTTCAGACGCGCTCTTTTCCTACCCAGGGTACCTAAGGGGACTAGAAGGTTTTTAATGAGGCGGCCTGCTGACCCAAAATTTCTGGTATCAATAAAGAGATGGTTATCAAGTCCTATGTCTTTTCGCCTTTATCACAAGTAAGTAGTATCCATACGACATCAGTAATTCAGTATCATCATCAAAAGCATCGAGTGCATGTAGGTCTTGGGGGGTTGGTTGCCCAAGTAACCAGCCGCTAACCCAAATGACCCGGCATTGGTGTCTATAAGTTGTAAGGGCCGACTACTCGCAAACGGGTACGGCTGCAATCTTATGACTGGGCAGAGGAGCCAACTTTTCTTGACTTTTCTTACTTAAGCTCGATGTGACTCGCACTAAAAGTGGCATGATTCGTTCGCTTATGATTACAATCAGCCGTGAAGCCCAATGGGACTCGCCTGACTCTGTTTTCATACAGATGTAACAACATGGTATCCACGCGAAAGCCGGCTTATAGTATAAGATAGTCAAAAGGGTCATCTAAACCACAAGTTTATGCAGAGTACAAGGCTGATAAGCCGGAAACTCAGTGATTATCAAGCATAACTTCAGTATTTACATGAGATGGTTTTAGGGTTTTGCCTTGGTAGGGAATGATTTGTCCTCTGAGAAAGGCCACACCCCCATGACTCGTCCTTTGGGTCATGGGGACTGGGGACTTCGCAACAGAAACAAACCACTTTGATACCAAGGTTCAAAACGGCCCTATCATCCGAGTCTTGGGAACTTCAAGAGAATTTCACTTATCAAAGCCCCTGGTCTCGGAAAAAACGAGTATTATGAAGGGAGCTAAAAAGAGAGATGGGTATCAAGAACAAGTTCAGAAGAACAGCAAAAAGCACGATTATCAAAAGGCTGGGAAAGCCGCGAAAATATGTCACCAAATAGAAGTATATTACAAGTTTTTGCATCGGTATCAGAAGTGCACAGGCGCACCATTAACAGAATAAAATAGCTCAAACAAAAAGGTCCCATGTGACTAAGGTATTATGACATCCTTACTCTACTCGGCCTCCTGAGCGCGATCTTCCGGGTCTTGCTCCTGGACCTGCTTCCTAGCTTTTTTGGCAGAGACACCCGGACTCACCGCGCCAGGGCGGATAGGAGGAAGGACGGACGGTGTAGAGGCGGACGGCCCTGATTTTAAGTCGGCCTCCCTCTTCGCAGTTGCCTCCTTCTTCTTAGCTGAGTAATCAGCCCACTTCTCCAAGAGGTCAAAGGGCGGGGGTGCTTCCTCTGTGATAATCTTGTCATCAGCGTCATACGCAGTCATTAGTGTATTAAGGTTCAAGCTATCGGCTAGAGTGGTGGCAGAGGGGCGCACTGCCGACTGAATAGCCTTGAAATCCTTAGGCGTAAATTTGGCGCCATCCGCCTTGAACTCAGGAAACCCGGAGATTATCTTCGCCGGGTCAAGCTTCGGAAAGTAGGCTTTGGCCAAGGTCAAAGCCTGCACTATACCAGTACGGCAGGACGAACGCTTCCAGAGTTCAATCCAGCCGGGTACAGTGGAGCAGGCTTGGACAAGGTTCTCTTCACCCGGGTATGCTTCCCTGGGCCAATTAATGGCATTCAATATAAATTTTGTGCCGGCAAAGAAAGTCCGGAGCACAGTCTTCAGGGTCCTAACCTTGACAATAGCATCTTCCTCTGGAGCTGCAAGGTTCGCACCTATAGTGGAAACAGAAGCAAGAACGTATCAGTAGCAGCCGGGTATGAAATTAGTCGGCAGGCAAAAATTAGGCGGCAGGCAAAAACTTAGTCGGCAGGCAAACACTTACTAAGTAAGATCTGATAAGTATCGGAGACTTGATCCGATAGCTTCTTCAAATCGGCCTGAGCGGCGAGGCACTTCTCCTTGTATTTGGAGACATCCTTCTTCAAAGTTTTCATATTATCCTCAAGGATTTCTCGGCGTTTTATCTCGGCAAGAAGGAGCTGTTCAGTCTTCAGCAAGGTTTCATCAGACCGAGTTACCTGTGCCTGTAAGTGTAAAAGGGTGCAAGAACCAGCTGAGTGTTATGGCAAGAAAAATATGGTGAGAAGTACCAAGCATAACTTTTGCAAGTTATACTCGGAACTTGGGGACTAGATAGGGAATATAAGATAACAAGCGCTCTTACCTGGTGCTCTGTAGCCATGCGCTCTAAAGTCTCGCTCTCCGAAGCCTTCATGGTGAGAAGCTTGTCCATCAATTGTTCGAAAGTATCTTTATTCGTGTCAGAAGACCCGGGTCCTTGGAATTTCCTAGAAGAGGTTTTCTTCTTAGATGGAGGTGGAACCCGGGTCATTTGCACGTTGGAATCCGACACTCCTTCTGCACCTAAGGCGGTGGTCTTTCTCTTGCTGGCATGAGAAGCAATTGGATATTCGGTTTCCGGCTGGTCCGGTTTAGTCGGCGATGTTTGTTCTTCATCGCCAGACACGGTTGCAGTTTTATCAGCCGGGTTCCCCTTACCCGGGCCCTTATCTTCCGAATCCTCTTGATCGTTGAAAACGACCGTGGCCCTGTAGATGTTATCACAAAGCAGCTAAATATGCAGTCAGGAAAAGATGACGAAGTACCGGAAAGTATCTGGAAGGGGATTTTACCCGGCATTCACCGCAAAGTCGCAAGGAAATCCATCATCAGACCCGGGGGAGGCTGGAAAATGTCAAGTTAAATATTATGCGAGAATGCTTCGAGGAAACCGTGCTAACCAAGAAAAGATAGAGCAAGTACCAGCTTGCCGAGTGGGGAGCGGTGAAGAACCCGGGTTAAGGGCGTCGTTACCCGGGTGATTTCGAGTCGACCTGCGCTTAGGCGTGGGCGACCCCTTCAAGATTGACCAGTGGAATAACGTCAAGAAAGGTTCAAGAATATCATTACGGTAATACAAATTGAATGTGTGAAGGGGGATGAAACCTTGGAGGTGGCTCCTTGAGCTTTTCTTTTAGATCCGGCTTTGGCTGCCGGCTCCGGTTCTTCCTCATCACTGGCGGATTCTACCTTGCCGTCCGAATCTTCTTCCTCGTCATCTTCTTGTTCTGAATGTCATCAAGATTACGGTTGGAAATAAAGGGGTTACGGTGAGTCCAAACGAATCAAGTAAAACTCAAAGAGTACCTTCGTCTGAGTGAACAGCTTCTTGCTCCTCTGGACCTTCGGAGCTAGGGGGGTATTGGTGTTCCAAAAGTCGTCATCATCCTGAAAGGCGTTAAAGTACGGGTTATCAGTTGCATCAAGTGGAAAGAGCGAAAGTAAAGGCGTCAGAGTCGGGTTTTTACCTGGGGGGCCGGGTTTTCAAGTGTGAAGGGCTCTAACCCGGATATGTTCCGGATTACCTCGAGCTTTTCCGTAAGAAAACCCTTGATGGTCTTGAGAGTGTCGCCGGCTGCGAAGATGTTGTCAGAGTATCGTAGTGGATCAGAAGGTTCCCCAGAATACTCGCACATCAGCTTTGTGCGGATGGAGTTGGGTTGAATTCTGAAGTCGACCCAGGTCTTCACTAGGTTGAGCCCAATGAGGCCCTGGGCTCTAAGAGTGGCGAGTTTGGCTAGCAGAGGTTGGATTGCCTCCCTATCTGAGTCGGGGGCAAAGGCACTAAATTTATCAGAGATGTCAAGAAGACCATCAGAATAACCCGGCAGTTTCTTTTGGCTGGATGGGGAAGTGTCCCGGCAGTAGAAATAAGAAAGCTGCCAGTGTTTGACATGAGAATTAAGGGTGAGGGATGGCATCAGAGAGTTCTTGCGGCGCTGGATCGAAACCCCGCCGCAAGTGAGAAGCGCCCCATCACCGCTTTCGCGGCATGGTTTGCATTGATAAAGCTCGATAAAAAGAGCTAGGTTTGGTGGAGTGCATAAATAGGATTCAGAAAGGACAATAAAGTGGGTAATATTTAGCACGGAATTGGGCCCGATGTCGAAGACGCGAAGGCCATAGTGACTAAGAATGTCACGGAAAAAAGGATGACCGGGTGGGCGAAAACCCCGGGTCACATGTTCCACGAAGCAGATTACCTCGTCTTTTGTAGGGGTGGGCCGGGTCTCCTTACCCGGCACCCTCCATTGGATATTCTCCTGAGGAGGGAGAACTCCCAGCTCCACTAGCTCCTCCAACTTGGCCTTCGTGACCATAGACCGCCCCCAGTTGGCGGAAATGGTGTTGGTGGCTTTAGCCTTGGTTGGGGTTTTCACCTGTTTCTTGGGAGCCATGTGGTTGACCTGCAAGGCACCAAATAAGAAGAAGATTAAGACATGGAAGTTACGAAACGGTCAAGTATCAGCCGGATGGTATTGAGGTATGGCAGGAGATCCGGGTGTTAGCCCGTAGAATCAAGCTCGGAAGTTCCGGGTATCGCTTATTATGGAGAAATTTATGGGGTCTAAATGGTAAATAAGCTTTTTGAAAACAATGGGCAGTGGCTTAAGCGCCAAACGTGAATAAAGGGGATTAAAAAGAAGCAGTCCAGCCGAGTGATTGATGCAGAGGCGGAAATCTTGGGCAGTACGAGCCTAGATTGGAAGTTTTATTTTCAAATTTGTGGCGAGGGTAATGATTGTGGGCAGTAGGCGAGTTGGTTGGAGTATGCGCTTTATCCTTTGTGCGAACTAAAAGAGACTATGGGTAGCCTAATCCGGTCTAGCCAAGAAATCTGAGGCGGACGGATCTAGATCTAATCTGAGGAAAAAAATCAGAGGTTGCGAGGGAAAGTTGATGAACGCAAAAGGCTTACCGGAGGAGATCCGAGGGAGGCCTTGCGGAGGCAGATGGCGCAGGCCTGGTGTCCTTTCGCGGTTCTTGGTGGGCCGGATGAGAATTCGCCGGCGGATCTTGGCGGCGGCGCGGAGTGACCGGTGGCGGAGCGTAACCTTCGGGCAATGGGCTCCGGTGACGTGCGTGGAAGGTCCGTGGTGGCGCTCAGGAAGAAAGAGAGCTCAAGGGGAGAAAGGAATGGAGTGGGGGAAATGAGCCGTTAGGGTTCGAGTCACTCCTAAGGAGCTTTTTTATAGTGCGACTGGATAAGCCCGGTTCGGTGAGTGGAGGCCGGGAATTGTGGGGGTAAAACGGCTATTTATTTAAAGTTCCTGCGAGATATGCGCCCAGTATTGAGTAAAGCATCCGGATAAAGAAAGAAGGGGATTCGTCCCGCGATGATGGGATTAACTGTCAAGCATAGGATCTTGGCGTTGCTACTATGATCTGGACCCAGAAGTTTGAACCAAGGTGTTTGGAGGGAAAAACCTGAATTATCGCATGGCCACCAAGGAGCAAGGCCTAGCTGAATGTTGAAACATCTTAACCCGGTTTCCATGTGCCCGTGTGATTGATATTTTTCCAGGAATAGCAAGTGCTTCAAGGAGATCCGTGAAGCCCAGGCTATTCTGGGGACTACTGACGGGGGGATGATAACCCGGTATGCCAGGCTCCGGGGAATAACCCGGCCCAAAGGATGGTATACAGGATCCGGCTGTGGTAAAGATGTTCGTGGAGGCCCAGGCTCGTGGGCCTAATGGCCCGGATTATGGATATTGTAAAGGAAAATTAGGGTTAGCACGCCGTGTATGGGTAGGACCCGGGTGTGCCTTGTAAAGTAAGTTAGGGGGTACGGGTACTATATAAACCGACCCCCGGGTATAGATTGAGAGAGAGATCTAAGAACCCTAGCAATATCGTGTGGTATCGAGTATCCAGTGTAAACCCTAATCGAGTTATTGTATCGAGAATAGAGATCCGGCGACTTTGATTGCCGGCTGTCAGATCAAGCTGTACCATGTCTTCCCTTGAGCTAAACCCTCTCCCGAGCGCCTGTGTGGACTTGCCCCAAGATCAGTTACCCCTGGTAACATCTGCCGTGATTATCCCACGACAGATATCATATCTGAAGGGCTGATGCAGGCTGTGGACCGAGTTGGCTTCATTGACAAGGTCTGGGAGAGTGCTGCCCATGGCATCAAGCAGTGGGACGGCAGCGTGCTGGGCGAGGAACTTGACCACTACCGCCTTGATTGGAACAAAGCCTATCTCGGCTCCAATCCAATGACCATTGCCTCCGACACCAGCACGCTGGCCGCCAAACTGTACGTCCTCTGCAAAGCAGCCGAGGACGTGGAGCAGACATACGCTGTAAGTTTCTTTTGCTTGTTCCGAGTTGCGGTTTCTTTTCTCCTCTGTTCTTCTTCTCTCCTTAACCACCACTCAGTCCCCGAGATTCGGGCCGAGTAGACGGACACTCAACCGAGTTTCCGTCTTCTCGGGCCAAATCTTCCAAGTTTTTTCTAACTCTTTTTCTTCTTGTTCACAGAATAGCCTCTTGAAGAGGACGAATTTGTTCCGGCGGCTGCTCTGGAATCACAGCATCGCAAGGAGACGCATCGCGGCCCTTGAGGCCGAGCGCAAGGACGATGCTGCGATGGAGAAGGCGGCGCTGGACCGTGCCCTCCAAATTTCTGACATTGAGAGTAAGCTTCTAGCTATTCGGTTAATGCGTTTTGTGTTTACGCCCGCATTTGCTTTTTGCTCTAACTCCATTTACTCTGCAGACAAATTCAAAGAATTGCAGGAGCAGCATGAGCACTGCCACGTCTTCACCGCCTCCGCCGAGAGCAAGATCAAGGAGCTGGAAGGTGAGTTGTTGATCCTTCTCTGCTTGTTCTTTCCCCTTTTTGTTGGTTATTCTGCTCACCGTGCTGTTTCTTTCCGCAGAAGAGTACAAGAAGTTCCGTGAGGAGCATCTTGATTGCTTGAAGCCCGCGGAGGTGAAGCAGCAACTGGAGAGCCAAGAAACAGAGCTCAAGAACCAACGCAACGCCGAGTTCGAACAACTGCAAGTCCAATTGAGGGCCGCTCTCCAGGACGCCACAGACTAAGCCGCCGAGAAGGACAAAGTCAAGGCAGTAGCCAAGGCCAAGGAGAGGGCCCTCGAGGCGGAAAACGAGGTGTTGAAGAAGTGCAATCAGGATCTCATGCTCCAGCTTGGCACCGCTCGCCAAGTCGAGTAGAGGCATATTGCCGATGAGGAGGCCTGGAAGAACAAGCTGCACGCGCTACTCATTGATCTTAACAGTAAGTCTGCGCTTCTCTGTACCTAGCTGTTCCCTTCTTCTTCTTCTTCTGTTTGGCTTGGTTTGTTTCTCCTCTTTTCTGCTTCCCTATCTAACTCTTTCTGATAGCATTCTCAGATATCTTCCCTGATCTCTGCGCGGCTAGCACGCCTGCTTTGGCTAAGGCGCAACAAGTTCGAGCTGAGAAAGGATTGCCCATAAGCACCAAATCTTCAATCGACGACGACCTCACGAGTATCAAGTCGCAGCTCCGCCAGCTTCAGGGCTTTGGCTCCAACCTGGTGTCCACAGCCTTCAAGCTTCATGATCTATTCTGGCCTCGTGAATCTGCGCCCAAAACTCTTCGCGCGCTCTCCGAGAAGCTGAACGGCGCAAAGGCCGAGCTGAAGAAATGTGCGTGCGTCCGCAGCTCGGGCAGGCGCTGATCTGCTGCTTCGATTCATATGCAGCTGGTACGAGAACCTCAACCTCGACACCATTCTCGAGTTGCGCCAGGGCTCCAAGTGGTCAGATGATGCCGACTGCGTTGCCCGCCGCAAGGCAGTTGCGTACGAGATCGCCTCCTACGCGGACACCGCCCTCTTCCTCGATGGCCCCACCGAGCCTGACACCGAGGCGGAGAGCGAGGGTGAAGGTGAAGATGAGGACGAGAATACCGAGTCGGAGGGCTTGAGTGACTTTGAGGTTGATGACGAGGAGGAAACCGGGAAGGAGAAGGGGAAGGTTGGTGCAGATAGTGACGAGGAGCCGGAAGACGAGGGCCAGGATACCAACATCACCACCGAGATAGTGATCCGGCAAGCTGCTCCCGAGTTGGGCTCCTCGTCTTGCGCGGCACTCGATGCTGCAGCGCTACTCCGCACCCAGTCCACTGCTTCCACTTCGGCCACCGATCCCATCTCGGTGGCCACTGCCACCTCTGAGGAAGCCACCGCCATGGACGCTGATGCTGAGGCTGACTCCGAGAAGACCGCTGCAGACGACACCGCCACTGCTCACGATGCTGCTGCCTGAAACTTTATCTTAAAACTTTCATGAGATCCCCGGGATGCCGGGTGCAAATGTATCAAACATTTAAGTCTTTGTTGCTACTCCTTTTTTATTCGAGTTTGAAGTTTGCTACTTGATATTTGAGCGATTCTGGCTCAATGTCGGGTTGCGTTAGTATGCAAGTCCCCGAGTTGCATTTTTTATCCGCTCTTTCCTTTTTATCTCAGCTCTTACCTGCAACTTGTTGCTTTGTTGGTAGTCGAGTCACAAGAGTTCAAAGTAGGAGTTTCAAATACTTAGCCACTTACAAAAATTCATAGTAATGCTGCCCACCACTTAGCCGGAAAGAAAAAACAGCAAAAAACACTCTACTCGGTTGCCACACGCTTCCTTTCCTTTGCAATTTTTCATGTGTTCATTGACTCTTTGGCTTGTTCTCTGGCTCGCCATGAAGCCGGGTTGCGGACAGCAGCAGAGTCGCAGAGTGTCCGGTGAGTTTAAACACACTACTTTGTATGCTTTTGAAATTCTAAGTGGTTCAACCGAATAGACAAAGTAAAGTAGAGTAAACACAAAGAACAGTTTGGACGAGGGCAGTCCCCGAGTTCAATTTTAGATTGCCGAATAGAAGTTTAACTCGGATAAGAGAGTACATACATAGTTTGCTCACGAATGAAAACGGCGGAGTAGAGCTACATTCCAAGGGCGCTTGGATTCTTCTCCTGCTCTATCCGGCCTGTTCTTCTAGGATGGCTGTGCGTCAACAAGGTAATAAGCATCATTGTGTAGAGCCTTGCTCACAATGAAGGGCCCTTCCCACGGAGGAGATAGCTTGTGCATCCCGGCTGTACGCTGCACGAGCCTAAGCACCATGTCTCCTTCTCGGAAAACCCTTGGGTTCACTTTCCGGCTGTGATAACGCCTCAAGTTTTGCTGATAAACAGCTGAACGTGACAGAGTTAGCTCTCTTGCTTCTTCCAGCAGGTCAACGTCATTTTCTCGAGCTTCTCTAGCCTCTGCCTCCGTGTAGAGCGTTACACGGGCGAGTCATGCTCTAGGTCAGTGGGCAACACGGCCTCAGCTCCATAAACCAGAAAGAATGCCGTGTAGCCGGTTGACCGGTTAGGGGTAGTCCTTAGACTCCACAACACCGCTGGCAACTCGTCTAGCCAACACCCAGGTGTTTTTAGCAGCGGCTCAATCATCCTTGGCTTTATGCCTGATAGCACCATGCCATTTTCTCTTTCCACTTGCCCATTGGAGGCGGGATGCGCAACAGATGGAACATCCAGCCGAATGCGCGTATCTCTGCAGAACCTCGCAAACCTGCCTTCAGCAAAGTTTGTGCCATTATCCGTGATAATGCTATGTGGGTAGCCATACCTCAGGATCACATCCTTTAGGAAACTCACAGCAGTGGCTCCATCACACTTCCGAATAGGCTTTACCTCAATCCACTTTGTGAATTTGTCAACCATGACCAAGATGTGAGTCATGTTGCCTCTAGCCGGCTTGAAAGGACCCACCATATCCAAGCACCAAACAGCAAATGGCCAAGTAATGGGAATGGTCTTCAACTCGGAAGCTGGCATATGAATCTTACTTGCGAATCTCTGGCAGCCATTGCATTTTCTCACAATATCTTCAGCTTGCTTCAGGGCAGTGAGCCAAAAGAAGCCATGCCGAAAAGCCTTGTTGACCAGAGCCCGAGAAGAGGCATGATGCCCGCATTCTCCTTGGTGTATTTCCACCAGTATTTATTCTCCCTCTTTTGGCTCTACACAGCGTTGCAGCACACCAGTAGGACTTCTTCTATGCAGCACATCTCTGAAGATTGTATAGCCCTTGGATCTTCTCTGAATTTGCCTCGAGGTAACCTCATCACTCGGCAATGTTCCATCTTTTAGAAAGGATAATATGGGTAGAGCCCAACTAGGTGTCTCCCGGATGGGAAACACTGGTTTGTCCAGTTCCATTGGATCAGCCACCACTTCTTCTTCTAGGGCGGGGACGAGTCCCCGAGATCTCGTGCATGCAGCGAGAACTCCCTCAATGAATGCGATAGTCCCCGAGTTGGGAGGGGTAGTCCCCGAGTAAGAAGGGACAGTCCCCGGGTTGCAGGCGCCAGTCCCCGGGTTGGAGACGGCAGTCCCCGGGTTGGAGACGGCAGTCCCCGGGTTCTCTTTTGCAGCCTCCCAGTCAATCTCCATTGGGACAGCTTCTTCACCAGGCAGATAA
This sequence comes from Alopecurus myosuroides, assembly GCA_028641055.1. Taxonomy (NCBI): domain Eukaryota; kingdom Viridiplantae; phylum Streptophyta; class Magnoliopsida; order Poales; family Poaceae; genus Alopecurus; species Alopecurus myosuroides. Next base: position 379,207,364 of record CM054057.1, on the reverse strand, counting down.
GGAACGAATATGGATTCCGAGTTGGGGGATGGCTTGATAGATGGCTTCCTCAAATGCTCCAAGGCAACCCCAGCCGGGATGTATTGCCGAGAAGACCCCAACTTGGACAGTTTGTCAGCTGCCTCATTCTCTGCTCGGTGTATGTGTTGGAACTCGCATCCTTCAAAGAATCCAGTCATGGTTTGCACCAGGAACCTATATGAAGCCATGTTGGCATCCAAAGCATCCCAAGTACTCGAAACTTGCTGCACAACGAGATCCGAGTCGCCATAGCATATGACGCGCTGCACGCCAACCTCCTTGGCCACCTTCAAGCCGTGTACCACGGCCTCGTACTCTGCTACATTGTTGGATGCCTTAAAGTGGATTTGCAGCACGTACTTGAGTTGATCTCGCTTGGGTGACGTGAGCACCACGCCAGCACCCAAGCCTTCCTTCACCTTGGAACCGTCAAAATGCATCTTCCAGTAGTTGGATACCGGAGTAGGAGGTTCATACTGCACCTCAGCCCAATCCACCAGAAAATCCGCGAGAATTTGAGACTTGATGGCTTCTCTTCTCGCATACGCAGGCGCGTATGCGGCCAGATCAATCGCCCACTTGGCTACTCTTCCACTTGCTTCCTTGTTGCCCATGATGTCCGAGATGGGAGCAGAAATCACCACAGTGATGGGATGCTCTTGGAAATAGTGCTTCAGCTTCTTGGCGCCCAGGTACACGCCGTAAGTCATCTTATGGTAGTGCGGGTAGTTCTGCTTGGAGCTGGACAACACCTCACTGAGATAATATACGGGCCGCTGCACAGTCTTGCCTTCTTCTTCTCTCTCCACCACAATCACCACACTGACTACTCGGTTAGTCGCAGCAATGTACAACAGCATTGGCTCTTTGGGTAGCGGGCTATCGAAGATTGGAGCGCTACCCAGCATGTCCTTCAGCTCCTTGAATGCCACATCAGCTTGCGTTGTCTAGACAAACTTGTCATTTTTCTTCATCAACTGATATAGAGGCAAGGCCTTCTCGCCCATTCTGCCCAGGAAGCGGCTCAGAGAAGCCAAGCAACCAGTGAACTTTTGCACATCCTTCAGGGATCTCAGCAAAGACATGCTCTCAATAGGTTTTATCTTTGAAGGATTGGCCTCAATGCCCCGACTGGATACCAAGAAGCCGAGTAGCTTGCCAGCCGGGACGCCAAAGGTGCATTTAGTCGGATTCAGCTTCATCTTGTACTTGCGCAAGTTAGCAAATGTTTCCTCAATGTCACTAAGCAGAGTATGTGTTTTATTCGTTTTGATGACAATGTCATCTACGTACACCTGCACATTTCTGCCAATTTGATCATGCAAGCATTTCTGCATGCATCTCTCATAGGTAGCTCCCGCATTCCGCAACCCAAAGCACATGACACGATAGCAATAAGCCCCATACGGGGTAATGAAAGCAGTCTTTATTTGATCAGCAGGGTTGAGAGCTATCTGATGAAAAACAGAGTAGGCATCTATGAAAGACAAAAGCTCACAACCAGCAGTGGAATCGATCACCTGATCTATGCGGGGTAGCGGAAAGGGATCCATGGGGCAGGCCTTGTTCAGGTCGGTGTAATCCACGCACATGCGCCATGCGGTATCCGCCTTGGTGTCCTCCTTATTCTTCTCAACCATCATCGGGTTGGCTAGCCAGTCAGGATGCAAAACCTCCATGATGAAGTTGCTTATCAGCAACTTGGTGATCTGGTCACCAATGGCCTTCCTTCTCTCATCGCCAAAGCGGCGCATCGCCTACTTCACTGGCTTGGCATCATGTCGCACATGTAGCGAGTGCTCAACCAACTCCCTCGGGACACCTGGTAGATCCTCATTGGACCAGGCGAACACGTCCCGATTCTCATGAAAGAAGTGGATGAGCTCGCTTTTCTATTTCTCTCCCAACCCGGTGCCAATGATGGCAACACGGTCCGGGAACTCAGGGTCAACCTGGACTTTCTTCGTCTCCTGGGACGCCTGGAATGCAGTTCCGTACTAGCAACTCGGCATGCCGGGCGCACCACCTTGCGCTGCTTGCGCCATCGCCGCCACCTCGTACATCTTCTTCTTCTCGGCAGCAATGGCCATGGATTCCGCTAGCTAGGAACCAGTAGAGGCACACTCCAAAGACCTCTTGTAGTCACCCGAGATGGTGATCACTCCATTAGGATCAGGGATCTTCATCTTCAGATAGGCAGATGGGTAGAGGCCATGAACTTGGTGAGTGCAGGCCTACCGAGTAGAGCATGGTAGGGGCTCTGAAGATCAACCACCTCGAACCGGACGTACTCGGTGCGGCAGTTTTCCCTGGTGCCGAATAGGACATCCAGCCAGATGCGGCTGATTGGAGCACAAGATACCCCCGGCACAATTCCATGGAACGTGGTCTTGCTGGGCAGCAGCATGTTCTCGCCAAGGCCGAGCTTCTTCAATGTATCCAGATACAAGATGTTGATGCTGCTGCCGTTGTCAATCAGCACCTTGCTGAAACGGACATTCTTCTCGGGTCCCAGAAAAGTGGGATCCAGCACCAAAGCATAGCTACCCGGGTTGGGCATCACCTTGGGGTGATCAGCCTTGGACCAAGTCACCTCTTGTTTGCACCAGCGCAGATAGTTAGGCACTGCCGGGATGACGGCGTTTACCTCCATCGCACGCCTGTGCTGCGACTGCTTGTCGACTGGCTCGGTGACGAAGATCATGTAGCTCTCGTGGTGCTCTTGGTACTGGTTGCGGTCTCCACCACCATTGTTGCCATTGTTTTTGTTACCTTGAGTGTTGTTGTTGTTGTTGTTGTTGCCTCTGTTGTTGTTGCGGGTGTAGTAGTAGTTGTTGTAGTTGCGGTCGTTGTTGTTGTTGTTGCGGTAGCGATCGTTGTTGAAGTAGCGTTTGGCTCCTAAAGCCACCTGGTTGACATTCTCTCTTCTCGGGAACGCGGCCAGCCGAGGAGCGGGTGCCCGAGCTGGCTGCACAATGGCATTCGCAGCTGGCAGAGGAGGAGGAGGGGGAAATCCCTCGTTCTTGATCTGTTCCCACCAACTGTATTGCCGAGTAGTGTGATTGGCAGGCCTGGCAGGATGTCGAGTGTGGAAGCTGCACGGACCATCCTTCATCTCCGTGAAGATGAAGTTTGGGGCAGGACCCGAGTTGCCGCTACCCTGCTGGGAAGCACTGTATGGTTTCTTGATGCCTTGGCCCTGATTCTGGTTTTGCCCGTACTGGGCTCCAGCAGTTTTTTGCCTCTGGCTACTCCCAGCAGCCGTGGTCACAGCATTCACTTCCTCGGGATCATACCGAGTATCAATCCGGTCGCCCCTGCGCTTGTTGCGGAAATCATTGCGCTTGCTGTTGTTGTTGTTGTAGTTCCTTCTCGGCTCGGTGGAGTCCATCAGAGGCTGAGTTGGATCGCCGAGTGCATACATGTCAGCAATCTTGATGGTCTCCGCGAGTGTGCTCGGCATCTCGCGCTGCAGCTTCTGCCACAACATGCTGCCATGCGTGCAGCCCTGCGCAAACCAAGTAACGGCCTGGGCCTCATTCACACCTTCACAGGTGTTCCTCAAGGTGCTCCACCGAGTAAGATACTCGCGGTCGGTCTCGTCTTCCCGCTGCTTGCAAGCGGACAACTGATGCGGCCTATTCGGCCTCTTGTACGTGCTGGTGAAGTTGCTGATGAAGGCATCCGAGAAGTCCAGCTAGCAATTGATACTGTCCCTGGGTAGGTTGTTGAGCCACGTCCGAGCTGGACCCTCAAGCATTTGCGGAACATACCGCACATCCCATCTCCGGTTCCCGCCTGCAATGTGCACGGCTGTGACATAGTCACTCAGCCAATCTTCTGGCTTGGTGCTGCCATTGTAGCACTTGGTCCCCCTGGCCAGCTGGAAGTGGTTCACGGATGGCTCGTTCATGATACGAGCACCAAAGCAATCTGGGCCGGGCGGCCCCTTGCTCTTGAGTTGCGCGGACAGATTGATCCTGTCCAGCTTGAACCTGTGTAACATCCCAAGTATGAAAACCATCCCCTTAGAATGTTTGTTGCATGTTTATTAAAGTATTGCATCATGTCATCATATTGTTTTCATTCTGTTTGCATTTGTTTCTTATTTGATGCATCTGTTTTTCCCTGTTTTCCCAATTCAAATTTAAACTTCATTCAAATGATTCTTTCATACTTGCTCTGTTACAACATTTTAAATAAAAATCACAAATAATAACAACCAATTGGTTTCATTTTATGCCATAGTGATCACTTGTTAAAATGATGGTTCTAATCAATCATTTAATTTACAATCACATTTAAAATTCCAAATTCAAGCATCAAACAGCAACCAATTGAATTCATGCAAATTATAAAACACTTTTGATCAATGGTTTATAATTTAACATAGGGGTTACCCTATTTAAAAGTGGGTTTTTATTAATGAGCATGTAATATTGAAAATTCCCCAAATTATGGTTTAAATTCAAACAGCAAACAAATTTCAAACTTTTTGAAAATAAAACTTATCATTTGTTTGCTTTTGACCTAAAAGGGTTACCCTAATTTTCCCACATTTTTTTACTAAGTTAAAATCTAGCAAATCCTTCCAATTTCTTTTTCAGCAAAAAAAAAACAGGAGAGAAAATAAAAACAAAACCTTTTTCTGGCGCCAAAGGGGAGATGGGCTCCTCCCAGCCCAACTACCTTTTTCTTCCGCGCCAGCCCGGCCTTTTCCTCTCGCTCCCAGCCCAATCACTTAAACGTACCGTTTCGTTTTCTTTTTTCGTTCTAATCCTTCGTCATCAACCTGTACGGCGTCCATCCGGAGCGCCACGGCGGACGCAGTCATCTCCCGACGGTGATCCGTTGCTCCTCTGCCCCTATATAGCCCCTAGGGCTCCGCGCCACCTACCCCTAACCCTAGGTCACTATTTCCCCCTCGCGCCGCCGCCGTCTGCCCCTCTCCCGGCCACATCCCACTCCCTGTCACTCCTCGCCGGAGATGTTCATCTCTGAACTTCCGATGGCCGCAACCACCTCACAGCACCACTCCCTCGTCTAGCCTCTGAAATCGAACCATCCTCTTCCCCGCTACCGTTTGGACACCGAAGGGGTCACGGTGACCCCCTGGATACGCGCCGCCGTCTGCCCCAAGCTCTGCCACCCTCCAATCTCCCGGTGAGCCACCGTGGCACCCATCCCCTACTCCCCCTCTCTGCTGTTCACAATCCCCGCGGTTCCGTGCACGTCCACCGCATCCAACACCCCACTGCACCCCAGCTGCATCGAGCACTGCCGCGTTGTCTCCCCGCCGGCGAGCAACGATCAAATCTCTGTCAGTTAGCTTCAGTTTCAGCGCGCGCAAAATTCCGTTAGTTAGATCTGAACGTTACCTTGCACTCGCCCTCGTTACTGACAACGATTCAGACAACAGCGCACTGGTTCCGTGCCTTGTGCGCGCAGCGAGAGGTGCGCGGGTCGAATCCCTCGCGGCTCGATTAAAACCAATACCTTTTTTTTCGCGCTGTGCTGACCACCCAGCCCCACCCGTCAGCGGGCCTCGCTGCCACGCGTGCGCGCGCGCGCCACGCTGGCCACAGGCCCACGGGGCAGTGACTGTGGCTAGACCACAGTGCTGTAACAAAAGTTTATGCGTTTTTCTGTTTTCAAAAATAGAACCTTTTAATTACAGATTAGTCCTCAATTTTAATTGGTTAATAACTTTTAATCTATAACTCTAAATAATAAAAGTTAAATATGTTATTGTCCTAAATTTAATTGTCTACCCAACTATGCCATTTGTGTACTGTTTTGAAATTTCAAAATGCAATTCAAATTTGAATTCAAATAATTCAATTGTAATTTGCTAAATTGCATAACTAAATCATAATAAATCCAATTCATGCAAATAAAATATGTTTTCAATGCTATTTCAAATACCCTTTTCAAATATAAAATTTGTTTCATGGTTTGAATAATTTAAATTGCCTAAATAATTTAATACTTGTTTAATTCATTTAAAATTGATAAAATCATAACTTGCTCAATATAAAATATTTTTGAACATGCAAAATATGTTTTCAAACCACCAAAATATGAACTTTTCAAATATGAGTTTGAAATTATGTTTTGAGCAAATAAAATTCAAATAAAAATTCATGCTTGTTTTAAATTCATTTAAAACTTGTTTAATTTTGTTTAAGTCGTAATAAATCCATCCTAATGCCTTTTTCAATATTTGAAACATGTAATCCACCCAAAATTTCATGATCTTTTCAAATATGAGTTTTGTTATTGATTTTGCACAAGTTACCTTGGTGAAAACAACAAATACATGTGTGTCACCTTTAAGGAACCAAAAAAATTCTCTAACTTAATAAATAAATTTCTAAATTGGTAAACCCTATTTTAACTTGGTTCTATTGTTGTTATTTTGTTGTTTTCCTCATGCATGCATCATACTAATCCACCTTCACCTGTTGATTAGTGGGAAAACAAATAATCTAACCAAGATCCATGGGCTTTTCATATGCAACTCAAAATTGCATATGTGTCCATTTAAATTGTGTTACCATGTCAGTTAGTTTATTTTGATGCATCTATTAACTTGACATGCATCATCCCATGATTGTGCACTATGCCATGATATTGATTGTTTATTTTCCTGTATTGTTTGTTTGCTTCTTCTCGGATAGACGACGACGTTGATACCGACGATCTTTACGACACCCCTTCTGAGGATCTAGCTCAGTACCCGGCTACTGGATTTGCAGGCAAGTTATCACTCACATGAACCATTGTGTTCCTTTCAACATTGGTTACCGATACTTTCCGTTGTCTATATTTGCTAGCCCTATGTATCGTTGCTTCTGTTACGAACCTATCACATGATACCCTAAACCTTTATATTGCCCCATCTCCAGTCCTAAAACCCCGTTGCTTGAGCCCGTGTCTTACTAGCATGCTTAGGGTTGTTTGGCTCGAGTCTGTTATCAGTTACTTTCTGTTATTATATTCTGTTATATTCTGGGGCTCGATGTTAAACAACAACCTGTTAATTTGAGGTAATAATAATTTGCTGATAAGGCACCGGCAGGAGGCCTGGCGTGGTTTTGAGGCCTGCTAGTGTCGACCCTAATAGGAAAAGGGTCTTGTCTGCTGATCCATGATGAGCGCACTATCCGCATGTGGGAAGCGTGTATGGGCGCCCCCCTTAATTTGATTCGATTCGCATCTCGTCCAAATCACCACACTTAGTTCGGGCTTTCCATTTGATGGACGCATATGCAGGTACGAACCCGAGGCCAGGGTGGAACTTTTGTAGTCGGCATTTAGGGCGGCGTGGTCTTCCAGTGCTATGAGGGTCCCCTTTTCATCGTGGGGCTCGATTAGCCGCGCACGCACAGCACATGGTGCTTTGGGCTTGATGCGAAGAAGAGTTGAGTTGTGTTGAGTGCCCCGCTTGGTGGGAAAGGCCTTCCCATCTGGCGGGTTATTCTTACGTGTACGGCCAAATTGGTGCACCCCTGCAGGGATAAATCTTCTCGAGAAGCCGTGTTTTCCGCGGTTATGGTTGACTTGGTGAAAGTACTGGCTAACAAGTACTCAGAACAACTTACACCTAACTAATGATAACTTGACTAGTAATAGGCTTATTGACACAACAATTTGATCCATCATTAATCCAACGGTGTGAGTTATCCTCGGATTGCTTCTTTGGATAAGGGGCGAGGTCCAGGATGGGTTTTGTTTGGTGGTTAGCTACAGTTGGTTACGATACGCTATCTTATCTCTTTCTGTTACACCGGAAGTTGTAGTATGTTCTGTAGTTGGTTAGTGCAGCCAGTTGCAACTTATTTCAATCTTTTGTGTCCTAGAGATGTGTTATGTTATCATCTTGTTCAAAGCCGTTGACGTACCATGTGTGTATGGTATGAAGTACGTCAATGGTAGTGTCCTGATTTCTACGGGATAGTTTACATCGACGGTGAATAGTAAAGATTGGTTGTCACACATAGGTGTTGGCCTACTCGTAAGAGATGCGGGTGCCGGTAAGCCCCGTAATCCAATCGAAATACTGTTCAGTTCGTACGGTGAGTATCCCCTAGAAGTCCGGGTGCGACAAATGGTATCAGAGCCTGTCTGCCTGTAGGATCCCTTTTTACTGGTCGCAGTGGAGTCTAGAAACTATTTTGTAGCTATATAGGAAAAATAAAACGTGAGAGTAGGAATTCTGCCATTTTTTCTCTTTCCCCACCCACCCACCCTTTTCTGGTAAGGAAGTGCAACGTTGTTTTCCCTTCTCACCTAAACTTTCAAGTTAGGATTTTACGTATCCTGGTTTCTCAAGGATAGTTATATCTACTAGACCATAGGAATGGAGGTGGTTGTAACATGATTTATCATGTTGCCTACTCATGATTGAGAACGGAGGCGTGTAAGCCCCGGAAGCAAATCCTCTATTCCTCAAGCAGTAGATATTGATCCTTTAGAAGCCCGGATGGGTTCTTCCGTAGTACCTCAGGAGTTTTTGGTCTCGTGTTTCCCGTTGTTGCCTCGATATCCTGTTCTTCTCACCATCCTTTTCGTCCGTTGAACCTTTGTTGTTGCTTTCCACTTCAGTTCTCTACCGGCGTCTAATCAAAACCTCCCAAATCATCTGCAGATGGATCTCAGGTTCTTCCCGCAGGTGGTTCGGATGACTCGCTGTGAGAGCACTGCCGGTTATCCGGAGATGCTGAGAGACATGGTCACTTATCTGGGGTTCCATTGGGCACCAGAGTACCAGGTCTACGAGCAGCAGCGAGAGTTTGACCAGACCTACTACCAGGTTATCGTCTACATTCTGTCAGATGATGGCATGAGCGTTGTCCACCGCTACGAGGCAGTAGGTTCCACAGTGGATATGGCCGTGCAGCAGGAAGCTTACGTGAGTCTCACCGTCCTCCGTGCTGACTACTGGGGGTTTGACGATTCTATCTATCGCCACATCCCCCGTGGTTACATCACTTTAGCGGGAGCTAACTTCACCCTCTATGACAACCTGGATGTCTACGAGCATGATAACACCAGGCTGCACACCACCGCTCAGTTTGTGAGGCACAGTGACGTTGTTGCCACCACACTTTCTCAGGAGTTGGCCTCAGTCAGGGAGCAGCTCTACCTTGCTTTGACTCGTCTGGCTACGTACACCACAGACTTTGTTGGAGATGAGCGCTTTGCACGTTTCCATCAGACAGTTGGACGTAGTTTGCTAGATGCTGGAGGTTACGAGCCGATCAGAGGTCCACTCCTCAACCTCGGAGCTGGTTACACTGGGATTCCACGCTTTGGAGCACAGGGAGACGACGCTTTCTACTTCACCACACCGAGAGTCGCTCTCAGAGCAGTCCCGATCTACGTGGATCGTCGTTCTACCTACTTCCGTGGGATTCCTCCTCACCGTATCTCTCGTCGTACTACTCACCGCCGTCCTGCGTGATGAGCATGGGAGTACCGATGTATCCATTCATAGCTATGTTTAGTTATCCTTTGGCTTTCGAACCATGTATTGGTCTGTTGGATATTCTGATGTATTTGAACATGTGATGATGTACCTGTTGGTTATCTATTCATGCGTCGGAATAATCTCTCTTTCGGTTACCAAGTCTATCCTTTTCTATTGTTGTGCTAAAATGCATGTCTATTCAGGATGCCGCCAACAAGGAGCAACCCGCCTGAACCACCTCCGCTCACGGAGCTGTTGACTCAGATGACTCAGGTCGTGGCTCAGATGGCCCAGATCCAGGCTAACCAGCACAACAACCAGAAGGCTCCGCGAGTCAGCATCAAGGAGTTTCTGAGTATGGGTCCGAGAGCTTTCGTGGCAACACGTGAGCCTCTGGATGCTGATGACTGGATCAGGGAGATGGCCAGGGCTCTGGACATAGCTCACGTTGCTGAGGAGGATAAAGTCAAGTATGCCACCTACCTACTGAAGGGTCAGGCAGCTACCTGGTGGGAGAACTACCAGACCATGAGAGCTGGATACCCTATCACCTGGGGTTGTTTCAAGGATGCCTTCCTGAAGCACCACATCCCAGATGGTCTCATGGAAAGGATGCGTGAAGAGTTCTGCTCTCTTAAGCAGGGCAAGCTGGACGTCATTGGCTACCAGAATGAGTTCAATCGCCTCGCTCGTTATGCTGGTGATGAGGTGTCCACTGAGGCCAAAAAGATGGCAAGGTTCCGCCGAGGTTTTAACCCGGAACTGAAGTACGCTCTCACCAACATCAAGTGCAAGGACTTCGAGGAGCTCGTGAACACAGCGCTCAATGAGGAGAATGGGCGCAAGGCGTTCGAAGAGTCGCGCAAGCACTCGCGTGAGGGTGGTTCCTCCTCCAACATGACCACCCCTCCGCAGAAGCGCCGCATCTGGGTGCCAAACAGTGCTGTAACTAGGGCTTCATATGCCCAAGCTTCTCCAGGCTTTGGTCCCCGCCCACCCAACCCAGCTCAGATGTAGGATCAGAGGTTCTCAATGGGGCAACCAAGGCCAGATGCACCTCGTGTCGTCACTTGCTTCAAATGCAAGCAGACTGGACACTATGCTGATAAGTGCACTCAGAGGCAGCTACCTCCACCACCTCCTCGCCCCAACACCAACCAGGCAATGGTTCGTGCTCCCCCGGCTAAAGCCTTCAACTCCAACAACGGTCCTGTCGGGAGGACCGCGAGGGTGAATCATATCAAGGCCGACAAAGCTGAGGAAGCTGCTGACGTCGTTCTCGGTACATTCCCCGTAAACTCTAACCCAGCTAAAGTGTTGTTTGATACCGGAGCATCGCATTCTTTCGTGTCAAAGATCTTTGCAACAGCAGTTAAACTACCTTTTGTTGGTTTGGGTTCCCCGCTAGTAGTAAACTCCCCTGGAGCAACTATGCAAACTTCCAAGATCAGTCATGAGAATCAGATTCTAATTGGAGGTCACATATTCCTTGCTTCCCTCATTCTGCTTGGCAATTCTGACATTGATGTCATCCTTGGCATGGATTGGTTGAAGGCCAATAAAGCTACGATTGATTGTGCTCGGAAGTCAATAACTCTGTTCCACCCTTCTGGCCAGATAGTCTATTCTCCAAGTGAATCAAGTTCTGTTAAGTTGTACACCCTCGATGCTAAACCTCTACCTCTACTCGAAAATGTTCCGGTGGTTTGTGAATTCCCTGACGTCTTTCCAGAAGAGTTGCCAGGGATGCCTCCGGACAGAGTAGTTGAGTTCGTGATCGAGCTTGAACCAGGTACTGCTCCAATCTCTAAGCATCCATACAAGATAGCTCCTCCTGAACTGAAATTGTTGAAGGAGCAAATCGATATGTACATGGAGAAAGGTTACATTCAACCTAGTTCCTCCGCTTGGGGTTGCCCAACTCTGTTTGTTGCCAAGAAGGATCAAACAAAAAGACTCGTGGTTGACTATCGTCCTCTCAACGAGAAAACAATCAAGAACAAGTATCCAATTCCTGGTATCGATGATCTTTTTGATCAACTTGCTGGAGCCTCAATATTCTCAAAGTTGGACTTGAGGATGGGTTACCATCAAATAAAGATCAGAAAGGAAGATATTCCTAAGACAGCTTTCACCACTCGGTACGGTCTATATGAATACACTGTCATGTCCTTTTGGTCTCACCAATGCACCGGCGACTTTCTCAAGACTCATGAATTCTGTCTTCCATGAATACCTCGACAAGTTCGTTGTGGTATATCTCGATGATATTCTGGTCTACTCAAAATCTGAGGAAGAGCATGGAGAACACCTTCGTCTCACTCTCATGAAACTTCGCGAGCATCGTCTGTATGCCAAGTTCTCCAAATGTGAGTTCTGGATTCCAGAAGTTGCTTACCTTGGTCATGTCATCTCTGCCAAGGGCATAGCCATTGATCCAGAAAAGGTTAAAGCAATTGTTGATTGGAAACCTCCTAAGACGGTGAAGCAAGTCAGAAGTTTTCTTGGCTTGGCTAGCTATTGCCGTCGTTTCGTCCAAAACTTTTCCAAGATTGCCAAACCTCTCACTGATCTCACAAAGAAGGACAAGAAGTTTGTTTGGACTCCACAATGTGATGAGAGTTTCAATCTTCTGAAGACTAAACTCACTTCCACCCCAGTTCTGGTTGGCCCAGATACTACCAAACCTTTCCAGATATTCTGCGATGCATCTCTCCAAGGTCTAGGTGCAGTTCTTATGCAAGAACGTCAAGTTGTGGCTTATGCTTCACGTCAGTTGAACCCACATGAGCAAAACTATCCCACACATGATCTTGAACTTGCAGCAGTTGTGTTTGCCCTCGAGAAATGGAGACAATACTTGTTGGGTAACAAAACTGAAATCTTTTCCGATCATAAGAGTCTGAAATACATCTTCACTCAACCAGATCTAAACCTCAGGCAAAGGAGATGGATTGAAAAGATTAAGGACTTTGATCTCACCATTTCTTACACTCCAGGCAAGGCTAATGTTATGGCCGATGCTCTCAGTCGCAAGTCCTATTGCAATAATCTCATGATCATGGAAAGCCAACCTCCACTTCATGAAGAATTCCAGAAGCTGAACCTTGGTCTTGTTCCTCAAGGCTACCTTGCTAGCTTGACAGCTATTCCAACTCTCGAGGACAATATTCGTTCTGAACAACTTCGTGATACTGAAATCAAGAAGATGGTTGAGCACATCAAGGAAGGCAAGGAGAAATTCAAGTCTTTCTCAGTTGATGACAAAGGAACTGTGTTCTTTGAAGGACGCATTGCAGTTCCTCAAGTTCAAAGTCTCAAAGATATCATTCTCAAGGAGGCTCATGAAACTCCTCTTTCCATCCACCCTGGAAGTACAAAGATGTACCAAGATCTTAAGACACTGTATTGGTGGCCTGGCATGAA